>JAVJGG010000013.1:1756293-1778768 GCA_035590195.1 Aviceda cuculoides
CTTCCCCAAGCCTGTAGCGCTGCCTGGGGTTGGTGTGACCCAAGTGCAGGACCCGGCACTCGGCCTTGTTGAACCTCGTACAATTGGCCTCGGCCCATGGATCCAGCCTGTCCAGATCCCTCTGCAGAGCCTCCCTGCCCTCCAGCACATCCACCCTCCTGTCCAGCTTAGTGTTGTCTGCACAATGTCACCTTAAAAAAAATGGTCAAACCCATTTCCAGTCTACTAGAGTGATTAATTAATAATTGCTCACTAATTAGCCTGAATCCCATAAATGGTACGCATTCCTTCTCTTTCAATGGCAAAAATCAGTGCGGCCCATCTTACCTGAGCCGTCCTGAAATAATTACCATCTCTGCAAATGAAAGAAGGTAACTCTTTCTTCCTTCCTTTTTAGGCTCAAAAGGAACACCAGAAATAGAAAATGGGTTGTTTTTCTTTCTAGCTATAGCCATAGGCTGATTTATAGTTTCAAGTTATTTTCTGCTTGATGGAGTTGGGGGAAAAATGCATAAAATAGGTGCACTCACATCATGGTACTTAATACACCTGAGTAATATCAATGACATGGCAGTTCTAATGCTCCAGCACCAGGAGAAAGGATGTTTTTCTTTAAGTCTCCTACAGTACTGAGGGTTCAGGTATTCATACTTTCGTTGTCTTCATGATCTTAAAACTTTCTTAAAATTAAGAACGAAGGAATAACAATAGAATTCTAATGGATTAAACTAGCTAACAGACTAAAAACTTTATGTCTCCAGTCATTATCCACTTTCTCTGCGTCACTTGGGATTTTTTTAGTTTTCTTTGGTTTTCTCCCTCAGTTGTCTTTAATGGAGTCCTTGATTATTTAGTCACTATTCACACAGAAGCTGTTTAATGCCTTTATCATCTTTATATCCCTTCTCTACAAAAAACCCCTCCAATTCTACTTTCTCTATTTTGAGATTGAGAGGGACTCAAAACCAGAGAAATAAACAGAACCGCATATGTTATGCAGTATTTTAGAGAATCCCACTTTTATCATTGTCAGAGGTGTCTTCTATTCCCTTCTGGTCAGAGAGGAGCTTACATTTGCTTTTAGCTTCCACCAGCATAGTTTGGTTTTATGTTATTCCCTTTTTGGGCGATAAGCACAACTTCAGCTAATTACTGACTTTCGCTCCTTGCATTAGTTTGCATTGTCTTACCGCATGGTCTGGAGCTTGAGCCTCGTTTACATTGCTGGAAAAAAAAATACGACGGCGATGATAGCCGAAATGCAGCAGCAAACCACGGTCCTTCTCACCGACTACTCACTGCCACATCCGAGGCAGCAAGGCACAGCATAACGGATACAATCACCACTAGTTTCCCATAGAAGCTAAGGGCCCAGCCGTAGGTGATCCGCAAAAGTGCTTCGTTTAGCTATGTTTGGACAGATATAGCTGTAAAAGGCTTATTCCAGTAAAAGGCTTTTGTCCCTTCTGTACCCCTCCCTAATGACTCCTGAGAGACAAGCAGCCAGCTAGCCCTCTTACTTCTTGCTGGACTAGAGGACTTGGACCTAGTTTAAGCTGTCTAATAGGAACTGGACACCTGAAAAAGCTCCCTAGGACTCACGCCTAATTTTCTGATGAAGTGAAAACCAAACTTTCTCTTCCAAGTTCTTAAAAGGTTGTGGATTCTAACAGCACAGACCTTTGGTCATCAGATACATCTACGTACAAAGAACATGGAAAACCTACTACCTACCTCATTTTCCTTTCATTTTATCCTCCTTCAGTTGCAAGTATTACTTTTACAGGTGTAATATATCTTATTGTGAGTTGCAAGTCAGTGACAGCAACAAAAGTCATGGTGCAGCTTCTGCCTATTTATTTATTTTCCAAGATTTTTCTATTAGTCACACTCTCATTGTCAGAAATTCAACTATTTCCTGGACTAAGTAGCTCAGACCTACTGCACAGCAGCTTCCCTGCCTGAATGTTTATGTTTGCTATGATACATGATTTCAATGAGTTTATTTCCACTAAGCACATCAGTAATGTGATGAACACTGTCCAACTGTACTATAGTTTTAAACATTCTTGCCAAGGATGTATTGTAGTCCACACTACCATAACATGACTTTACTGCACATGTTCAGGTATCACTCGTAACTAATGAGATATAGCATGATTGGAATTTACTAGCTATCTATCTTCGAAGCAATTATAAACACAGGCAACAGTAAAATATAAAACTTACCTAATTTGAACTTTATACCAGTGTCCATCATCCACTCTAGCAGTAGTAGTGATGTTTTTGACTTCTGCTGCTTCATCACATAAAAACTGGTACTATGGAGTGGGAAAAATGCTTTTATTACATAATTTCTAATAATTGAACAGTTACAGGCTCAGAAACTTGAGTTTTAAAATAACAAATGGTTTCATAAAAACCTGAAGGATGTCATGTGTATCACACAAAACTAATGTTTCATTAAAGTTCTGGGTCATGAAGTCTGTTGGACCAGAAATACACAAGCACACATATAAGCTTCCTAGCCTGCATGAAAATGCTTTAATCTTTGTGTATTGTACAATCAGATATTATGGGCCTGATCTGCAAAGAAGCTGACCATCTGCAAGCCAAAATTAACAGTGGCCATGGGTGAATTTTACTTACCATTTTATGGCCTCCTTACACTTCCAAACACGTAATATAGCATGCAGGCTTGCTTGAGCATTTTGGACTACCATTTAATTTCCTATACTAATGTGAACAAGCACTTGATTTCATGGTTTGTCTACTTGTAATCGTAGCTTGATTGTGAGCTTAGAACCATTTGTTCATTGGGCTTTAAATCTGCATTTAATTGACCGGCTTTGTGAATGATTAAGTGAATTCAATTAGTTTTAACATGGCACACTGGGATCTCTGAATAGATTTTTGTCAATTAAAGTACTTTCATATTTTATGGTGCTTATGATATGTTAGAAAAATATCTTTCTGCATCATTACTTTACCATGAATACAAGTAAGATGGACCTAGAGCCGTCAACATTTTCTAAACCTCAGATAACTTCCTGCCCCTGACTAATCTCATTTGTTCTGGAGAAAGATAGTCACTATATAATAAAACACAGTAAAATCACAATATAACAAGATAAAGTAAAAGGCTATTTTCTTCTTTTTTTCTGTTTATCTTTAACTTATATACCTTTTTTAGTATGATCATGCTCTTTAGACATGAAGGCAAATGTAACTCAAATATGCTGCTCCTAACAGCCATTTCACAATCCTTACAGAAGAATAATTACAGCCCAGCTTTTGGAATTTTTTAACAGGAAAATGGAAGATCCATTATGAGAAAAGCAACTTCTTGCTTAATATCTTTTTACAGGCCCTTTAGTATCTGTCCATCTCTTCATAAAACTCAAGCTTTATCTCTGCCTCAGAAAAGAAAGAATAAATTTGCCAAAGGTAAAGACATACTGGGATACACACTTTACTCCTTAAAGTTTATAAACAAACGTATTCCTATTTAGTTTGGCCACGAAAGTCAAGCAAATATTTCTTGTGATCCTGTGGAATTGTGAGTTAATACGATAGGTCACATAAAAGGTTTCTGCTCAGAGCCAAACGGTAACAAAGATACACTCTATTCCCTCACACAGTAAATTTTCCCCATGACAATTAACTCAGTTCCACAGCCTCCCTTGTAACAGTTTTAATGAACTTGCACATGAGGAGGTTCAGTTAGTTTAGCCTTTGTATATAAAACAGAATACCTTAATTCATACCAGTTGTAAAGACAAAATCTACGTTCTTAATTTTTGTCTTTTGAATGTCTCATATAAAAAGTACACATTAAATTATAATCACTATTCAAGTTTCCTCAAGCACCACCTCTTGTGAGGCATACTAATCATATTAGCTATGAACTTGCCCTAAGAGATAGCAAGTTTGACAACTGTTTTCCTTAAAATGCTAAAGAATCTCCAGACACTTAGTAGCTCTATCTACTATCTTCTACAGTAGGAAACAGGAAAAAAAAAAAAAAAAATTTTTTTTACAGATATTAGCTTTTACTTACTTCTCCTTCAGTGGGACATTTTGATGCCTTACCTGTAAGGTGCCATGTCTGATGAAAAGCTGAATTAAAAAATGTCCTTTTGTTTCTGGGCTCTGTTCAATATACAGGAGTCGTCCATGAGGCTTATAGGTCTTAAATTCCAACTGGATGAAGTTTTGCACATTCAAATGCAAGCCTTGAAATTCCAGGTAAGAATCACCATAATAGCAAGCACAACTAAAATCTGTAAATAGAAATTTGAGAGGATATAAGGATACAAAGACATTTTTCTTCTTCACCCACTGCCTTCTTATTCTGCTAACAGTAGCAAAGATATAGGATACTCTTTTACATCTGTCTAGGAGCCAGAAATGAATCTGAAAATTTATGTTAGGTTTCTTCTGTCAGAGGCTAACACCGAGAGTTTCTAAAACTAGACATAAAGGTTTAGGTCAAATTATATTAAGCAGGCAACTAGGATCAATGCCTGGAAGAAAATGCTATGAAGACGATAGTACTTGGTACATATCTAGCAGCTTTGGCTCCGCATGAGTCAGTAATAGTTTTTTCAAAGTTAGGCATTCACATAGTTTTTGATGCAAGAACGAATGTGTTTGAAGTCTTTGCAGAAACCACATGGTATGGAAAGGGAGGAAGACATTCCACAGCCTAATTATGAAATTGGCATCTTAAGCAGATATGTCAACTATTCCTGTCTAAAACAAACAATGGGATGTTGCTAGGGTGAAAGCTGAACATTTCCCTTCTGACTACATCTAGCTTGTCCATTTGATTTCTCTAAATCCCTCTTAAAATCCAGCACCCCGTGCCACACCTGGCGAGGGCAGATGCAGCTCTTATTTAAATGGAAAAGGTATGTGAATACATGGCTGCAAGCCCATCAGATGAAAGAGTACACTTAAAAGTAGCTGCTTTTTCTTTTTTTTTTTCTCTCTCCCCCCCTTTTCTTTCCTCTCTTCTTGCCTTTTCACTCTTCTCTCCTTTTTCTTCTCCTCTCTCCTTCCTTCCCCCTCCCTTTCTTTTCTTCCTTTCTTTCTTACCACTTTTTTCTTTTTTCTTAAGTTATCTTTATTTTTCTTTTCTTCCTTTCCTTTCTGTTTCTCTCCCCCTTCCTTTCTTATTCCCTCTCTTTATTTTCCCTTCCCTTCCTTTGTTTCTTCCTTCCTTTTCTTTCCCTTTCCATCATTTCCTTTCTCTTTCACATGTGTTTTTACAAGAGTATTCAACATGCACATGGGTACCCCCACTCACACACAAGCGCAGTCATGCACTTCTTCAGTTTTTTACTTGCCAATATTTAAACTGAGCTTCAGATCAGCACATTTATCTGCTCATAAGGAATTAAAAACGTGTGTCCTCTTCCATACACGTAACACAAGGAGTTTAGTTGTTTCATTTTAGCGCAGCTATAGCATTCTCATTTTTGCACAAGCAGAAATATGCTTTAGTCTCACCTGAACAATCACACAGCATACAATTATCTGATCAACTTCATGAGACTGATAAAAATTTAAAGAAATATTAACAGCTCACCTATCTTACTAAAAAAAAAAATCATTGCAACAATATGAACCTAGATACAATGCGTATCACATAGTAAGTGAATAGTTCCATTTCACCTGGCTCCAATTTCAATGAATCATCTACACAGGGATTCCAAGTATCTCTGAAGTTCACAGGTCCATTTCTATTTTCTAAAGTAGGCAAAATATTAATCTATTCTGACACCAACTCCAACAGCAAATACATTACTACATATGCTTAAATTCTGAACATCAGTGATACTGGGATAAATTACAAACTATTAATGTTGCACTCCTGTATATCACTGTAAGACTATGCTGAATTTTATCCATTCATGAGTTTTTAGAAACATATTTACAAAGCCAGAGTCACTGTGGCCAAATCCCAAGCAAAGCTCTTCTCAATCGATTCTCAAGAAGAGGTGAAAAGAGAAACAGCAACAGAACAGTAATACATGCACACATACAACATGCAGTAAAACAAACCAAAAGTTTCAAGCAATACCAATCAATGATCGCTGATGGAAAAAAAGATGACCTTCTAAGTGGAGTGTATTTAATCTTTAAAAATTCTGCTTTGAAATTTCAGATAACTTGATTAAAAAACAAAACAAAAGCCACAAAAAACCACCATACAAAACTGCACAGAAAGCTTCTTCCATTTTATAAACAGCACAATTTCTCTAAGAAAGGGCAGACACAGCTTTAGAGGATTACCTCCAATCCCTAACCCTTTTCTGTTTTCCCTCCTGAGCTTGTCACTGAGCACTAAATCTTTCCCTCATTCCATTTACCCCGAACTGCCCCTGCACACAGTTTTGCTTCTCCCACGGAACCCCTCAGTTATCCCCACATTCCCAAGATACTGATATCTAACCTCCTCCTTTTCTTGACTCCCTTTAGGAGATCAGCTTGGCTGAAATACAGCAACGCTGCGTGGAACATCTCTTTCCTGCAATCCTAATTCCTTCTGTATCTTCTCAGGTTTTTGGAGGTGGGTTTTTTTGTTTGTTTGCATTGTTCAGCATATAATTAAGTAGGTATGTGAGAACAGGTCAAAATTATGTCAGTTCTTTGGTGCTTTGCTAACGAAAGGCATCTGAGCCCCTAGGTCTCACTGCAAGAGAATAAAATCTGTAATTGTGAGAAGAAAAAAAAAAAAAAAGAGGTGGGCAGGGGAACACAGCAGTTTATTCATGATTCCTGAAACTACAATCTAACTCTGGTAACTGAGGCCAGACTGGATTACCTACTAAATTTCAAGAAAAGGGCAAACAAGCAAGAGCTGGTGGCATCTACCTTTAGCTTTCCACGTATAATTGTAGTAAGTACACAGAGCACTGCAGACATAAATTGTACTTTATTCTCACTGACATCACGTCTTTTTATCTTCCTATGGCCACAAATGATGCTGCCTTGCAAGACAATACACTCCATTATTCCATGGATTTGAGGCCAGTTTGGGTTCTTAGGGGAAATATATTCATGCTGCTAACCAGAAAGCTTTTCAAAGGAATCAGCTGCAGTAAAATTGCTGCAATTGCTCTATGTCCATAAATATGGAAAGAGTTAATGAGAGAAAGCACTGAAGAACATTTAGCAGGCTCCAGGTTTTTGTGAAACCCATAAAAACGTGCTGCTTGAATCACAAATGGTTACATACCTTCCCACAATAGCTATTAACAAAACCCACTGCTGTGGTTTTACCTGTAAACATTCTCACAGTTTGTAACAATACACAATCTCTTTTTATAGAACATAAGCTTTGCTTATAATCCTTCTACTACACTTCCATGCAGCTTTTTCATTTCACCTCTAGAGCTGGCTTCCTAGATTGCTATTTGTCCTAAAGCAGAGTGCTCATCACCCAAGCCTTTAGAAAAAAAAAAAAAAAAAAAGAAAAATTGAAGCTGTGTTTTCTCTTTCGCTCTGAATGTCTAACACTTGCTTTCCTAAGAAACAGGAAAGCCCTTTGGCCTATAAAATCCTTGCAGTTGTAGCTTGTTCCCCTGTGCATATACAGCTCTCCGTGGTTTTCTGTTTACACGAATTCGCATTAATGTCAGCACGTTAAAAGGTTTGAGACCTCGCTCTAACTGTAAGCACATAGGCAGGCAGGTCTGCAACCCAGCCAACTGGCAACTTCATTAACTCCTGCCAGTACCTACTGGGTTTCCTCTGTTCTAACGAGCTTCAGCTGCATCAGGTTCAGAACGGAGGCCTTCAAACTTAAAACATCTCAAGGGCTAGGCAGCTGTAAGTCTTGGTTTTTAAAGGCAGAGATAATAAAAACTTTTAATATGCTCATGAGCATATGCTGCTGTGGATGATGGAGCTTCTGCCTCTGGTTATTTCTGTGTGTAATGCATACCCTGCGGTTTGCATGGATTCAGGCACAGAGATGATTATAGTAACACTTTTCTTCTTTCTAATGCAATTCCTTTTCTGTTATGCTACACCTTCAAATAAAACACTCTCCTTCAAGCTGTCGCTTTTCCCTCTTTCATGGACACATCTTTTACATCCTTTACCATTCTTGTAATTAGAAATACCTTACAACATTCAAAGAGAAGGCATCATTGCCTGTAGGAAGGACTCTCTCCTGAGAAACATGAACAATCAACTTGCTCTTTAGAAATTTTATCTATTTTTTCCTAAAGAAGGAACAGATCCCTTACAACAGCATAGAACTGTGGTCACAAGAAAGTTACATCTATTTAAAACTAGTGAATGCCGAGCAAAAAAAAAAAAAAAAACCACTTTAGAAGAGTGAAATGAAAAGGCCAGAGCAAGGACTGCTCCACTGGGCTGGCTACAGACCCCAACAGCCGACCTCCAGCGGCCGGCCCAGGCCCAGGCCCAGGCCTATGCAAACAGCACGCGAGGAGCAACGCTGCTCCTGGGAGGGCCTGCCAGCTTCCACCACAAACCGTGCTGCACCTTACCTCACCACGGCCACCTCACCACAGCCACCCCTGCGTGCCACCTTCCACAAGACGAGCTGGCAGGCCGGCCAAAAATACCAGCAGTGGCCCCGCCCCAGCTAACGGCTGCCCCTGGCCCCACAGCTGCCCGCCATCAGGGAAAACGAGGGGTTTTGCCGAAACGGGGGAGGGAAAGAAGCTGAGCCACTCAAAGAAAGGGAGGGGCACAGCTGAAGGCCACGGCCCCGCCGTGGGGGTGGGCTGGGGGCCTGCGAGCTCTGGCAGCACGAGGACATTTTCTGATGGGCCGGCAGCCGCCCAGGGCACCCCTGAAGGCCAAGATGGCAACGCCCTGACTGGCGGCCGACTCATTCAGCAAAACGCCCAACTGCTTTGCTGACGCATCTAACAAAGTGGAGCCAGAGTGGGTTTGCTTGTTAACCTAACGAAGAGGGCTTTAGACTGGGCGTGCTGGGGGACAGTTACCATAACCTGAAGAGAAGCGAGGGAGGAGAAAGTGTGTCTGGGCAACAGTATGACGGGAAGCTCTTGCAACTAAGACGAACGTAACTCATTTCGCGCTGGTATAGGACGGGCAAGCTCCTCAACCACTGAGGCTTGAGGAGAACAGTAGAAGCCCTGCAAAGAATTACAGATGGTAAGTCAGGTAAAACATCATTACATTTAGTCAGCCCTGGCCGCCATTTCATTCTCCTGTGAGTATTCATACAGAGCATCCTTTTAAATTACATGAACACATACAGAAAGCTGAAGTTTAACAAATGTTTTTGTGGAATGTATTCTTGGGGAGATCAGTGCTGGTAACAATTCTTCAGTGACCTTGAAACTAACAATTTCATTCTTAATTCATAAATAAGCCTTCAGTCCTCTAATTAGGATGGCACAAAGCAAATTCGGCTGTGATACTTTGCTGTGAAACTCTCTCTCTTGGCTTATTTCTTCACTTTCTGAGGAACGTGGGAAATACAGGGACAAAAAGTAAATTTTATTAGTATTACTTTTATCTTGAAGTTGACTGTTGAAATAAAGGAAGGGAGATTTTTATAACTAGTCTTTCTTAGTGGTAAAGCTGCTTAGTGGGAGTTCCATTTCTAGCTGGAATTTATGTCTTCAGTAAAATATTACTGTTCTGCACCCTGGAGAAGATTTTCAAACAATGACTCTAACTATTGTCAATTACAGTTAAATATTTTGTCAAAACTGCAGTGTTTCCAACCTTTGCACTTAATACCAACAAATGATTTCAAATACTAAACTGCTGTTTGCACTTCCTTCATTCACTATTTTTATTGTACCTAGATCACAGTTGATAGTGGGAATTCACTTTTTCCAGGTACATGCTACCTTCTCCATCCTACCAATAAGTATGCACAGTGTTAATGATGTGATTTGATCCCATTTCAACCACTGCTGAAGGTTCCCACATGCAAAAAAAGCTTCACGTGAGGAAAAGCAATTGCCATGACAGAGCAAGGGTCCAGCATTATGTTCATGCTGAAGATGGGAAGGTTTGAGGGGGACCCAGCAGCAGCATTTTGGTACTTGCAAGGATGTCACTGAGGAGACAGTCAGGCTCTTTGTAGACAGGAATGACAGCAGGATGAGAGAAAATGGCCTTAAATTGAAACAGGTAACTCCCCACAGCTGAAAGAGACTTGCTGTCCTAACTACAAAGAGTTCATGCCTCCCCAGCTTTGCAAACTCTGGCAGAATATAAAGGCAATGTTAATGGATAATATTAGTCATATGATACTTTTTTCTTTTTTTTTTTTTTAACCTCTTTTAGAGCCTCTTGTCTCAGGTGGCCTATGCATGTAGCAGTATTTTTCTTTACTCTCAATATGCTGAAAGTACCTCAGCTTTTATTTTCCTTAAATTTCTATGTTTTCTCTCCAAAAACTGCATTTCTTTGCGGATTCACATCTAATGAGTGATGTCAATCACTCTCTTTTGCATTCTAAATTAAGGTCAATCATTCCAGTGAGTCCTGGAGGACAGCCACAGCAAAGTAATCCATAGGTTTTATTCTTTACTCCCTTAAATACAATAGCCTGCTTCATATATGTAATCAGCATTTAAAAGGTTTTAGCTTATTTTCAAATGTCTCGTGTTCTTCTATATGTTTTATTTAGTCTTTTCAGCTGAAAGACCTTAAAAACAGAGCAGAACGATGATCTTCAACCATTATTTCTACTTCCAGATGCAATGCTATTTCACTGTGGTATGCCTCAACTTTGGTTCCACATAACATACCCACAGTTACAGTGAACCTATGTTTTATGCTGTCAAAGAAGTCTGTGCTGCATGACTAGCAGAGAATTATAGTTATGTTTTTTTTCTCAAAGTTGAAATGTTCTCTAATGTGGCATGCTAGACAACAATAAAATGTGGTTAACATCCAGAACTGTTGCCAGCGTAGCCCAGAAGCAGCTTTCAAGCAAAGAAAAACAACAGTTATGAATAAACCCTCTTCACTGTTCCTTTGTCACGCTTACACAGAGCTACAGATTTGAGCAGACTGCAAAATTCTTCTGAAAGAAAACCCGTGTCTGTTTTAGAGCTCCTATAATTCACAATGTCCACACTTCTAGCCTAAACATACACATGCACACATGTGCAAACACATACATGGAATTCATCTGCTTTAAAAGGATTGAAAATCAGATCCTAAACCCCAGGAAGCTCCTTCCTTTTCCCCACAATTATCGTGTATCTTTCCTTTCCTCACACAAGCATCAGTCATGCCTGTTGATCCATATTTTGATTCTTAATGTCTTCATGTTCAAAAGCCAGTCTGCAAAGCTGTTGGTAGTGAGATCTGCACTTATCCTCCCTGCTCACTCCACAAAGGGGACAATTGGCTGTGTTTTCTATTAATTTTCATTTCTTTCCTCCATTCTGTTCAAGCATTATAAAATACAGTTGGAAACAACAAAATAATCATTACATACAAGATTTTCTTACACAATACATTTTTCAAAAAAGATATATATGCACAAACAGGACAGAACTTTAGAAAGCAGAGAGGTATAAAGAAGCCAAGACTACAAAAGAGATTGAAATTCAGAGATTTCTAATCATATAAGTAGCAACATTCTGTAATATAGACTTATTTTATGGGAAGTGGAAGTAAAACCCCTTTTTTAAAATGTAAAAAGTTTCTTTGTTTATTATTTATAGTATTTGTATACTGTGGGAAAAATGGGCGTGAAACTTTTTTATATCCAAGGATAATAGTACATTATATTCACAGTAGTAATTTCCATTTTCTACATATTGAAAGAGATATATATAGGTAATATATATCAAATTTCTGTATGTATAAAATATATAAACCACACACTTTTTAAAATCTCTTGGGAAGGAGGAAAAGAGTTTCTTTTAAACTATTCTAAATTTTTTACATAAAAGAAAACTCACTGAACAGCAGCAAAAAGCTCTAGTTTTGTCCCTTTTCTGTAACTTATATGGGCCAAAAAAAGAGGTTCCGGAGAGCTCCCCACGGAAAGGAGGGATTGGAATGCTGGACTGTGCCCAGCAGCGTGGACTATGCCTCACACTGGCATATGGTTATGTGCCAGTAAAACATTTGTGCTCCAACAATCTTTGAAAAGTATAACCTAAAGTAAGTCCATTTCAAACTAAATGGAAGCCAGTTGTACCTTTTTTTCCCCAGATATAGCAGTTTGGAGAGCTCTAACACCTGCACCTTTATTCATGAATGCAGAGAATTACTGAATTACTTTGAAATTATTTTAGGATGACAGATAGTCAATTGTAATGCCTAAAATGAACGTCCCAATTTCTGTTGATTTCTATTCCAATTTCCACTGATGCCCGCTTTCTGACAGCCAAGCTGCTGGCCATTCACAGATGGTCAGCTCAGCAATTTCAATTCAACTTCTTTCCAGAATCACCTAGTGCAGGTAAACTGTGGCTATGCTCTGCCTTGCCAGAACAATTAACTACACTGTATTTCTGGAAATAGTTAATTGCTATTTATGTAGGTGACGTACTTGTGTATTTCAATACCTTAAAGCTCCATGTTTATTAGCAGTTAATCTAAAATTGTTGGGTTTCCCCTCTCCCCTTCCTTACACTTAACTGCATTTGAAGAACACCACGCTCATGCAAAGTGACCTTTTTCTGCTGCTGTTACTTGCCTGCGAGCAATGCTTTAATTGCCAGTTTTACCTACTTTCTTTCAGATGTCCAATTCCGTCTGCCTCTTTTACACTCGGACATCTATCAGGGCCCACTGGAGTATCTTTTCCTGCGTTTAGCAAATCCTTGCAAAGCACCCTTGGTATAGTCCACTGACATTTAAATTAGACTGACAGAAATGTCTTCTCTAAAAGCAAGACTACAGCAGATTTCTACACAAGACATGTCAACTGGCCCAATGGAGTTGAAAATCTTTATGGTTTTCTTGGCTTTGCATTTACCACTGAGAGGGTCACATCGAATGCTTCCCCTGCTGTGATCACTGCTAAATGAATTCCACCAATAATTCAACCAGAAAATACAAGTGTGCTACATAATGGAAAAATTGCTGATATTGAGAAAAATTCAGGATAAGATATATATAATACAGCTTAACCAAGTTCAAGGTTTGCAAAAATGGGAGTACAATAAAAACTGAAGCATTTATTCTGTTGGGTTCTGGTACTGAAACTACTTAAAATGTCTACAGATGAAGAGGAGCATGGCAATCCTGGAAGTTTCAAGCATTTCTCTTTTAATTTGGTATTCTGCTCACGCATTCTTTGAAAAAGTATTTTTCTGCCTACAAATAAACACAATTCATTTTCTAGAAAAGTTCGCACATGCAGCAAGAACAGTGAATGCTATATGCTTATGTATATACTTCAGTAGAACAGCAGATATTGTCTGATTTTTTCTTAAAAGGACACATAGAACAGTAAATAAATTAGTTGATTGCTGTACCTTTAAAAATAATAATTGCCCTACACCTTTTCACACATATATTCACTGCAAAGAACCGAGAAACTTCTAAGTCTTGGCCCCTCCTTGAGCTTAGGGAAAAGGGGGCAGAGTCCCCTGGCAGTAACGCATTTAAATTACAGCAGGCACCTGGAATGTAATTAGTGCAGGAAATTGTTTTATTAGTATCATTAAAGTATAAATAGTTCCTAAACCAGGATTCTGTTTCATGCCGAAGTGTGGATTTTAACATCAAATACACTGCATGACTAGAGCCATTAATTACGACATTAGCTTAGCGAGATGAACCGAGGCTTGTGTGACTGCCGCCTGCCACTCACACAGAGATTTCTCAACACGCGGGCTAGCTCACCACCACACAGCTCATGGAGAGAGGTGTCAAGTTCTACTGCAATCAGCAGCGGAGTAGAAGAGATCCTCTCACTGCAGGCATAAAAAAAAAAAAAAATCAGGAAAAACCTCAGCTGCGTGTGGTTCCGTTTCGGCTAAAGCCTTTGTTGTTTCTTTCCTTTTTCAATGAGCCGTCAGGGACAGAGAGATGATCAACTATTATCACAGCAGAAACCCGGAGCAGCCCTTACCGTGGGGATAATTTGGCCCGCTCCCCGCAGAACGCCACAAGCCTCCCTGACATCGGCCCCCTCCGCTGCCCCTTTCCAGGCCCCCAGCCGGACCACTGAACCGAACCCGGAGCCGCCGCTCGCGCCCTGCGGACCCTCCGGGCTGGGAAGCGATAGAGCCGCCGCGGGGAGAGAAGCAGGCGGATCCAGAAGAAACCACGCTGCTTCACTTCTACTCGTAAACCAGCTTGCTGTTTTCAGTCCCTTACAGCTAGGCTTCGGACAGACAGAACTGAACTGATTTTAACACCTTATCTACTGTTTCAAAGATTACAACCACTATCAATGGTCACAGCACGAAGCGTACATAATACGACTTTAAAATGTCCTTTATAGTATTGCGGGTTACTCCAGAAGGCAGTTATCTCCCCATTATTCAGAATAAATAATATAGATGGGAATAGCACGATCATCAAAATGTTGCAATGCATTGCAAGAACTGCACTCTAAAAGCACAAGGTTTTAAGCCTATAATACAAGAAAAAATAGGTCAGTTATCATGCCTACCCCCCAATACCAAATCAATCACTTAAGAAAGATTATTTTCTGACTAGAAAGCAAAAAAAAAAATCATTGTGAAATCCAGAACAATATTTCTACCAGGCCAAATCCACTGGTAGAAGGGATGGATTTTTAAAATTTATTTCATGGTGGTTTGTTTTTTCTCATGCAGTCAAAAAATCACCATGAAGAAGGTGCATGGACTATCCAACTATGAGTGTTGCTTGAAAGTGGCACTTTCAATAATACTATAATACTGTATATTCCATGCATTTAGTTGAGGATGCATCTACGGTATCTAGTGTAGCAGAAGGATAATGGAACTCTCTGTGAATAATTAGTTCTTGTTCCAGATCCAAATCTTCACAGATCCAACATTTTGATTAAGCAATTCAGCTCGAATTTGCCTAGCGCTACGCTGCTATGGGAGAAGTGATGTTCGGTTGCTTTGCTGACAAGTATTCTCAGGAGGGTGCTTCTTCCTGTTGAAGGTTATTGGAGAAATTCTTGTGGAGTCCCAAGATTAAAACTGCGCTCGTCCTGAAAACCATCTCTCCCCAGTCACTGATGAAATACTGTGGCAAGACGGCGTTGTAAGTCTTGCACAGTGCTATCCTTGTTCCTCATAATTTATAGTAATTACTTCTACCTTTTAATGGCACACACCTCACTAAACTGACAGCTGAGTTTTATCTGTTCTGTATTTATAAGCAAATATGCAGTATTTACTGCAGTTGCAACTATGCATGAGCCCATATTTGCCCAACGTGTTGCAGTTAAATCGGCTAAATACATGTCTGCGTCTTCAGCTTGCCACGATTTGGTCCCAGCTACGTACGCCGGCTCTCAGAGCGGTGCCCAAACTGTTACTGGGCGGGCACGCCAGCTACAGAATCGATCTTTATCTTGGACATACGGGGCCTGAAAGCAGTCCCAGCTGAGCAAATATGTGGCTGTCTCATGAAAGAAATACTAAAGCACTCAATTAAGAGCGTGGTGAGCCTCATCTCTACTTCCTCCGTCCCACGTCAAGTATTAGAAGCCTGCAGGCTCTCCTGTGGGCTGGGTTGCATTTTCTTCCCACTTAACTCGTGAGTTCTAATGAAGACCTACATGCACGCAAAGCATCAACAAAAAACCACACAGTGAATGTTAAAAACACTCATCATTCACAGTTATTAGCTTCCTCAACGATGTCCAATAAAGGAGGCATAAGATAGATGCATACGACGTACCATTTTCTGTTTCACTTTCCGAGTGACAGTGGTCTGGGGTCTGCTAATGTGAACAAGTACTATGGAAACAAATGCTGCCATGAATATTTAAGAATATAAATACAGAATGAATCATTAATAACACAGCAGACCAACGTTACACGACATAAAACTCAGTGAATGTTTTGAAGGTCACACAAATGAAACTCTGATTAAAAACAGGATTAGGAAATTTAGTAGGTATCATCTATGACACAGAATTTATTAGAGAAAACCGAAACCCAAAACCTAAAATAGATGGTTCATAAATTATACAGGGAGACATATATTATAATATATATTATACTATAGTCCCATCTGCTTCCCTGCCTGTTTTGCATGTGATGTAGTCACTTGCAACTTATAAACGCAAAATTCTTTGGTAGCCTTTTAATATGGGAACTGGCAGCTCAAAGGATGGGGAAGATTCAGAATGACAGTGCTGCTTAGGTAATTTATTTCAAAATATACATTTGAAGTAATTTCTATGCTGAAAAATGTATGTTTACATTTGGAGTTCTAGCGTAAGCACTGCAGACTAATTTCCCCTGCGTAGAAGAATTTACAGTGCAAAAGGAAGCCTTCACGCAAATTTTCTGTAGCAAAGATTTTGCACGAATCATGAAGATAAAAGTGCGCAGACACAGGACATCTTCCAGAATAACTACATGTATTGAATTTGTCTGTGATAATGAAAAATGTGAAACTTCTTGTGGCTTCAGAATACATACATGTGTTTGTACAGTGCTTGACTGTGGCGTCTTTGGTTTAAACGCAGACTGGACTCTGAAGAAACCAAACTGTGGTTGGGACAGAGGTTTTCTAAACAAGAATTTGCGGAAAGTTTCCCACTTTGGATCACGATATCAAGTTAAACAGAAAGCTAACTGCAAACCTAACTGAGGGGGCATAAATGGCTCTTCCACAACTAAGAAGAAACCAAAGTCAGCTCTAGCAGTTCTAGGAGATAAATGAGAGGTCTAGTATTTAAAAGGATCCTTCTCTGCAAAGGGACCTGAAGTTCTCCAAACCGTCTGCCTGGTACTATCGTTCAGATGGATACCTTCAGATATCTTCTTCTGATTTAATTCAGAATGGGCAGCGAGCGATGGCCAGAATAGAAAATGCCATACTAAATTTTATAATTAATTCCACTTCATCTGGAGTTACTCACCAGCTCCTTAATCCTTATGCAACGGTTACATCTTAGAATCAAGGGAGAATTAGGAAGAAGATGAGTAAAACTAGTATATACACTTGATAGTGTTTATCTCTAAGGTAAAAATGAAAAGAAACCTCAGTTCTTATTTTGCAGGGAGTAAGATTACTTCTGGGCCAGTATAAGAAAAAAAAAATCTTTTTTTACATATTCCAGTTCTTGCCATAAGCAAAATGTCTCCTTTATATCAAGGGAACTGTCTATGTTCACACATTAGAAATCTACAGTCATACTTTTGTGATGTATACCATTCATTTCTGCCGTATATTTTACTGAGAGGATGCCATTTCAAGTTCTCCGCTATTTTTTCTCACACATATTTCATTGTAAAACAAAACCTAACTTAAAATATGAAAAAACACCTGTTTCTCTGTTTAGATTTTGCACCCACTTTTGCCAGAGGTACAGCAATGCTCTTTGCTGATGTCCATATTAATCAGAGCAGTTATCTTGCTCTGTTCTAGTATACGGGTCTAGACCACAGAAACAGCTGCACGACTTCATGAGCTGACACAGAAATCTTGCTAGTTTTATACAGTTTTTAGCTATACAAATAACTGCACTTCCCGCGTCATGGTAACCGCAAGTTTTCCTCTGCTGTGGAGTTACTGTGGATAGAGACAATACTCTGACAACTGCTATTTGGCAATTCACTTACAAGGCAAATCTACTGAGCTTCTCTGTAACTTCCAACAAAATAATCTATTCCTTTTACTAGTTTATCAACAAATTCCCTGTGGGTGTGAAAGTTTATTCCGCTCAAAAAATGTCGCAAGAGCACCAAATGCTGAAGATTAAAAAAAAAAAAAAAGGAAAGAAAATGTACAGTTATTTATGTCCGAGACACATTCTGAAGGACAGCACGGGTTCGGAATTAGTGTCAATTAAAAGGACCACTTGCTCAACGGCTGCGTTATCTAATTTATCCGTACAAAAACCGGAAAGCAGCCCTCTATCGCATTATCTTCCTGTTCGGTCCATGCAGAGGAACGCCCCGCGGGAAGTTCACCCCATCCCCAGACAACCTTCTAAACGAACGGAACGAGAACTCTGCAAAGGCTCCTTTTTCCACCCCTGAGCGATCCTAGATCGCCGTCCCACAGCAGCCCCCTGCCGCTCTCCGGAGGCCTGCACGGAACGCGCCCTGCCCAAGAAGACAGCAGGAGGTTTTCTTTGGTTTTCCAAATCTCTGCGCGTCCAAGTAGCTGGGCCGCTGCAACTGCCGCCTGCTTTAGGGAGGGTTTGAATGGCCCCGATGTCTGTAATTTCACGTCACGTATTTCCTCATATGCCTACCCCCTCTTAAGATAAAAACTGGGTATCAATAAGCTGGTTACAGAATAATCCCTGTTTCAACTTTATACTTATTCCTTAGTCACCCTTTACATAATTTTCTGACTATGATTGTTTATATTGCTGAAATTATATTAAGTAGGAGTAAACTCAGTGAATTTTCTACATCTTGGGCATACCACTAATACTTAAAAACAGTCTGTATATTTATCTTCTAATAAAAAAAAATCTTTGTAAACAGGGTGAAAACACTATCTTACTTGCTTCTGATATCTCCAGTCTCCTTGAAGTGTAAACAATCAAGACAGAAATATTTGAGGAATTCGAGGAAGGACTGAGGTACAAAATTACAGTTTGTATAGGAGCTGGAAGTAGTCTCATTTCACAGCCAAGCCATTCCAGAATTCTTACTTGTTGTTCTGTTACTCAATTTTCTGCCCAATCCGGCAATATGCCAAGCACTTCCATCTAAATGTACTTGTTAACTCTCACAGAAATCTAAAATTCACCTGTGGTATGCCCAGTGTTTGCCTGTCCTATACAAAATACCATTTAAGAAAAGCAATATTGTCCCCAATGCCTCCAAGTAAAGATTACTCGGGAAAATCAAACTACAAATACTGACTTATGCTTAAATCCCACACAGAAGCAGCCACTGAGGAATACCTGCAAACACTGGAATCTGATTTCACCAAAACAAAGGGAAAAAAGGCTTCAAAAATAGATTGCTATTTGAGAGCTAGAGCACATTCTATTTTATTTCTTTTGAAAGTTAGACAGGAATTGTCAGCAGATATAGCTAAGGATGGAAAAACACCTTATTTATACCAAATAAAATTTGAAAAAAAAAAAATTTTTCATTATAATCTTGGGTACTAAGACAGTGACTATTCATTTACCCAACTCTGTTTAAAATTCTCTCCAAAATCCTAGCTTGATTTATTAGAAATGTTAGGCATGAAATGCAAGCAATTTGAAACAAGTATTTTCAGATATAAAAAATTTATTAAAAAAAAATAGCTGCCTGCTATAGATATTTGTATGATATGATTTTCACCAAAAACATTCATATGAAAATCACTTGGTTAAAGAGAAGCATTACAGGATTTACGATTTATTGTTTTCAATTGTTAATATGTCAAAATTAACAAAATAGTTGCAGTGCATTTCATAACAACAGGAGCACGTGCTGTGCAGACTTTGTGGGGTACAATCATTAATGAAAACCAGGAAGAGCCTGGAATACAAAGGCTTTGTCCTGAAAACTGGTGTTAGCTCAGCACACAGAGATTTAGAGCGTCATCTATAGTATGGCAGTATACAATGCTTGTATTACTTCCAGCGTTAGATAAATATTGAAAGCACTGATTATAACTGCTGTTGATGCCATTCACTGTGTCTTTTTTAATTGCTTTGTAAAGGACCTACAGTTCTTTCTCTTCATGGGATGGGAAATTTATAGTCAATTTTGTTAAGTAAAATAAAATTTCAGGCTAGCAAATAAAGACGATGTTTAACATCCCCATGTGAATTTCTTTCTACCCAATATTATAAATAAAATGTTAGGGAAATAATAAATAAATAAATAAATAAATAAATAAAACAGAAAAGAGAAAGACCATCCCACAAGTAAGGACATATAGGAGATCTGGCCAGTGTCTTTTACAGCCCACCCCCAAATTATTATTTTTCAACTGAATACATTTACATGATTTGATGCTAACTGATCCAAAACATCAGAAACTCATCTTATGTCTTTCAGATGTTCAAATTCAAGGTTTGACATGAAAGTAAAATCCCAACATTACCAATTGTTAGTATTAAAACTACATTCTCAAGAATAAGAAAACTCCATGGCTTATGCTTTCATCAGCTTCATTATGAAGCTTTTCCTTCTGCCTAGGTGTAAGTCTTGCCAGCTTGCTAAGGACAGAACCACAGACGGCCTGATGTTTAAAACGTGCTCGTTGTAATGGTCTAATGAGGATCAGCTTCCTACTGTACGGGAAATGAATTAAAACTGCATTAAACTAATCAGCGCGTCGAGCTTTGTGCACAGCTTTCAGTTCTAAGGACTTAAACCCAGGTCCCTTAGTTAAAGGACAACGCAGGCTTCTCCGTCCCTACGGAGCACCGCGTTAAGCCCTCTGGAGGAACGAGCTGCATTTTCTTCTCCGACATGGACGGCAGGCATATTTAATACATGACAACAATTCACACATACGCACACAGTACAGCCAAGGAAGAGACGGATATATTACAAAACCTCCCTGCCTGAAAAGGTTTAACCTACAGGTCTCGTTTTCCTTAGGAGTGCTATGGATCATATTCATGTCTTAATGCCGCTCTGCAGAAGGGAATGCAAAATCCACTGGGACAGAGAAAAGGAGGGAGATGTCCAAGACTTCTAGCCGCAGCCCAGTGAACAAGGCTGCCGCCTGGCTAGAAACCTCAGGGGACTTGTGTATTTTAACAGGATTTTGGCTGTATGACTTCAACTGTGCCACAGATATAGAAAAGAATGGAATTTAGGTCATCTTTTAACACGGAGAAACTCTATGTTGTTAAAAGAATGCCCCATTTTTGGATGGGGGCTGAGAAAACATTTGTAAGAATAAAGAATAGAAGATACATTTGCAAATAAAGTCTGGGAAAGATTACACAAATACGGTGTTTTGTATCAGTTGCATTATAGCTAGAAAAGCAAGAAGAAAAAAGATAACATAGCTTTAAAGGGTTAAACCTCTTATTTAGTCTGTAAAAGGTATAATCAGATATACTGGGCTTGAAATAATCAAAACCGATGTAAAAATAGCTATCTAAAAATTCAGTTTGCAAAATAATGAATATTCTGCTTTTGTTTTTTTATATAATACAGGGAATTACTGACCGAGTACCATCTCCACTAGAGTGATCACGACCAAATCCCTATACTGTGGCTTTCTGCCCCCCTAAAATGGGATCAAGAACTACGTACTACTTGGGAAATTAAGCATTTTCGAACAATAATCCAAAACCTGTATAGGAAGCAGGAACCTATCTAACGCTCGATAATAGAAACCAGGGAAGAGGGTGGCTGGGACCCTGACCCCTCCTCGGCTGCCAGGATCACACGCACAGCCGTTCGCCTGGAAGCTGAAGGCCAGAATTTTCTGCTGTGCGTTGACATGTACAATTGCACTTTCAAAGAACTAAACAGGGATCATTATTTTCCTTTACAGCAGTGCCACAGAGGTGATGGTAGTGCCACTGTTCATCTTTTATGCTACAAAGCAATTATTATACTATTCAGCCAGTGGGAGACCCAGGTTCATTTTTTTCTCTGTCTAGGACTCGATATCTGTATCTTCTATATATTAGCAAATGTCCTAGCTGCTAGATAGAAAGCTAGCCCAGAGGGCATTTTGTCCCTCAGAGTGGCAAAATCCATGAAAAACCTAAGTGAGGAGGAAAGTATAGACTTTGTAGCCTTAGATGAGGGCACTTATCCGAGAGCAGGGAGACACAGGATGATTCGTATTTGCTTTATGGTGGATGGAGAGAGAGGAACTTCTATAACGTGATTTACCTGAGTAATTTTAGATGCATTCCTTGAGATGAATCACACCCTAAACCCATCTATTTCTCTGCTTAAAGGCAGTCTAGTGTCAGACTCCAAATCCTGCCACAGGCAAAAAGAGAAAACACCATTTATACAGCGCCAAGAAATCAGCGTTTTAAAGGTCTCACAGCACATACTATTACTTAATACAGAAATGCCTCATTAATTAATATAGTTAGAATTGTTACACAATAAAGTCTTCCCAGTACCAATCCCTTTTCTTAGCTGTTGTGCTCATCCCTCCTGTGTCCCGCTGGGTCCCCAGGCTGACTCTCCGGTCTCCCTCAGGAATGACGGGGGTGGGCGGTTGCAGCGGGGTCACAGCGAGCTGTCAGCATCCTCAGGTCTCCACCAGAAAAAGTGTCACTTTTCTTTCTCCCCAGGCTTGGGCTCTGCTTTGGGTTCTTTTTATTCATTCCCCTGCCCCGGGCTGCCAGCTGCAGGCTGGCAGTGCCCCCAGCCCCAGGCACGCGAAGGGCTGTCCGTGCTCTGCCG
>JAVJGG010000013.1:1778840-1789610 GCA_035590195.1 Aviceda cuculoides
GCAGGGCGGGCAGGGGTTAAACCAGTGACATCCAGTTCAGGCCATGGCCAGGCTGAGCCCCGAGCCCCTGCGCTGCCTGGTCAGCGTGCGGCCAGAGCATCCCTCTGGTAAGGGCAGAAATGGTATTTACTGGGCTGCGGTAGTCACCTCGCTCCCACAGGGACACCGTCACAAATCTCCACGGCCAGGCACGGTGCCGTCTGTCTTCAGGGCCTGAGGTCTGGCTAAGGACAAACCACGGACTATTAACGACCAAGTGTAAGACAAACAGTATCTACTGCAAATTAGGTCAGCCAAGCTGACTTTGCTGATGTGATTAAAAGTTACCCTGTATGTCCTTGAAAGCAGGGGAGAAAAAGAAAAGGAGCAGGATGGGGCAATGCTGGCGCTAAAACTGCTGGTTGGTAAAAACAACTGTACACCCGCAAGGCTCGGAGAAGCATCTATTCACTCGTGTGCAGCCCTTACGAGAAGTCCAATTAATTGAATGAAATCTTTACCTTCGTCTTCTCGCACAGTTCCCCCAAATCTCTTTTTGGGGGAACACTAAATACCTACAGCGATCTATAGATTAGCCTGTAAGACAGAGGGGGCTGACCCTCATCGGCAGGTTGGTTTGCCCGCTATGCGAGCTCTGCCGTGTGTCTTTTTGTGACTAAGAGTTTGATTTTCTCTGTTGAGATTGCCAATGACTTTATTCCTTCGCCTCAACTTCTGTTGGCAAACTAGCAGCCACCGGGTGAACCCGCCGAGCAGACCCTCCGCCTGGCTCCCAGTTTGGCTCCGAAGGTTTCTTGACGCGCCTCCGTTCCGCCGCTGAAGAAGTGACCGACTCCCAGCCACTGCTGCTGGGGAGACTTTTTCAGAACGGTCTCTCTTACGGCAGCGTAAAGGGCTGCGTTTGCTTTCACAGCACATCTCACCCATCGGGGCGCAGAATACGCCCAGGTCCAAACCCCTCTGGTTTCCGTGCCCTGAGGACCACGGGCCACGGCTACGGCCGGACTCGGAGATCTGCGGGGACCTACAGACGAGACGACCCGCGTCACCACGAAGCTCGAACCACGACACGGACCCACCCGCGGTACGCGCGGCTGCGGCACTTCGTGCCCGGCCGGTGTGACACGCGTTCTCATGGCTCCTGGCCTCCCCGGGCTGCCTGCTGCAAACCTTAACGCGGACCATGTAAAGCTCCGGCAACTTCTGTAGCTGTTCTCCAGGACGAGCAGCATGGCCTTCAACAGCTGAGTCAAGCCGACTGTGACCTGAGCCTTTTTCCTGAGCTGGCACTCTACCGCCAGCAGAGATACGGACTTTCCTGTAAGGTGAACTATTTTAGAGTTTTG
This sequence comes from Aviceda cuculoides, assembly GCA_035590195.1. Classification (NCBI taxonomy): domain Eukaryota; kingdom Metazoa; phylum Chordata; class Aves; order Accipitriformes; family Accipitridae; genus Aviceda; species Aviceda cuculoides. The sequence goes on from JAVJGG010000013.1 coordinate 1,780,187, forward strand.
GAGAAATAAAAAAAAAAAAAAAAATTTGCTCTCGGCAAAAAAATATAATGCATTACCTTGGACTAACTGCTTTCGACAGAGATGCTCTATCGCCTCCTATGGTCCAGATGAAACGGTTAATCTTAATGCGCTGGTAAAACAGCCTCTGCCCTGAAGTAGCAGTAGATCATTACAGATTATAGATTATAGATTATAGATTAACCTCGTCTCTGCTCTCTGCTTTGTCACATATGATGTAACAGTGCTTACGTGGAGGTATGAGCTTCACCGAACACACGGAGGGATCCCCTTAAAGGAGAACTTAACTCCTCTGGACTGAGCTCCCATCATCGGCGCGATGGAAGGTCACCACACAAAGGGGAAAAAAAAGGAACTGTGGGACAAGCTTTTCTTCATTCTGGTTGTGGTTCATTTCTGTAACCAAGTGTAGCCTACTCGGAGCCAGTGTCTATCATACAGATTTTCTCCTGTTTTATCACAGAAAAGAGCTAATTATTCAGAGCCAATAAGAACGATAAAGGTACCATGGCACTCCGGTATCTCTAGGTAAAGCCTAACTTTATTTTTCCTTTGGTTATAGAACACTTTTGTTTACATAAATGCATCTGTCCTCTCACAGCCTTCCCTTTCAATTTCACCTTTAAACTACTCTCTAAGGCTTCAGATTACTGCCGATGTCAAGGAAGGTCTTTAAAAAGGAGTCAGAATATGGCACCACAATCATGAAAAGAGGAGAATTCATTTACAACCGACAGCTATACAGACTTTCTTTAAAAGAATTTCCTCAGCAGGTTAATGTTCCTATCCTGTGGACAGGCTATCTAATGATAAAGGACAAGAGTTTAAATAACAGGTTTCTTTTCTCTTAGGCACTAAGAGAAAACAAAGTAACTTACAAGAGTAAATATGCTTCGAAGGGATTAAATCCAGGCACAAAAGTGTAAAACACTGCAGAATAAACCAGAGTGTTTTATTATCTTTTTCTTCCATCTGACTACAGTGGGTGAGTAAATCTAAGGTAACTCCATTTGATTTAACTGTCTGTGGAGAATAGTGTGAAACTAAAGCAAGCCATAAAAAAGTAAGCAAAGATTCTAAGTGTTTCTAGTTATTCTGACACATACCCAGATGCCCCACATTTCATTAGTGCACGGTGGATATGCTGCAACTAAGACCTTTCTTTGCTGTTTAGTACTCTTACCTTGAAGAACCAGAATAAAGTGTTTTCCATTAATGGGCTCACATAGATTGTGATTTCATAGAAATTCGTTATGGCTGTTTACAAGAACAAAACTATTGACAGGACTGCAAAAGGAGGTGTGGAATTAGTTTGTATGTACTAATTCCAAACAATACACTTAGTTTTTATTATCTCCCTGGAGTTCACTCTACCTTTGGTTCCTCATTTAACATAATATCACTGAGCTGTAACACTGCTTCACATATGAGAGCTTCAGCAATTTAACTGGTTTTAGTGGTCTTAAAGTGATCATACCTGTACTGCAGAACTAGAAAACGCCTTTTGACGCTTAACATCTATAAACCTGTCATTGTAGATCACCGAAAATCTATTATACCAGTGAACACTTTCTGCTTCAAAAGGAGATGAGCAGGCAAGCCTTTTATGGCAATTTGAGAGGCATTTAATGGTGTGAATCACTACTCAGAAGATTTTTATACATGTATTAAGTCCAATATAATACTTGAGCCTAAGAAGGTGACAAGCATCAGCTAGTAATTCTGTCACTTCATAGGTTGCACCAAGTGTTAATGAAAATGACACTGGAGGACTTAGCAGAAAACAAATATACATGAGTTACCACATGCTGTCATTTGAAAACATCACATTTATATGATGTATTAGTTAAAACGTTACAGTGCATGGAAGAAAAACAGAACAAAAAAAAATGACAAAGAAAAAAATAAGGAAGGAAAAATCTGGATGTGAACCTTATTTATTATTTGTTAATGGAAGTAAACCTTCCATCAATCAATATAACTCATACTTCCTCAAAACAAGCTCAGCTAAAGTATTGCCCACTACTTACAGAATCAATTCGTTAATTCAGTCAACACCTGTCCCATTACTAGGGACATCCAGAGCCTTTGATATCTGTTATAAAGATGCTAATAGATTTTATAAAGACGTACCTAATCAGGTAGTGCTCCACCTCTTTACAGCTATAAAGGTTTTTACAATACCTTTTTTTTTTGGTGTTTTTGAGTTAAAGCATCCAAAAGGCACAGAACTATCAGCAAGGCTGGATTTCTCCAGCTTAGGTTTTACAACGGTGACTCTCTAGTGTTTCTAACTTATTGAAACACAGAGGTTAACTACTGGTGTTCTTTTTAGGTGAGCTGAGACATACATGAAGAAAATGAATAAAGCACATTGAAACAAATGGAAATAACCAAAATTAAATGCTCAGGAAACATCCAAGCAAAGTAGACTTGTACACAAAAAGGTGAGGAAACGTTCCAAAGGGTGCCGGCTAACTTTGGATTCAAGGAGTCTGCATCTGGCCAAAAGAGCGAGGGCGGATCGACTGGACGAGGAGAGGCTTACAAGGCCGTGACCGCTTCTTACTCATCACCAGTAGTCTGCTCGGTGCAAGCTCTATCTCATGTGACAAATGAGATGATTGAAAATTCTTCTTCCACATCCGTAGCAAGTTTTAATACAATTACAGATGTAAATTGCATGACTTAGTAACTAAAAGCACATTTATCAGTTTATTTCTGCACACTGCCTCCAAAATTCACACTGAAATTCACCAAATATATATGTACTTTTAAAAGGTGATAGTTCCCTGCATACAATTTTTAAATGTGTAGATAGCATGAAACTAATACTTCTTTGTTAAATTAGCAGATGAGAGTATCAGATACCTATTCATAGCTCTGCAAGAGCTGCTACGTGTCCTAGAGTTGCCATGGTTTTTCAAGGCACTGCGGTTGGCAGAAGTTCCACCTTTGCCTCTTACACTTGTTGAGAATGTGGTGAAATAGTCTTTAAAATGGCAGTGTCCAGTGGGGCCTTGAGCTGACCTCTGTCTCCTCGTATTTTCTTATGAGAAGATAAACCATAATAAAGAGCTTAGAATCGTCTCCGTGCCGTTGTGATTCAGTCATTGGCTGATGTGAGTAGGGCATGCTTGGGACCCATTGTCACTACATCTTAAAAGAAATTACAGTCGTAACTGAGCGAGCGACCTGTCTTCGCTGAGTACAGGTTGGCCTGGTTTTCACTCTCCTTGACTAGTCATACCCCTCCCACACTGTGCAATTAAGCGTGTGTTTTATGACAATCAATCAAGAGTGAGACAACTTCATACTTCTCAAGCTCCTCAACTGCTCATCCAACTAAATTCAACGTGTGGTGCTTGAGATGGTCCATCACTGGATTTCTAACACTGATTTCAGAACTATGACAACCGCAACGTGCAGAAGTAGGTCCTTGCACCTAGTGCGGTGGACCCCCGTGGTTACTGGAAGAGTTACGCTGGCAATATATAAATGTCACAAGAGCAGTGGCCAGTACGGGCTAATTGCTCAGGTTCCCTGGCAGGTTTCACAGTGCTGAACTGGGCGCTGGTAAAGCTACTTGGGAATCTGCACCACGGCAAGCCAGTTTAAAGCTTGGTCCTCCGTACCTACGTAAGCTGTAGTCATACCTTCGATGTCTCTGCAAAAAAAATCTGTTGACAGAGACTTCACAAGCTCCGAGAGCTTTTCCACAAGAGACAAAACATGTATTAGGCATGGGAGTCAGTTCAAGATGTAAATGCCTAAATGGAAGTGTTTTGATAAATATATGAAGACATACTAAATTCCCACTACAGTCAGTGGAGCTTTGTAGTGCAGACACTTAGCTGTCTGAACACAGATATTTGGTACCATTTTAGATTCCACAGGATACCCTGCTTGGTGAGGATACTTGAATCGTATCTTCTAGCTCTTCAGTATCCATAGGATAACCTAGGGCTTCTAGTATGCATAGGATAATGTAGTGTTTCACTTGACATCTGTTTAGTCAACTGAATTGAACTCTTAGTGAGGTGAATAGCTCTAAGATTCACTGACAGTACTAACCACGTCTCGGTCACCCGAAGCAGTAAGCAACACCTACACTTACTTTTCAAAATTGAACCGAATCTCAGTCTATGAGTTTCTATCCTTTTATTCCTAGATATCCTCGACAAAATTGCAGAGTCCACTTAGGTTAGATCTTAAATATAATTACATACAAACCTGAAACTCCTTTAGACAGAAACCTGTTTTCTATTTGGAATGTCTCTTAATTAAATGTTGATGGCACAAAATGTGATCTCTGATGATATACATAAAGCTACCCCATAAACGAATTCTTTAGAATAGAGAAATGAAAACCACAAGCACCTCAGTGGAGAGAGATCTATGAAAATTGCATTCAAGAGCTGTCACCCTTCCTAGGAATTCTCTGACTAAATCAGAATTAAAATATCTTTTCATACCGAAATGGAAAACAGACTAAATCTCCATACAGGAGCTCTACGATTCTCGTGCAAATGGATTACTCTGCGCAATGCATGACGATGACTGCGGCAGCAAGCCCATGCTCATTCTGAAGAATGCCACTGACGCTTTGCAGCTACACCGGGCACTCAATCATCGTCCCTGCTTATGACTTGCCAGCTAAAATTGTAAATCTTGCAGGAGTCTTGCAAGAACACTCAGGTCGGGGTAACAGAAAATAAAGAGAAGGTATTTAATTTCCGTGACATTCAAATTCAACCTGATATCCATAGTAGCAAAGTTTCCAAAGTTTCCATTTCAGACCCCCTATTTCTGAACCCTTCTGATTAGAAAGGTTCTTAAGATACAGACATAATTCAGCAAAGCTGAATTTTGTTTTGAAGTCTTTGTTTAGTTTCTGTACTTAGCTCATCTCAGAGATGATGCAACTGTAAAATTCAGCATTTGTAATAACTGACATCTAAGACTATCGATATTCCTCCCTCAGTGCTTGTCAGTGACAGCATTCACTTCCAGGGCCATATTTCCATACAGTTTAACCCAGAATGGGCTCAGAATTTTCCATTTACATTAAAGAACCTTACCAGTGTCCTAAGATGTCATAGTCTCAGTATCTGGTCTTACTAGATCTCTGACAGCATTCAGTAATAAATCTATCCAATCTGTCTACTTGAGTGGTTAGGCTACCATAGCAGTTAAGTATTAGACAACTACCATTTGCAAAAAATTATAGAACTAAACGGAACTTAGATAGAACTAAAAAACTAAGCTCCATTAAGTTTAAGAGAAACTCTTGTCTTTTCAGGTAAAGAATATGGAGCTTTGTGAACCTAACCGAACTACTCACAATTAGACAGGAATGGTATACAAAACTAACATGCAGCCAACTCAGTTTCTGCCTGGATCACATGGAACAGCAGGGGTTGACAGAATTTTCTCCTTCTTTCATTTGATGGCACAAACTTGTTCTGTCTTGGTGAACAACTGTCAGCCTTAGTAATTATGTGATTAATACTCTGGGGTACATAAATGTAATTTCATGGAAGACTGTGTGCAAAACAACATCAGAGAGATGAAACTACAACCCAAGCTGAATGCAGGCACAGAAGCAAAATTAATCTCCTAAAGCTGACAACAGCTGAGGAATTCTGCATTCTGTTCTCAACACCAAGTTCAAACAGGACTCCCTTAGAGAGACAGAGACACCACTGTTTGTCCATCTGTAAAAAGGATGCTCAGAGAATGCACGGCAGGAAAAAACCCCAAATTGGTGATTACGAGGCAGTCCACATCCCACAGGCTTGCACTGTCCCTCTCTCTTTGGCCATCATTGTTTCCTGGACCCTCTTCTTTTTTGTTTTAGAAGGCAAATCTTCCTTCACTACATTGACTGAGCTTGTGGAAAGCATGCAGGGATAAGGCCTCTGAGATAATTAATTAATATTAGTGTTATAGCATGTATTGCTTCAGGAGGTGGACTGGAAGGTTGACTGAAATAGGCTGTAACACCAAGCACTTGGAACTCCCTCAGGACACAGTGCTGAAAACCACAATAAAGCACTGCTGCCAGCGGCAAGTGGTGGACGCACCAGAGGTGCCGTGAGGAACATGGAAGTCTAGGGGTCGCACAAGTGTCTAAAATTTCCCTATCCAAGCCCTGCTGCTGGGGAAAAAATGAAATCTAAATCCTCTTCCATTGCTTAAACCATGATTTGTTTCAATGATCATATTTGTCAGTAAATTGAAATGCTTAGAAGCAACATCGGTTGAGTTGTTTGTAATAGCAGCAGCTTTCCTTTACCCATCACAGTTTGCATGTTGAACGCCAGACTTTTGATAGTCACTCATCTACATGTATCAGAAGAACTAGAAAAATGAGACTAATTTCCAATTGAATGAAAGAATAAAGTATCGGCTGAGTTATCTCCCACACTGTTAATGCCCTGAAAAGAGAATATATTGCAAAATGATCCTCTAATATACAAACTTTATTTTTATTAGACAAAGATGTTTTTCCTATGGAAGATAAATAATGCTTTAAACATGGTCATTATCATCACCACAGATTGTGAGGAAAAAGGTAGTTTCTGAAATGAAGGAAGAGCAGGAAATCCAACTGTGCCACTGATATGAACAAAACTTTTTCTTGAACCCAAAGGATTTCTGTGCAGAAAGATGCTCACATCCACAAGAGGGAAAAAAAAAAAAAAATCCACTTTATTTTAGCGCAATAGTCTGGCTGAGTAGTACCTTTTTCTTGATAACGGAACGCTTTAAAGCTGTATTGATAAGTGTCAGGTTATTGTCATGAGCAGGATACAGAGTGAGAAACCACAATACCATACCCATCCTTCTTGGAATTATCGCTTTACTTTTCCCATCCTAATTTTGCTGACCTCTTGTATGCTCTGACACATTTACTGCCAGCTCTATGGGGAAAGGGACCATGTTTCCACGTGTCTGTAAAATGCCAAACTCACTTAAGGAACTGCACAGATAACAGAAAAAAAAAAAAGAAAAAGAAAAAGTCACTGTGTCATTTCAGTTAAGTCAGTTGTATCTTCGAAGTTTCACACCTCAGACAGCTGCAGCTGGAGCCTAAAGCAAGCAGCAGAACAGCAGGTACCTCTCGCCAGTTTCCTGCCGTGCACCAGCCTTACATTTTTATAGACAGTGCTGAAGAAGCCAAAATATATGGGAAAGGGATTTGGAAAAAGGAGAAAAAGTGCCCTCTCCTACAGTGTATCCTGTTTCAAATTTGTTTTTTTAAAAAAAGAACACAACCAAGCAAACCACCCCCAAACACCTAAACAACAGAACAAGCTTCTGCAGAGGTCAGAGTTATAATTTATCTCTTATTAAACCCTTCATTATGATATATCTACTTCTAGTCTAAGTCTTTTCTCTTAGTATCTTTGTCTTCTACTTAAACATTCACCATCTCTACCTGTATAAACACATTCCCTCAGCTACACGCTGGAATTCTTGCACCCCCATCTTTCCATGGTTTACAGAAACTTGTCAATCACAGCTCTGCTCACTCCCTACGCAACTGTGTCGTCATCACGACATACTGTAAAAAACCCAAAGACCAGCCTGGGAATCCACGGCAACTCTTTTATGGACTTCTGGACTTCTCACCATTTCTCTGGTGAGATCCTCTCCAAGTTCAGGGCCTTACAGGTCAGCTGCAAGTCTTGCAAAATGGCTGTTTCTTCCCAGTCTGAATTTGCAAAATTTTCCTACAGAAAGTTGTTTTCTTATTTTTCCCTAATAAATGTTTTTGCTCTTACCTAAACCCCTTTGGTTCAGGAATTTTTTTGCAGGACTGTAGCTGCACGCTGTGGTTACAGGAGATAATGAGGCGGAACACATTCCAAACACCCACGAATCCCATGGCTGTGCCCTTGAGTGAAGAAACGACGGCAGCAGTCACATGAGAGGTGATACGTTTTACGTCTTAAATTCAGCAAATCCTGAGGAGGAGTTAAACACAGTTTCAGTCCACATTCTTGATCTAACTTCCAACTGAAATAACTCTGAAAACATTAGCCCATCATTCGGAGGGAATGCTGCGTAGTTATAGATGTCCCCGCAATCACTGTAACGTCAAAAAAGCTTTCTGACCCCAAACCACAGCTTTTAGGCGCACACAAGGAGTCAGGCATGCCGGGACCTCGAGGGGCTCAGCCCACTCGTGACAAGCAAGAGGAACTGAACTGATGTGCACCTCAGAATTCCACGTTTTCCACCTTTTTCATGGCACAGGGTCAGGTCACTTGTGCCCCCTGCTTTTGTAACGTGACAAAGACTGACTGCTGGCAGAACCTTTTCTGCCTGACCGAGAACCAGTCACTGTAACCCACTAACGGTTTAAAGAAAGCACAGGAGAAAACCAGAAAAATATCTGTGAAATCAGAGCAGGATTTACGTTAAGGATATGAAAAATCTGCAAAGAAGACACCAGTTCCTTTTTAACTGTGGTCAGAAAACTTCACAAACACCATGGGTATATATTGCATGCTTTTGTTGAGGCAAATACACAGATTGTTTATAAGAGTTCTTAGGAAAAGTTCTGGATTTTTTTTTTTTCTTAGAGTGCCTAGTTTTAAAAGAAAGATCTTATGTGAAACAATTCTCTCTGGGTAAGATAAGACATAGCCAAGTGCATCTTACAACCTAAAATTATTTAAGGGCACTGATGTTACTGAAATCTATTTACATTGGAAAAGGTTGGGTTTATGTTAATAAATTAATAAGGTCAAATGGTTTGTAATGTAAAATGAGCTTTTTACAGCTAACTTAATCTGGAGATGAAATGAGTATCAGCAAAGAAACTAACGTCTTTGCATAATCATTCAAAACTAATACAATAATCCAATTATGAAAGAGAACTGATGTAATTAAATGTAATAAATGGACATAAATAAAAAGAGTGAAGAATGGAGGGTAAATATGGTTTAGGATGAAGGAAAATAGGTCATAAAAATGCAACACAGTATTGTAAAGATAGGACATCATTTCAGACCGTAGGCAAAACGTGGCTCTTCTGAAATCAATCTTTCTCATGCCAACAGGTCACCTGCAGAGGACATGGAGGTAAATGCACTTCTAAAATTACATGTAAAGAAAGTGTACTTTTTAATATGTTTTTAGGTATCTAACCTAAAAGCTTAACAATGTAATAGAATTTAGCTTTAAATCTAAACTATTGTATCTACACTAGTACAAAATAACAGTGCATCTAGTATAACAAGCAGCTGATTTTACCTAAAATGTCAGACTTTGGGAATATGTTGTATTGGTTTGTCCTGGTTTTGGCTGCAGTAGACTTAATTGTCTTCCCAGTAGCTGGTAGGGTGCTGTGTTTTGGGTTCAGTATGCGAAGAATGTTGATAACACCCTGATG
>JAVJGG010000013.1:1791714-1820806 GCA_035590195.1 Aviceda cuculoides
GAAACCCTGGCCCAGGTTGCCCAGAGGTGGTCGATGCCCCATCCCTGGAAACATTCCAGGTCAGGTTGGACGGGGCTTTGAGCAACCTGGTGGAGTTGGAGATGTCCCTGCTCAGGGCAGGGGTTGGACTAGATGACCTTTAAAGGTCCCTTCCAACCCAAACCATTCTGACTCTATTCTGTTCTGAACCCAGCACTGTGACCAATAACGGAACTGGGTATTTACCACAGCCACCCGTACAAGAAATACTGGCTTCCCATATATCTCCTTTGTAACTGTACTTAAAAGAATTGTCACAGACTGATCAACTGTAGTGAAAAAAATGGAAAGGGATTTTTACAGATAGCACTTTCCTTCCAAGCCACCTTCCTTTGATAAAAAGATATGCAATAATAAGTTCTTGTATTGTATGTTTCTACTACCGGATCTCAAAGCTCTTCGCTGGCAAGATCTAATAAATTAATCACCCATTGCAGAGCTGGGGAAATGGAGACATGCTGAAATGACTTTTATGAAGTCGGCACATCAGGAGCAGGGACTGCAAACAGAAACGAGATGGAAACAATTGATGCTTTCACTGCAAAATGATTGATATGGTCTTTTTGGAGAACCTTAGTAGGGCAGCTGAATTATTGCCTTGTACGTTTTAGGATTTCACTTGACAGTCCTCAGATATCATCATTTGTATGTGGATCCATTCATCTACTCCTCTTTTCCCTATGAAACACGACACATCTAAGAGTGCATTCAATCACGCCCCTACCCCCGCCACCAATACAACCCGTGAGACTCAAACCAGAAATTTTTCAAATGAAGCAAATAAAAAAAATTGAGTGCACTGTCAGACAACATGAATCTATACTTATTACCTGTGCAAAACTTGTGGAATAGACTGCATTTTCTAGTTTTACCTTTTTGGTTTTTTTAAATACATCTTTATGGAAATCTAATTTCTCTGTGGGTTGTTAAACATCAGAGGAAAAATGTTATCAATTGTTGAAACATGTAATGCTTTTTTTAATAAAAAAACACCCACCAAGCAAAAAAACAAACCCCAAACTTTTTTCTTTTGTAGTTTTTATAAAGGTTGTACATTAAAAAAATATTGAAAATAGCATGAGTGTCAATTTCCTGATTTAAATACTGAATATGCATGAAAAATCAGTAAAAGTAGAAATAGATGTGTTAGTAGGAAGGGGTTTTGGCCAGAATTAATTAAATGAGTGCAAACATGAAAAATACACAGCTAATCCATAAATAGTACTTAAAAGCAAGCCTAGCAGTAAAGTAATGCTCATTAATCAGGAGTTAGTGAAAAGAATTAATAGAGTGGAATTGTACTAGGTCTTATTAATGAATCTGTTGATTACCATTCAGGGATCATGAGAAATCTTCTGAACTGGTAATGACTTACAACCTGTGCCCATACTAAACAGCTAGAAAACAGAATTGACCAACATACAAGCTCTATTGTGCCTGTCTTTAATTTGTTCTCCATATAGACTGCAGCTGAAGTGAGAATGAAACTTATACCACTGAACTATAAAGTAACCAAGAAATAATTAGCTGTTCCTAAGGTAGGTCTGATGCGTTACTGGTATCACAAAATTAAAAATAAAGCAAATGTGCTCACTGGAGGGATTCTTCTCTGGCGACTATAATGTGTAGGCCACACTCTTGAGGGGTAGAGGTAGATTTGTAAATCCTTGAAGGAAAAAAGTTGGTTAATAGTATTAAATTATTTAACACAGCCACAACGAAGCTTTCTATAACTTGTGAGCAAATATTGGTATCTAAAATGAAAGACGGTTGGAGGGAATGGAAGCAGCTAAACCAATAACCGCTTCCCTCAAAATAGCCAAGTGTCTGACACATTAACTTTGTCAATTACTTTAATTTTCAGCTGCTCAGATCCTGTAGTTGCAGCGGACTCTGTAGCTGTATTTGCATTCCCCAGCTCTTGGCATATCATTTCCAGTGAGAAAAGATGGGAAGATCCTGTGGGTGTCCAATAACAACGGACTCATGAGCAACTGTGTGTCCAATTGAGATGTTATTACTATAAGGAAACATTGCTATGCATTTTGTATTCTCCTTATCAGATATTTTTTCCCATGCCTTTTAATAATATGCACTTTGCATTGTAAATGTCCTGAAAATTTCAGGCATTTATAGCCTCAGGTGGGGAGGGGGGGGAAGAAAACATAGATAAAGCTCCTCGATATCAAATGCCTTAAGTGCCCCCCCCTTTTTTTCTTGAAGGAGAGAGGGAGAGAGAAATGTTAACACGGGCTAACACCCGTGCGAAGCTTTGCAGCCTTTAAGGACGGTTAAAGGTAAGCACAAGAAATGAAGCTTTAAAATATGTTGCCAGGAGTCTACAGGCCTCCCAACGTATCAGAAATTTGTCAGCTGTCATCAAATTTATCAGCTGGCTACTGCACATCTTTAGACCAGCCACAAAGTATGCCATTAGTACGTATCGCTAACATTATTCTTATGGATCCTGGTGTTTCATGGAAAAAAGATTTATAGTAACTGTTCACAGGTATGAAAACACGCTCAGCATTATTAATTGGTCCTGACACAAGCAGTATTTTTGCTGTACACAACTGAGCAAAAAGCCTTACTCAGTGCAAAGCTTTCATCAAATTATCTACCGGTGAAAGCTGACAAGCTGATTGAAAGTGTCAGAGGAAGGGGAAGGTGATATATAACGGCACAATTTTCATTGCACAAAGCAATATTTTTAGCCCTTACAATTTGTACCGAAACTCATTATTCTTCTCCATTATGGGCAAAGGGGAAACTCTCTAAGTGCCCAAGTCTGTGACTTCTCTAATTTTAAATCCAGCTCGAACGACTGCTTTCCGCAGGGAGACGACCGGATGACGTGCAGCCGCTCACCCGGCATTTGTCTCCTGTTCGCGTTTGGGCAAAGCTTCCGAGGATTAAAACTCCGCGCGGCCGTGACGCGGCTGGGAACACCGAAGCCGGGGCCGCGCTACGTGAGACGCGGCGTGATGAAGGACGTTGCGCTGCCGTCGGTCTAGAATCGCTGTCGCGGGACAGACGCCGGCGTCGCGGCCGGCGCGAGCCGCAGCGCTGGAATTCGGTACCGGCTCCGGGTCGAGCACTCCTTGACGCGACGTCCTCACTCGCCGCCCACGCGGCCTCCGCGCGAGAGCCCGGCTGGGCTGACGGGCTTTTTACGGCAGCGGGAATTTATTGAACCGTCTGGACATACCTGCCTACGAAATGATCTGACCACACTCATCGCATGCGCACGAATGAGAAAATGATACTAACGGCTGATGGGAACGTGTCAAACCGTTTGAGAAAACTGTTACACGTAAGGCTTTTTAAAATTGTTTTTTTAAAGTTCGCGTAAAGTCTCCAAGTGGTAAATTCGAGCTGGTAAGATCAAATCGTTCACTGACCTTGTTTTTGTTAGGTTTGGGTTTGTTTTATTATTCTTATTAACTATTTTACATCAACGTGTCAGAAAAAAAATCACACTGAGAAGTTTCAGCCAAGTCTTTTCCTGACCCGGTATTTCCCATTGTACCAGGCAATGAAGCACATATATGAATTCTCTATTCAGCAAGAAATGCCTAGTTACAACAGATGCCATCAATTTAAAATAAATAAACAAAAAAATAATTAATTCTAAATATTATTTTGAAGTAATTTTAATTAATTTCTTCTCTATTTCCAAGAGTCAGTTATCTGCAGTATTTGCATTAAACCCTCATTATAGTAAGACTGTACCCAGACAAAGAAAGGAGCCGTTTTGACTCTGCAGCACTTCTCGGGATAATCCGCTAAAGCCACATGGCCACAGCGGACACAGAAGCATCCTACCCAAGGTCACGCAGGAACCAAGTCCCGTACCTGACTTTCAGTTTAGTGAGCTGTTCTGCTACGCTGCGCACGAAAAAATTCCCAGGCCCCGCTTAGAAGCAAGAAACATTAGAGGTCCCGGCCGTGACCAAGGTCTTCGCTCTCGCGTGCCTCGTGTGCTCCTCCAGCAGAACGCGCGTTTTGCCTCGGGTTCCTCACTGCCAATGCAAAGTGAACTGAGACATGGCTGTTACTCAACCGCAAAAAGAAAAATACCTTTGTGTGATTTGTACCAAGGGAAAAATGAAACTTGCTACTTTCTCTCCCCTAGTACTTCTATATTTTAGGGTTGAGGCAATTCAGAAAAACAAAACAAAAAGCACCACCTTTTGTCCTGAAAAACATCTACAGATGAAGATTAGCAGCACACACAAAACGCGTTCAGTAGTTATTAAATGGAAAATAAAACTACAAAGGTCTAAGTCACACTAGAAGTAAACTGCAGCAAATTCCTTAGAAAACAATAAATTCCCATTAGAAACAAGAAATTGTTTCAGGAAGGGACAGAACCACCTGTCTTGTTTCTCCAGGGTAAGAGACCATTAAGATTCGAAGCCGTCATTGAACACTTGTGCTTGGGACTCTTCCAGTCTGTAAGCGCGCATGTAAAAACATGCGTTTTCCAGGCTCTTTTCTTGACATCTACTCAATGCTAACAGCATTACTGGATCATTCATGGGAAGACTGGGACTCAAACTTTTGTTTACTGGCTCTATACGTAAACAGAACACTTAGACACATGAAAATCCCCAAAACACTGCTAAGGGTGTGTGCCCTGTTATCTCGCCAAGGCAGCACGGCAGCTCCCCGCGTGACCGCAGCCCGCGTGACGGGGGCCAGCAACTCCGTCTCGGGAATGGCAATACAAAATTCCTATCTTGCAAGCCAGATACTCACCACGCTTCACTTCCACACAAAACCCCCTCTGAATCACGAAATGGAAATTTGGGTGAGGTTACTGTGCAGCTCCAGGGGAAACCCAAACTTGCCCCTTCGGCTTTCTCCCCCTTTTCTGAGTCCATCGGCGACGTTCAGCTCTGAAGAGCTTTGCCGGACCTGCCACCTCAGCGGCCAGTCCAGGTCTCTGGAGTAACTCCGGCCCGAGCCACGGAGGAGGGCGGCTGGAGTACCGGGATGGTGGCTGCATCCATCCCCATCTGTGCTCAGCCTCAAAACATGGTCAGCTGGACACAAAGGGTGGAGATGAAACCCTAAAAGCTGTTTAGGACTTCACGGAAATTTTACACCATATCTACAAGCTCTCTAACAGCAGCCTGTGGTCAGCGGAGCTGTGTAAGTGGAATTAAGTACTACGGCACTGCACTAAACCTTTGGCTGAAAGGTCGGCTTGGCCCGTTCCAATTGGTGGGACTTGGATGTAACATGAGAAGAAAGGAAGACTCCAGAATAGTAAAGTTCAAGATTTTTCCAAAATCTGCAGCACATTATTATTCTTGAGATAGCACACCTGCTCAAAGCATTATCGTTATGAAGAATGTATCATTTTGTCATGTATTTACAAAATTGCCTCTTGAAAACCCTGAGGCGAGCAAGTATCCTTGTCTTGCTGGGATACCAGTACGAGCAGATGGAGAAGCTGTACACCAGGTCCACTCATGTCTATTTCATTTTGTGTTTTCAAGTGTTTTTACCACCAAAAAAAAGAAGCTTTGCAGAATGTTGAAAAACACTAGTGGCACTCAGTTTTGTCTTTCTTGTTCCACAGCATACATTATTATTCTACTCCTGCCTGAAGCTGCATGCAAGTTGTACTTGCTATTTCATTAATGTTGCTATTAAAAAAAAAAAAAGCAAAAGGAGACAGGATAGGTATACTCCAAAAACAGATGGCAAAATTATCTTGTAAATTCTGTGTCTGGTGGCGCATGATTGTTCAAAAGATCCTAAGAAAATTATTTCCTCAGTGGAAAGAAAGAGGTCAGGATCTGAAAGTCAACTTGATACCTAATCAAGAAAAAGAAAAAAACCACTAGTAATAAAGTTTCTGCAGGTCAAGTGTTTCCTTGGGCTACTTCTATGGAAGCAGATTATTCCCAAAATAGACTTTAAATTACATCTTTACCATTCTATTATCTTTAGTATGGTAGGATCTGATGGCGTAATTTGAAGAGAAATCAATTTGATAAAGGACACTGCAAATTAAACTGAGTTCTGATGACTATATACAAAATAAAATACAATCTAATTCAATTCTAGAGTAATGTTGATTATAAAACATCAAAGGAAAATTTGGTTAAAATATGCCAGTAAAGTATGTAGGAGCATATAAACCAGTAAACATAAAAGCAAGTTCAATGACTTTTTTTAATATAGTCATTTCAGGACTGAACTACATATTGAGGGAAAAGAATATTTTCCCTCTGTTGTTTGTCCTTTGCCCCGAGTACTGGTCAAAGATCGCTCAAGGATATTGTCACTCATCAGTGGCAGACTAGACACTAATATTAAAGGACGGTCTTCCGAACAAGAGCCGTATGGAACTGGAAGGTATTCACACAGGGGGTTACAATATTTGATGGTTTTTAATCAGCAGCATATTTTAATGATAATGGGAGTGTGATGAAAAAAGAAGCCTAGTCTAGAAAGAGAGGACTGAACAAAAATAAGCAGGGATTCTGAATGTCATTTTATGGTTTTATGTACTTGTAAATGTGACTGAACAAGAAGAAAGAAAGAATTAGTAGAAAACCAAAAAACTAAAACACAGCTCCATTAGGAGAAAAAAAGAATGAGGTGTGCGAAAACTAATGACTGCTACCTAAGAACTGTAGACAGAATTTGTCCCCATTAATATAAAAGGAAAATGAGACCGGTGACAGGAAACAAAAACATAACAAAACAAGAAAAATAATGCTATATGCCCGGAACAAGAAGGAGGTTAGTTGAAAAGATTAATAATGCGGTGGTGAAGAGTGTCAAAGGCAAACTTCCAGGGCAAGTGGTAAGTCAGCAGCATTTGTTCTCTGTCTCGGAATTCTCCGGCAGAAACCGCTATGCATCCTTTAAGGAACCCTTCTGCTCTCTCCAGGTTCATTGAAAAAGCAATCAGTATATTGGTTTTGCTATCTCTGTCTGAGCAGGGTTTTCTGTTAAGACATTCTCAATGAACTCTCAAGGAGACTGAAAACCTTAAAAATTGTAAAAGATAAATTAATGTTAACGCGTTATTTTTTTTCCCCAATTTTTCCTGTTTACTATGGGTGGTTTTAGGGACTCGCTTGACACTATTATTCTAAAACGTTTCACAATTCCAGAATAAGTCCAAAGACTATTTTAACTATCTTAATAACTTATTATTTTGCTTATAGATTTTAAACTATACAATCAAGTGAAGTCACTGTTTCTCAGTGCAAATTTGCTTATTCTATCCAAGCTAAACCACTATTTTTTATGTATATATCTCAAATCGTCCTAGTACATGGATAAAGTTACTAGATACGTTCAAACTTCCAGATTGAACAAAATAACCACAAGACAGACCTTGAGCATATACATATACCTCCCCATGAAATGTGGAATATCAAATAATTATTCCATTTCAGTTAATCTCCTTCCAGTAGAGTTTAGAATTTTTCCTGACCTAATTAAAAATCACTCCATCTACAATTCAGATCTATGCCAATTCATTAACGATCTACTACAAATGCAAGAAATAAAAGAAAAAAATCAGCTCCCTAAAATACAGATTCCATTCAACAAAGAACCGAAAAGAGGACAACGTGAGGAATGTAGTACTGAAGACTATTTAGGTATTGCGAACACTTTCATACTTTTGAGAGACACTTTCTCATAAATCATGTAAAGGTAACCTCTCACTAGAAGCATCATAGGCAAAGGACAACGCCTTTCTAAAAGGCTTTTCAATACTTTAGGCCGTAAGAATGATTCTTCAAACGAAGGAAATTCTCCTGTCTTTGTAAAATGCCTCAGAGTTCAGGCCGGATCCCTCATTACGCTGGTGGAAGTTTTCCCCACTGACTGTTTGGGACTCAGAACGACCATATTCGTTCTCAGGACAGAGAACGTGAAGTCAACCCCTCTTGGCAACAAGCTCAGCCTCTGTTTTGAGGCACATACTACAATTTGTGAAGGAACTACTTCTTGATATGGCCTAAATCCAAAAATACAGGTGACAATAGGGTATTAAAAAAAGCAAACGACTTTCTCCTAAGATTTTTTTTTTAGATAAAACCAGCCCCCTTTACCTTTAAAGATAAAGGCAGCATTAAAATTCTACTCTGGTTATCCTACTGGTATTGCCAGTACTGAAACCACCAGTAAGTACCTGAGGACACAGTATCTTGCCCAGCAGTCTGAAGGGAAGGATTCCTCACGCAGACCCGAGGGAGAGCAGGACGTTCCGTCTAACAACACTCTGCTTGACAGATTTTCTTGACCTCTCCAAATTAAAAACAGGAAAGGGAAAACTATAGCAAGCGAATCAACTGAACAATAAAAACCAAGAACCACTCTTCAACTACTTATCAGATTTCAGTGAGTGTTGGAGGAGATAATACTTTTAGCAAACTAGTAGAACTTTTAAGAGTACTAAGATCCTGGAGAGGTTTGAATAGCAGCAATGATTTAAGTAACAACAGACTGGATTTCAAAAGGAAATACAAATGTACTCAGAGTATAGAAAATAATCAGCATGCTTGAAAATGACTATCTGATAAATTACAAATGATAAAGAACTTTGAAGTAATAATTTTTATAGATCTTGATTTCTCTTACATCGAATGTACATAATTTATTCTTAGATTTCATTGGTAATTATTTGATGTCTTTCTTATGCAGCAATACCATAAAGGATTCACAAATCTTGACAGCTCTGGTACTTTTCAGCTTGTAACTTTTCTGAAGAAATTAGAGGTTAGCATTTCATTTTCCACTTTTTTCTTAAAAAGTGAAGTAACTTTTACAAAATGTACCCTAGTGGACGTATTTTAAAGTAAGTGTCCAAAAATCCCTGGAAGAATTAAGGATTGCTGCTCCCATTTGGAAAATGTTCTTTGCTATTACACGTAAACATTTTAACAAACAACACTTACGAGGAGCTCCAGGAACGGCGATTACACGGAAACGACATGCAGAGAACATCTAACGAATTTCACGACTGAAGGCTGGATGTGCGTTTTGGGGAGGGGTGAGCGGGCCGCCCGACCCGAGCTCGCGCACGGCACTGCCCATGTCGCGGGCCAGTCTGGCTCCTGAACTGCCTTAGCTACCCTTACTGGTGGTCGGCAAGACCCGTCCCACCTCCTCGGGGGAGAACCAGCTGCGGCCGGGAACTTCGACCTCTGCAGTCTCAAACCAGATCACACATCGCTGAGCGGCACTGAAACCCCATCAAAGAATTTTGATCTCTAGCCTGACTGTAGAAAGGCTAATATATATAGGACTAAATTGGACCTTTTCAATCGAAGTTTTCACTAAAATTTCTTTTGCTCAATATTTGACATAACCCCTTTATACCACTGCTTATACCTCAACGCCAGTAACATCAAAAAGGCCTACGAGTGTCAAACTTCTGCCAGCTCAAAAGAGAGCAACAACGAAACTCTGGTTTTCATATAATCCCCTTCGAGGTTTGACGATCGGGCATTGTCTCCACAGCCTCTCCCAGTGCCAGTGAGCTCCTTCTTAGCTTTGATCGCTGGAAGACTGACCCCCCCATACCAGCTCTCAAACTAGCAAAACACGGCCTCCGCAGATATGCACCATGATGGCGAAGGGCGATTGCCGGGGAACGGCAAACCCGTAGTTTTAAGGATTTCCCCACAGTTAAGTAAACTTGCATGCAAGATGAAGATAACAAGTGAATAAGGATTACCAGTAGACACTATTTACAGACAAAATGGAACAGCGGTTTTAAACAATGCACCCAGATTAAGTATGAAGAGCTTCCTTGGATGTTTCTACATGTTTATCTCCAGTTATGCTGAAATTATCTTAAGATTTGGGTGAGAGAAGGGATAAGTAAAGGCTTCCAACAAATGCAAAGACCATTCTTCCACCTTGTGCCAGTGCAGTCTTCCAGTGTGATCTATGGTTTATGAAAGCTTTTTTCTTCTGTATTTATGCAGTAACATTACTGTGAGTTTCAGCAAGGGATAAGATTATATCTTTTCCTCTGTTTTCCTTTTTGTGAGAGTTTTGATTAGGATTTTGTCTTCACCCTTACTTAATAAATGTCTCATTTCAACTTCTTTTCTCCTTTCTGAAAATACACTTTGTATTTAAATTTCTTCAAAATAAGTTTTCCAATCATCTTATGAGAAAGAATTTGTGTGTGTGTGTGTTAATCTCAGAAAGATAACACAGGAAGCCGAAGACGTTAATACGCAGAAATGCACGCTAGGTTGAAAGAGAGAATCACCTATTTCTGCATAAGCTTAGTTTTACATGATCCTGCCAGATCTGGGACACTGCCTTGGTTTCAGTATATCTTGTAATGAAACTTCAAATTACTCAAAGCCAAGTTCGAGATGTTAGAATTAGAACACAGAGATCGCAGTACCATGTCCGTAGCTGTAGACTATTAAATCCCTCCAGATTCAGTGCTAGTGACTCAGGTGACAGCACATTAAAGCAAGAGCAAGAGCAAGGCATTCAAGGTAACACAACCTCAGTACCACGAACTATCAAACCTAAAAAAGCCGTAAATTTTTGTGTCATTTTGATGAGGCCTGGAGTTAATACTTCAGTAAGAGACCGAGAGGCAGCCATTCTGTTTTATAGAGAATTGAGTATTTCTCTCATTTGCCAGAACAGTACAGAAGGATCCAAACCGGCACAATTTTCTACTTCATCAGGCTGTAGTGATTTCACTGGAGTTTCTTGGCAGATATATATAGATACAGACCTCTGGGAGCTCATACAGTTAGTCTTAGTCTAGAGAGGATTTTCTTCAGTCCTGTTCCAAATACAGGTAGCTGTGATGACTGAAGAGGATTCAGTGCCAGTCATTTGTTCTACTCAAGACTTTATGCCTATGGTTAATTTTTGTTATGCATCAAGATACACGTTTCATGTAGCCTGCCAGGCTTCTCTGGGTTGTACAGAAGTGTTCTTTACAATTTATTTTGCTGCTTAGCTTCCCTTTATTAACCTCCCGGGTTCTCTCAAAGGACCAGATTCACGAAAGGATATAATCAGCTAACCATTTGATGTGGCACTGCGTAATGGTTGCCTTTTTGGTTCCCGGCACAGAACCCCAGGTCTCTTTGGAGGTAAATGCTTTATGAACGCCCCAAGCCAAGCAGCTGAAGAATCACAGTTGCTTTGAGGAGGATCAGTGCAAAGTTCATCTCCTGCCTCCTGCTGTCTAAACCATGAAGCAGTGGTCTGAGTCTGAACACTGGAAAGCCGTTTTGATTCATTTTTGCATTCAGCATTGCTACCCTCAACTCAGGTATTTTTAATAGATTAAAACATCAATGTTTCAATCTGTAGAGAAAAACAGTTCTCGGTAACACAACTTCAAAATGGAATTTGTAGTAACTGAGAGAGAAGGTGCTGGTTTTAAAATCCTTCAATACAACCCACTGAGGTCAGATACTGAAGAACTATTTGCTTACTCCCGACTTACAGCATTTGAAACAACATTAATAAAACACAGGAGAACTCGAAGGCCTTGTGAGAGCACAGAAGCAGCTCCTGCATAAGGCTGTACTGATGGGGCTTTTACCAGCACTCCCCATTTGAAGAAAGCCCAGTTTGCCAGCCACCTCCCTTAAAACGAGCAGTCTCTGGTTCCAGACTATATTTATAACTTTTTTATTCACGCTACTTTGCAGCATCCGTTCTTTGCCCTTACGGCAGATTCAAACTGGAAACCGCAGTTTCTGCGGCAGCTTTACACGTAGCTCGTGCAGATCCAGTTGTGTTCCATCACCTATCCCCCACCCCAAGAACACGGCTGAAGCGACAGCTAATCAGCAGTTGTTAATGAAAAGGCTGATAGAGCAGTTAGGTCGCTTTTTGTGGCTACCCAGAACGATTTTGCAGCTGTGGCAGACGGGAGGAGCCACAGCCATCCAGACCCGCAGGCTGTAGGAACCGGCAATGACAAAGTCTGTGTTCTGAACGGGGTGCTAGTTCCCATGTAGGCAGCTATCAGGATCGTATTAAAACAGAAAGCCTTTGGTAGGTACAAGCTGCCAGTCACTATATTTTCTGAATTTCCAAATAACAGAAGCCATCATAGAGAGTTTTAGAAGGGTGTTTTGGGGTTTTTTTTTAAGCTACAGTGTGCATTAGGGAGTCTAAAAAGTAATGGCCAACACATTTATTAATAACCACCACATTCTAAGAGTGCTTTCCTCTCCTAAAACAAAGAAGGAAATACTTTTTATTTTCACAAGAGGGTATAAAACTGTCTATAATACAAGCATCACAAAAGCCATAAAAGTTATGTACCTTGCTTATAGCTCTATCTTTACTTTTTACTGTGATTGACTGCTCATCTCTTTTACCAACACATCTTTTTAAAACATTCCTATTGATTAAACTTTGCCTTCCCTTTCCCTCTTCTAATGATGTCAGACTTTTGTTCTTTTCTTTCAATTCCTCTCTAATCATCATCTCCTGGCTCTCTCTCATCACACTTACGAAATTTCCCCATGTGTGCTTCTTGCATGGTAAATAGATTGATATTCTAAGGTGCTTATACAGTGAATGGTGCTGCTTTGCCAGTATTAAATGCTTTACTGGATCTAGTCCTTGAACAGTGAAAGGTCCGTATTTGCACTTAGGTTCATTCTCTAAAGTTCCTGTGAAGTCAGACACCAAAATACGTTCAGAAAACTTCAAAAGGTAATTCCTAGGATGACCAGAACGTACAGGTACTTTTGATTTACTGCTGCTGAAGGTGGACTCTATCTGCCAGATCCCTTCCTGAAGAAAGGGGTCAGGGTCTTTCTCAATGTATTTGGCAGGTTTGTTTTTTTTTTTCTTTTTAAGCAGGGCAGTGCCAGTGGTACTGTAGCTGCTACCTACTTTTCATATATTTTCTGAGAGTTCAAGAAAGCAGATTTCCATCTTTGTGACCTGAGAATAACTTCAGAAGCTTAAAGTTCTCACCCAGAACCAGAAAGAGAATTGTCAACATTAGTGAGGAATCAAATCTTACTGGTGGGTGCTAAGCTGTGAACGCAACACCGACTGTACCCAAGAGAGCAGAGGAAGAGGAACCTTCACTTCTCTGCAGTGTGATGAGGACCAGCCACGCGCCGCGGCAGTGCTCAGTGCTGCCAGGTCCCCGGTTCAAAAAGAAATCTACTACGAGCTTTTGATCGACCTGAAAAAGAGCAGTACTGAGAAGTGGACCAGTCTGAAAGAGCCTACTCCGAAACACGGCTCAGGACGATCAGACTGATTCATGACTGGAGGACATACTTAACAAAACACAGCAGAGCTGTGATTTAGTATGTTCCTGCTATCTTCTAGTGGCTAGACATTGCTCAACACTAGCTGTATTTCTGTCTTTTTTAAAGACGCTAGAAACACTACTACTCCCTTCCCCAGATTCACAAAGTCTCACTCGCGTTCTGGTTTGAACCTTTTCTTTTGGAACTTTCATTTGGGGGTCAGGGAGGGGAAGGAGGAACAAACATTTTTTCTCGTTTTATCTTTCAGAACAAGAAGTCAGTTGCCCTAATTGCAATTTGTTATCCTGTATAAAGGCTGCTTTTAATTACAACTGTATGTCTAAATACCTGCATCAATAATGACTCTGCCTTTCTTTGTATTCCGAGAGCTTAGATTTAAATCCCACTCTTCCTGGGACATTGCTTTGCTCAAAGTAAAGAATCTCATGCCTCTCCTACCTCTAGCGAAGAGCTGGCAATGATGAAGACAGCGATTGAAAATAACAGTCTGATAATGAGAGCAAAGGATCAGAAGTCTAAGGCTGAGAAGAGCCTGATCCTGACAAAGAGTGGCTGATAAACTGCATAATGCTGTACTCCATGAATTGTATCATATCCTTCTGGAGGCAAGAGCAAAAATATTCATTTGCATACACGTGTGCACACATACAGTTTACCTAGGTTTATAAGAGAAACAACGGTTAAAGAGAAATTTGATCATAAACAGTGAGGTACCCAGCATAAAGCAGTGGATAAACTTACTCCTACAATGAATAACAATTTACACAGTGCAGTAAAAGTCACCGTGACAAAGGAATAAACATGCACTTCCACTTTATTCTGTTATTAAGATCGGATGCCGACTGTGACTCTTCAACCTTCCAGCTAAAGGCTGAAATAACTCCCTCGAACCGCAGAGCTCCATTTTGCCCTTCGGTTCTAGCAGGTCATGATGGCTTAAGTTTCTGAGCTGATGCTTGTTACACCAAGTGAACTGGAAATAATGTAGAAGGGTTTGGCAATATTAGCTTACAGAGCAATAAAATGGCAAATGGAAGTCAATGTAGATAAGCGTGAAGTGATGTTAGACGCTAAGAACGTAGAGACATGGAAACAGAAAAGAGGTCGTTAGGCTCACATACTGGTGATGTCCCCACACCATGAATATCGAGCGGTCTGGTCCCCCATCTCATAGATTGGTGGTGTAAGACTGGAAAAATAACAAAGAAAGACTATTGCCTTCTTACTAAATAGAGTAGGAAGGGTGGATTAATAGTATGAGAAAGGTCTAGAAAGCTATAGATGACATGAGAAAAGTTAATGAGGCATTCACCATTTTCCAACAGAAAAAACAAAGGCGTTATCGTAAATCAGTCTTGGCTGATCAAGGCAAACTAGCAGCAAATGCACTAGTTTCTTATAATTTCCACAATTTTTAATTTTTTAAGTCAACCTGTATTGTTCTGCTCTCCTAGGCTTTGTTATGGTAAATATTAAAAATTGTCTTTGGGAAGATGAAAAACAAACATTAAGTTCAGTGTGGAATCAAAGTGATTCAGCAGTGCTTTATGCTTAATTACCTGCCCTGAGCCCATAAAAAAAGTATACTCGCTGTTTTTTTGAAAAACGTGCTTGCAACTGCTACCATGAAGCATAAAGTTTATGAAATGCCTTTGAACAATGGTACAGAGAAAAAAAAAAAACAAAACCAAATCAACCACTTTTCCTCACTTGTGCAATTAAGAAGTTGCAGTCACTGGTCTTTCTTTGAAAGCGACATTGCATTTGTATTCCCGTAATTTTCTTGAAATAGCACCCGTGTACCCTGCAGACTGAAGCCATGCTGTCATATACCCACCAGCGCACCGAGAAGCCCCCGTCCCAAAGGGGGGGGGAAAGGAACGCTGCAGAACCTGCACTCCCATGGGCAGAGTCCAGTACAGGGAGCACCTACCCGAAATTTTTACCTCCGAGTCTGCGGACTTGGCACGTGCCCAGCGAGCATCCTCCCCCGGCAGCCCCGCTGGAGCACCGGCCTTCCCTTCCCCACGGATTTCATCCGGACCTGCTCAAGCTCCCTACGGGTTTTTCACGCTCAAGCGCTGGTTTTGGCTTCCCCGCAACCTCGTCTTCCAGCTCCCGGTACCGCTCGGTGAAACGCGGCCGGCTCCGGCTACACAGGCCTGGCTCCCTCTGTGGTTTTACACCATTTATAGCAAAAACCCCTCGGCTTCAAGTCTTAACTTCGAATTACTTGCATGGTTATAAGTTTACCTCTCACGACTTTATCCCCTCTCCAAAGAAGGATTTCCAGAAATCCTCCTTCTTCTGCAACATTCCTGAATATATAAGAACTTGATCCCGGAACTCGAATACGATGTAGACTGACTGGTTCCACTATTTATTCCACATAATTATTGTGTCTTTTGAGCTGTAACCACAGGTGTTAAAACCATATTTGCTAGGTGGCTGCACGTAACAGTCTCACCTCACTCACAAACCCAGCCGAGCTTAGCAGCCTGTTTCAATATCGTTTGTGCCAGTCTTGTGCATCCCGTCCCGCAGATGCTTAGACAACTTATCCTCCGAGGCGGGCGCCTCGCCAGTTGACTAGTTAAATTCTGAATAAATATTCTATACTTACAGTCACAATAATGGTCTCCTCTCTGCCACGAGAGAGGGGCATGAGAAATATTAACAATTTGTACACCAACTCAGTTTCCACTGCGTATCTTCACAACCAGGAAATTGCTGATTGAGCTACCAAAACTGCAGTATTTCAGATGCTGCTCAGCACCATTACGACACACCTTTCTCCGTGAATATTCTTCTCTATCGTAGGAAGTGTAAGCCAGCTGAGTACAACAGGGAAACACAGAATATTCAGGGCAGTATGCAACATTCTGTCCACTGCCTGCACGGAACCATGTCTAACTTTGCAGAAGTAATCAAAGGTGCAAATCCCTCAAACTTCCCTGTTCACCTCACCTCTTTTTGTGCCTAAGCAATAGCATGGCTATTCTCCAATATATTATGCTTTAAAATATATTTTTAAAAAATATGGTACAATGTACTCTGAGAAAAAGAACAGTGAAGTGAAAACTATCAAACACTTGGATTAACAGAGTTGCTACATGCCTTATATGAAGTAGATTTTTAAAAGTTTCAAAAATTCTCCTAAATACATTTCAACTTGTATTCCTTTGCTAATATTGTTGGAAATAAATAAAAACACTTTTCTTCTTTAAACCTACGCAATTACTAAAATACCCAGTGGCTCATTTTTCAGTAGTTTGAAACTACAAAGCATTCTTACACAGGCATACTAGCATGTTTACTTACATTTGAAAATACTTTTTGTATCACGTGCTATAAATTATCCCACATTATTTGATGCTCTTTTACATTACAAAAATACTGAGATCTACTAGAGTGGCGAATATCGTCTCATATAGATTAAAAGAATAGTAAGAACTAGATTTGCTTGAGTATTCCTTTTCTGATTCATTCCGCTGTGGTGAAAGGGGAGAAAGAACACTCCTGCTTGCAATTGCAATTTCTGCTTTAAGCAACCAACGACCAACAGCATTCAGAGAATGTGATATTGCAGCTATAGGAAGGGAAGTTTGTTTCCTTCTTCCCTTGTAAAAAATGAGATAAAAATGAAGTCAGCATATATTAAAGGTTTTTTGTGTTCTCTGGTTTCTATTAAAAACTAGATGCTGCCGGCAAATTAGGTCAAGTTAAAAAGTCACAAACAACAAAAAAAGCCCTGGCACCTTCATGGTTTTTTTATAGAATTTTACTGCGTTTGTCAAACAATATAATATGTTGTCAACTAAGACTGACATCTTCTTAATTCTCTCTCATTCATATACCATATTTCAGCCAGTGATTTTGAAACATTAATAACTAAATCTCCTTGGAAATATGTAAACAACTGAAATGCAAAACAAAAAAAAATACACCTTGTATCACTCACTGGTCAGTGTAAAATAGATACTGGTGACTGGTTGGCTGACCACTTTCAAGCAATCCTACTGTCTCTATTCAAATTGAACATCACACAAGTAGCACTCTCAAAATATTATTTAAAAATTAATTGAATTGTTAACAACTCTATTCAGGTGCAGTCACTGTGCTTTTTTCAATCAGCATGCATATGAGTGGATTTTTTGATTGTCGGATGTTTGCACAGATGACAGTTTATCCTTTATACACCCATATACCAGTACAAACAGAATCTATTTACACAAATATCCTCTGATCAAGTTCTACTATTATATCTACTGACTTTCCATAAAGTCAGTGGATATTAACAAAGCAAAATACAAACCTACTTTCAGCTGTATCTCAAGGTTAGAGGATAGATATCAATATTTCATAGCTCTGAAATTAACTGCTGTGCCTCTTACAACATTCTCAATATGTGGCAGGGCTTTTTTTCTTTTTTTTTTTTTTCTTTTTAAAGTTGTTGACAATAACATCTCAATCTCAGGGGAGAATAGTTTTGTTTGGCATTTTACAAACAGCTACATTTCGAGGCATTATCGCACAGAGAAAAGGATGGCATTCACTCATGTCCTGATGCTAAAATGTACTTCAAAGAGAAAGCCAATTCAGCTGACTCCTGAAGGAGGATCACTTCTTTATTTGCAACAGGGGCATTGTTTCATCAGTATCAGAAATGATGCGATTTTAAGGCACACCACACTGTGCATAAATTGATTAACTTTTGATAAAACAGCTGTAGCAGAAGATGAAGAGATTCAGCTGGGGAAAAAAAAAGAGAGAGAGAGAAGGGATAGAAACACTGAGTAAATCCGTGAGAAAGGGGAGTCTAAGAAGCCCAGACTACCTTCTCCTTCCCTGTCACTTTACCCCCACCCTATCTTCCCCCAAAACCCACACACTCACTAGGATCTAATTAATAAGTTTATCTATTATCTAATTAATAAGCTGATAAAGCACTCACTACTTCGCACTGACTTCAGGAATACATACTACTGAAGGCATCCTCTGGAGAAAATATATTGGTTCAACTCATGGCTTGTTGTAAGTCAAACCCCTATCTAATTTCTCACACTTTTCACTCCGTAAGATCCCCAGAGTACTTTAAATTCTAGGTCCTGTATTTTGCAATATTTTCCCCAGTGATTGCTTACACGAACAGCTCTTTTCATTTAAGTCAGCGAACATTTATCCTATTTCCCTGACATTCGCTTTCTCTCCCTTCCCTCTCCCTCTCCAGAAGAGTTTAACCAAAGTTTACTCTGCTCAAGGACAGACTCTTTGAAACGAAGAGATTAATTCGGTGATGACAGCGGCTTCATCTTTTTCGCTCGTTCACAGCTTACCTCTAGAAGGCCGACTCTCCGCAGCAAAGAGGAACGACCCATTTGCTGCTGCGCTCCCGGCGAGCAGAAACACTGCGGGCTGAGGAGGGAGAGCGGTCCTTCCTCCGAACCAAACCTACTCCCCTGGGATACGACGAGCAGGAGATACTGCAAGGAGGGGTTTGACAGGAACAGAGGAGAGGTGCCGAGCACAGCAGGGCTACAGCTGCACTTCAGTGGTGACTGTAAGACGTTTTCCAAGGGAGCCAGTAGAGACCACACAGCTTTTTGCTGTCAAACAGCCTCTGAGTTTTAAACTCCGTAAGCCTTAGCGGATGTAAAAATTCACAGTCCTTACGCAATTACAAAACTTAGTTCCAGAGAGACTCTGATATTATAAAACTAAGCATTATACACCTATGCTTTCAAGTAGTCTGCCCTTCGTTTCTCCAGCCATAATCCTACTTCACATAAAGACAACAAAGTCCTACCTCAGTGTTAAAGCAACAGCATCTCTAGGTCTACTGTGTCCTGATTTTGCCTCATGGCATGATGGAAGTCTCTTTTCCCCAGTCTAGAAAAAAAAGCAGTGTTCACCTTCTCTCCTACACTGGGACTCTGTCCCCATCCTCGGCCTCCTGCCCACCCTATTCACCAGCAGAACAGTACTTGCTCTCCCTCCTGGCAAAACTAGATGTTAATAGATTCTCCCCAGAAAATATGTCATGGAATAAGTGCTTTATTTATATTTGTGAAGGAAACCATACTCCACCTATTGTTCCAAGCTAACCACAGACTCCAGCAGACATTACATTTTTGAAGAAAATTCAGGGAAAGGGACTTAAAAGGGCTATAAATAGATTGCACAACCTCATAAATTTTATTATTCCATAAATTTAAAAGCCCAGACAAGGTCAGGCATTTAGCGTTGGTTCTACTAAGTAAAAGTTAATATGATTATAGAGAAAAGAAAAATTTAACACACAGTTACATGAAAAAAAAGGCAAAATATATCACAAGAGCCATGCTGTCCAAAAGGTCCTACTTGGATCTCCTACCTTGTCTTTCCTGCTTCCTGTTCAAACGAGTCTTTGCTCTCCTTCCATTTCCCATCATTATTGCAACCCAGCAGTATTCCCAACCCAGCACTCCATACAAGCCCCTGCTTCACTGTCCCCATTCCATCCCTCATCCACCTATTCTCTGTCTTTCGGTCCCTGCATCTTCTCTCACCACAAATCCAGCTCTTGTTTCTCCACTTTGTTCCATGATCCAGCTTTCTTACTCTCTTCTCCATCCAGATTCCTGCTTAAACCCAGTTTCCCTCTGCATTTTCCACCTTCCCTCTGCTGCTCCCTGTTGAAGCCTGTAAAGGCTGCATGGACACACAGCAGGAAAAATCACGTAACTTTGCAGCAGGTTTTAGAGAGTTTTTTTGTGAAGTAGGTTTTCATAAGTAGCAGTTTTGATGTTAAAATAATGCCTTCTGGATCCAGAAAGACAAGAGCTATTGTTGAACACTGCCTTGGGCTTATGGGGGCATCCTCATGTTTTATGCTAAGATACTGTTAGCTTCCCCACATAGTTTTAATTTACCCATAAACAATTTTTCCTTGAATAAAGACAAACCAAAGACACCCCTATGAAAAAAAAAAAAAAGTCATTAGGAATTTGAGCATTCATGAAACATTAAAGACATGACAAATATAGAGCAAAGCTGTATTGCATACCAAAACAGAGGTTCTTAAGAAGCCCTCGATGATCCCTGGCGAAAAAAGGAGGATTTCTTCTTCAGATGTAAGTCTATATAGCAGGTATTAAACGCTTATAAAAGTCCCATATTTTCAAAGCCTAAAGCAGCATTTCTATGTCGAGCAAAATGACTCATTTTACTTATACTGTTATTTCAATGTAACATTGAATTTAAGCCAAATTCAGGTTACTTTCTACCTTTCTGTTAGGCAACAAACTTTAACGGTACCTCAAGAAATACGGCATAGTGATGAACGAGATGATTAGGGTTTACTACGCTTCACCCCAGCCATACCCAACGCCAGTATCACAAACTCCTGACACCTTTCCCCCAACCCAAGACATTTAGTAATCACGTCCTGCTACTCTGTGGGCCCAGAACTATTGGCATTCTGAGCACTTTCGCATTCACACCTGTCTGGGGGGTGAAACAGAGTCATTACTCTGCAGATGTCTTGACTTCAATTCCTCATGCATTCAGCTGATCAGAATCCCCAAACTGTAGGCCATTTACAACCTAAAAGGACTGAAATCTATGTCTCCTGCCTGTCAATGATTAGATTATAAGGATACTTCCCACCCATCCTATGAAAGATGTGAAACTGTTGTAACCCAGAATTGCAATTAAGGGACTCTGTTGTCAAGAAAGCAAACACTAAAAATTTCAAAGAGTAAAGCAGTTTAAAAGCTTACAAAGAAAGAGTAAAGACCTTGGCACTACAGTCTGGTGACAAGCAGAAACACATTATGAAATAAAAGGCAAACTGGAAGTCAGTGGCTTTTCAATACAAAATACACACAAAAGTCCTGGAAGAGCAGGAACACAGGACTCTGTCTTCTTAGGTGCAGACACTGGTGTTGGTTACATTCCTAACTATGACTGTAGGCACAGACTTTAGATCTCTGTCTCTAAGTATTGTGGTAAAGGAATAGCATATTATTTTAGGTGATGCTAAAAGCAAAACTAGTGGCAGAAGCCTCCCCTCTCACTTAATAGTAAAATGAAGAAATTAATTTAAAAAACCACCTTTTAAGAGGTGTGTTTGCTCCTCATTTTCCAAAGTGGTTTTGGTAGAAAACCCCAAACCTTGAAGAACTGATTCATGTTTGACTGAATAAGCCCTTTTCATCTATAGTTCTCTAATCAGCCTGAGGGAGTTCAAAACGCTCATAATGATTTATGTAACAAGGTTTACTCACCTCAACTGTCAAGTACAATTTCAGAACAAATCTTTAAACCAGTGTAGCTACTGCAACTTTCCAACCTGACACTGATAGTTGTATCTTGCTTATTTTATAAAAACACAACTTAATTGGCATATTTAATTTGTGACTTCAACTGACCAAATTTGCATTGAAAATTTCCATGTGGTACAGTTTCTTCATTAGCACTGCCTTAGTTAACTCTATACTCCTCTTCCACTAGACAAGCCTACTCTATAAGATTTTCTGCAGAGAAAGACAATGGGAGCTTTTTTGACATTAACTATATTTCAACAACTTTCAAGATTTGCGACAATTATTGCTTTCTTGCTGCCATGAGGAAGTCAAAATTTTAAGCTCCATTTCTCTAGCAAGACTGAATTTTTAGAAAAGGAAGTTAAAATAAGTCCCAGGTTTCATGACACACTTTTCAGTGTCTTTATCATCGTGTTTGTTAAGAGGAAGTCTCCCGGAACCCTTGTCCCAAGCTCCTGCAAGACATTAGACCTTTAGCCTGGAGCTTCTACGCTAGGAGCTGTGAGAGAGCAGAAATCAACATGTCAGACAAAGAAGCCATATGCCCTTCCCTGTGAAAATCCTCAGTGCAGAAGTTGTCCCTAGAAATAGAATTCAACTGGGTTTACTGCTTCTTTGCACTACACATGAAAAAAAAAGGTAGGGGAGGGATGGAGAAGGATAATACAACCGATTGTTCACAGCAGTGTTGCAAGGATCTTAAAGGAAGCGACCAAGTATTAGAAATGAAGACTAACGGTTTGAAAGTCTTCTTTAAAGTAGAAGCAAAACTATAAAAAAAATTATGCTACTGTAAAAGCACCGCACTATGTTGCCATTTCAAGGTAAAATAAATCAACTATTGAATCGCACTAAGATAGATTTGAATTGCACTAAGATAGATGAGCCAAAAATGCTTTGTTCTTGTTTTTTTGTTTAACATTGGTTTATGCCAACCAATCAAGAATTCTGTCAGAATGAGGATGGACCCTCAAATTCTGTCATAGGAAACGTGACAACAGCCTTACTGTTTGATTTCAGAAGTCCCCATTCTCCAGAAGTATTTAAAATGAATGACTGTAGAAAGGCAAGAACAGATCAAACATACGAGTGTCCCTGCTAGTCCTCTATTATTCTTCAGCTCAGATGTAGCTTTGATGGCTTTCCCACTAAAAACTTCAATATTCTTTAAAAAGAGACAGGAAGACCAAAACCGAACACAGTATTCAAGATACGAACATCCATGCTGTATCTTTGATGCTATAGAATGCCCCATTATTTTCTTAATAATTCCTAACACTTGATTTGGGACTTTTTATGATTACTCAGCACTGAGCTGACATTTTCATACAAATACCAGGCCTGATCCCCAAATACTGCTCCTTAGTTTGTCACTGTAAACTGAGTCAGGATTTTTTTATCTTCCTTCTGTGCCTGTGCACCATTTCAAACATATGCTGAATTTCATTATGCCATTCCATAATGCAGTCCCACAGCGTCATAAGGCTCCTTCTTCTACAGTTCTTCAGCTGATTAACTTGATTTCTTCAGTGAACTGTTTTTCACTGCACTGATTATTCCATTTTCAGGGCATTAAAGAAATTACCAGCTTGTAGAATTTCACTACTGATCTCCAGCTGCAATAAACATTTACTGGTTTACTGTTTCCTACCCTTTAGCTGCTCACTTCCCTTAAAAGTCTGTTTTATGGGACTCAGCAGCAGCCTTCTGGAAATTTAGAAAGCTTTCATCAATCCCCTATCCACATGACAGCTAACTCTTCCAAGCCTTCCAATAGTTTTAGGGTACAGTTTCTCTTTTAAAAAGCCCAGACATGTTGACTGTTCTTAACTAGGTCATAACTAGGCTGCATATTCACCAATTCTATTCTTAAATAGTATTTCTATTACCTTACTTGATACAGCAGGATGTCAGTCTTATGGCTTGTAGTTTCCCGGAGCTCTCCTAAAACCTTTTCTGGCATCACGGTTAAGATCTTGCTAAAAACTGACTTGGCGTTGAAGAGACAGAAAATTTCTAATGCTCATTTTCTCAGTTTATTCAACTATCATTGATGTAGTTTATTTTCCAAAAGCATGTTTCAAAGACTCACACTGAACGAAGGGATCCAGCCTAAATGCTTCCTCAGTTTCTTCTAAGTGAAGACAGAACAAAGAGCACAAAGATGCAAAGACTGATTTCAGTTTCTCTGTAACGGCCCTGGCTTTTCCATTACTCCTTTTTTACTTTTATCCATCAACCTTATGGACTTGCTCACTGACATCCTGCCTTTGAAATGCAGAAGAGAAACGTGTCATTAGATTAGACACATTTTGCTAGTTGTTCTTCAAATCCTTTTTGACCCGCCTTATGTTTTTACGTTTCGCCTGCCAGAGTTTCAGAATTTATCATCTTTAATTTTCTTCATTTGGACAGTATTTAGCCATACCAGCTTCCTCAAGCACTTTTTGTAGACTGTTTCTAAGTACTCTGTAATGATAGGCAATCTCTATCATCACTGCTTTAGATTTGTAGAAAAGAGTGCTAAATACTCAGAGAAGAAAGCACCCAACTTTCTGCTCCTGTGATTAGAACGGCCAGAAGAACAGGCTACTGGTTTCCATCCCTGCTTCCAGGGCTGTTTCCACAAATTATCAACGGATTTTAAACGCGAATGTGAATGAGGTAAAAAACAGGGCCAGGCAAGCCAGAGCCGATTAGGTTCTATTCTCCTCCCTTCCCTGGTATATTCCAACATGTGATACTGAATAGGAAATACTAAATGCTTGTATTCTTTTTAGGTGCAAATTTGTACCATCTCGACACTCTGTGATACTTGATACCTGCTAAATATAAAGTGACAGGAGATTAAATCAACACTGTGAGGCACCACGCTTGGTGTGCTTTATAAACAATAAAACACCAGGCAGACTGTCGCTAATTTGGAGACCGGGCTTTGATCACATTGAGAAGAAAGTTATACGTGACGTGACAAGAAAGTTATGAATCCTGGCAGTAAAAAGCAGCCTCTCATTAACTCCCTTGCTTTGCAAATACTTGGAAGGTGTGTGTGTTTGGTTTGTTTTGTTTTAATTTCATATTCAACTGCCTTGCTTAGAATATTCAATAAATAATACGCCTTATATTACGCTTACTGTTTCTTAAACCATAATTTTTTTTCTATATTAGAAAACAGAAAGTATACAAAATAGAAAGCTATCCTGCTGATAACTTTAACTCTCAGGGAACTGTTACTACCTTTGCAGAAGCCCTGGCTAGCTTTGCACTTTCCAAGTCAGATACTGTACACACTTATTTCCAAACATTTTCGGATTTAGTAAGAATTCAGGAACTAAGGCAAGTTTTTGTCTTTTATTAAATGGAACTTTCTAAAACATTTCTAAGATGGTATTTTTAAACCATGTATTTGTGCTTAGGTCATTGCTAGGGGCTTCAGCAATTTAGAACATCTATACACTGCTACTGTTTGCTATTTTTCTGCTCAATTTAAATGTTGGAACATGAAGGAAGAGAAATCCGTTCAGCAGAGAGGGCTCGTCTCTTGCCTCTGAACAAAAAGCTACTGATGTTTCTCATCAGGATATTCTTCCTTTTCTTAAACAAACCCAACGAGAAAACAGTTCGGAATGAATTACATTTTGGTTATGTAGCCTATTTTTATAATCAGCTTCATAATTAGCATATAATCACATTTTCAGGGGCAATTTCTCTTCTGTCTTATACACTGACAGGAGAGAGCCTAACTTTCTGGCATTGCAGTTAGCATACTCGGAAGAGTGGATTTAACGTTGGGGACATGAATGATGAGAGTACCAAGTAAAGAAACCACTGAAGAACTAGACCATCCTCATTTGAGAGTTAAGTTCAAAAGAACCTAAAGTAAACTGTATCACCAACATCTGCAAGTATCTTGTATTGATTTAACTAGGAAAAGCTGAATTTCCTAGTTCTGTACCAAGAAAGATGGTGACATGGTCAATAAATGTTGCTAGCTCACAGGTAAATCTCTCTTCAGTCAATAGCAAAGACAACTCCTGGACCAGTTAGACAAAAGACGTGGGTGGCTTTGGTAACAAATCATCTACAGAAATTTGTTTCAAAGAATAATGCTAAAAACTCATCCATATTTCACAAGCAACTCCTTCCCATCCCCGGGTTACAATATTCCTTTTAACTATTGTAACATATGAAATCTAATTTAAAGTCTAGCAAAGAACAGAGTTTGAGATGCTAATAATAAGTATTTTCTTAACCAAAAGTTAATATGCAAAAAACCCTAATTACTACCCTGATCAATCATATTCCTTAGGTTAGTCACAGCAAATTTTGGAACACATGGTAGTTTGACATACAGGTTTTTTGAAACGATCTGTAAAGATCAGAAGTTTTACTCAGTCATAGAGTCAGGGTGTCTATTTGGAGTGTAACTGAAATTATTCTTCCACTGAAAAAAAAAATTTACTCTTAAATAAAATAAAACAATGTGATTATACTAATCAGATAGAAACCTTCCTGCCCTTCCTTGGAAAGTTACAATGGTACTTAATTAGTGGTTTGGGTTTTTTTTCTGTGGTTCTATTTTTAAATGTAGGAGTGTGCTTTACCTGCCAACCTAAAGTCTGTTAAAGTAATTTCAAGAAAAATGTCAAGAAACAGAAAGCAAAAGGGACAGGGAAAGTCCCACACTATACAAAGACAGTTTATTCTGAAAAGTCCCTCAGTGTAACTCCTTGGTCCTCCTCATCTCATTTCAAAATTTTAATTTTTCAGTCTAGAAAATTCTGACTAGGACCTGAAGGAGGAAAAAAAAAAGAAGTTGAGTTCTCATGAAGTGTTCAACAACCCACCACTTTCAAGCCCTTGAAAAGCATTAGTGCAAAACTAAGGCAGCAGGAATGGCTGTACCCACGCGTCAACTTTCTGTGTCGATGAGCAGAACCGTATGCAGCCTGCTCACTGTTATACTAGCAGAAATCAGTGTCCTTTACAGTCAGAGCAGAAGTATAATTTAATGCAAAATCCAAACTTAAAAATAGCATTTACATAACAGTTGTGCTACAATGATTGTAAATATAAAGTTAATACCCTTTCCTAAATGGAAAATGTTATATTAAAGTTCAGTTACTAATTCTATTTATTTATTTATTTTAAACGTTGTACTATACAGTTATGTATCTGAATGTAAGGGAATCGTGAGCTGAACAGTAGTAGGATGCATTAGAATATTTTTTTCCTTTAAATACTTCACTGTTGTTCCCTTGAGCCTGCTGGGACTTTCAATTATGAAATCATACCTCACCTCATCATCTGTCATCTCTTGGGAAAGAAAAGCATGTTGACCTACAAAATAAATAAAATTGCCTCCCACTGCTTAGAAGGATGAATCATTTATTTGCTTCATTTCCATGGATGCAACGTACGTGTGTAAGCAATTGCTTACATCTCATAGGCCAGTGCTGTATTATGCTCAGCAAATTACATTTCAAGAGATTACACTATGCATTAGGGAAATACTTCAGTACTTGAAGAACTGTTATTGCTTTTCTTGCCAGTTTTACCAGGTTTTTTTCTAACACCAATCTGAATGAAATGGTTACCAGGAATAACCTGATCAAGTTTGTTATCGTGCTTGCTTAATAAAGGTATTTTAAGTGTTTGGGAAGTGAAAGCTGTGTGTAGCAGCAGCCTGTACTGCTACAGAACTGAAGCAATTTTTTAAAAAGGGCATTATCTAAAAGCAAAGATTTAGAAAGGAAGTATTCAGAAATTTTATAATTATGAGTGGATTATGAGTGGATACTTCACAATCTCAATGACTTAATGCTTTATTAGTATAACTAAAGTTATTTTACTGCAGTAAGTGTTGGTATTGAAATGTTTTCATTTGAAATCAGTAAAGAGCAATGATTAACCACCCATTACAAACCTAGTGGATTAAGCTTTAATAGCTCCAAAATATACAGAATAAGGTTTATAGTGTTGAAGTTCAGTGAAATGGGTGTTTTAACAGCTTTTTCACATTAAGACCAAGACCATCTGTATCATTTGTATGACCCACACTTGCTTACCCTGCAAACGGGGCATGATACTTTCAGCAGTTACTACAGCAATAACTTAGTAATTACTTCTGCATAGCAAAAAAGGTGCTTCAGTAAAATAATTTAAAATAGCCTCATCTAACTATATCCCACTGAAGCTTCAACTGGTTTTGTTTTCTAATTTAAAACAATTGCTTTTGATAAAAGCAACTTTCAGTTACCCACTCTAACGTCTTGGAAAAAAAGTATGTATATAAGACTGAAATATCATATACGTTAAAAAGGTGATCTACATTTTAAGCGGATAAACTCAGAGTCTACAGAGATTTTAAAATTGGTATAATCAAACATATACAGCTAACTGAGACTTAGATTCTGCAGCTCACATTACAGTAAAATCAAGTTCATAACAAACAGCATTATACCCATTAGTAAATGCTTGCAGGATTATAGACAGAATTTGCTTACCTATGAAATGTATATGTACACAAACACATGTGTGTATATATATATTTAAGTATATATAATTTTTTTAATCAGTCTTATTGTAACATTGAGGAGTAAAAAGAGATCCCCTGCCTTTCAGGTGAGAATTCTGCTAATGAAGTGGAAGTCATATCTTCTTGTCAGCATTATGAGCTCATGTGGACGTTGCTTATATCTGGTGTTATGGACATGTTCCAGAACATATGGATATGCTCCACAACAGTCTCAGAAAACCAAAACAAGAGACCTAAATATAAAATTAAAAAATATCCCAAATTCATTAGTACAACAAATACACATATTTTCTCAAATCTCACACTAATTTTATTAAAATTACTGTTTGTGACAGTGCTGGTCATTTACCTTTTGCCACCAAGATAGGGAAAGAGGAAGGAGAAAGATGTCAACACCTCCAAGGCAGACCACACGTGCTTTCATGTCCTCATATTTCACAAAATGTATGATGGAAAATACAGGACTTCATTCTCCCAGAAGATCGTTAGTGAGATTAATAATCTAGATGCATTGCCAAACTGATCATATGAACAGAGGCAACCAAAATATGATTAAAGCAAAGGAAGATTCAAGTCATATAGAACGCATTAATTCATATGGGTGTGCTTACCTGAAGATAATGTGGACATGGAAAGTGTTAGAAACTGTAAACTGAAAAGCTGCATTAAGGAGACGAAGAAGAAAGGATAGGAAAAATACTATTTAATACATTACTTTGAAAAACTTCCACTTTACCTTGAAAGGAAGTTAATCACTGCATATACTTATTGTCATGGTTTAACCCCAGCAGCAACGAAGCACCACGCAGCCGCTCACTCACTGTCCCCCCCCCAGTGGGATGGGGGAGGAAATCGGGAAAAGAAGTAAAACTCGTGGGTTGAGATAAGAACAGTTCAATAGAACAGAAAAGAAGAAACTAATAACGATAATG
>JAVJGG010000013.1:1865980-1891211 GCA_035590195.1 Aviceda cuculoides
GTATTTATTTATTTTTTTTGTCAAGCTGTTCCTTTACTTTTCTTTTGTGAACCACTACAGGATCTAATGTGAGAGATCATTGCCAATATTTCATGCTCCTTCACATTAAGTGCTTGACTTAAATTCCTTTGTGTGTATTAGCTTATAAAACAAGTGAAGAGCTCACAAAATGCTAAAGACCAGGAGCGATGTTACCCAGAGACATCACCCTTCTCATATAAAACATTCTGTACTACCTTAGTCTAGTTTTGCACGTATTATTTAAGACCTCTGTACTTC
This sequence comes from Aviceda cuculoides, assembly GCA_035590195.1. Classification (NCBI taxonomy): domain Eukaryota; kingdom Metazoa; phylum Chordata; class Aves; order Accipitriformes; family Accipitridae; genus Aviceda; species Aviceda cuculoides. Next base: position 1,866,260 of record JAVJGG010000013.1, read on the forward strand.
CCAACTCTAACAGTGCTCTAACAATACGGAACGGTGAGCACCTCATTAGCAGGCCACTACGTACTGTCGGGACCAACCCCCCCCCAGCTTACTGTTAGAATCCCCAGGGATCATTTCCCAGCGGCCGTCGCAGCTGATTCTCGGTGTTGGTCATTTTGACTTTCAATGGTTCAAACCCAAGTGAACTGTAGCACGTTCCATCTGAGCACATACTCCCAGTTTTACAAACGGTATCGACACAGCTTGTCCCGTGTCTCACTTCTGCAGTCCTTCAGCTCAGTAGACACGGTATCGCTGAAGGAAAAACCACAGGGTTTGTTCTAACGCTGCAAGGCCACCGGACTGAGGTTTATCAGGCATGATTTGTCTGGACTTATCTTACTCTTCCCTGGAGCTCTCTTTTAGCTTTTTTAGCTCTAGCAGACTGTTATCTAATTTGTTTGAGTTTTGCTTATCTTTGTACAATTGTGTGCTGCTATGTCTCTTGTTATAATAGTTCTGATATAGCTCTGTGACTAACAGATAGTGATAACAAGTACTAATCTAGTGACACTGTTTATTGTGCACAGAATAAGTTATGTGGTATTGTGGAATACAAACACTGCGTAACAGCAGAGGTTTTGAAAAACATGAACAAGCGATGACGGACCAAGGCTATAAACAAATCATCACTGACTAACTACTGATCATTGAAGAGATGATACATTTGGAGCTGGGTGAAACTGGCTTTAGGAGTAACAAAAGACAAGCTTCCAACATAAATACAACACACCTTTTATAACGAATGCAGATGGAACACAGAAATGCAAAAGAAGCACGGTGCAGAACATGTTAGAAAACGCTTAAAAGTATCCCCAGTACGAGCCCCTCAGGTATGAGAGAGAAGCCCCCACCACATTCCCTTGGCAAAGGATCCGGGATGACAACTCACCATCACCCTTTCCCCCTGAATGAAACCACTGGAAGTGTGAAGTCTGTCAGTTTTAAACCATCATTACTGTGACTGAACTGCAAACATTGGATAACTCACATGCTAAGTCTTAGTACTTCTGTAACTGGACTAACAATACTTCCTTGGCAAGGCTGTGAAGATTCCAATTAGACCTACAGTAAATTCTTGGCTTTGCATATAAAGTATGTATGTTGTGCAGTTGGGACACCAAAGTTTTCATGTGACATACTGGGAGAGGCAACCAGACTGAAAATTTAGTTGAACCTTTTTCCCCCAGCTTTTTCCCACACTTCTAGTGCACTCCCCACCTACAGGCTCTGCTAGGTACTTCTAGTATTAAGCACTGAAATTTGGAAACACTGACAAAAACCAATCCCTTCTGAACACAGATTGACTTACAGAAGTGAAGCAATAGTGTCACCTGGAAAAAATGCTACTTGTTCATGACTAGTCACTCCTACTGTTTCTTCAGCTGCAGAGAGAAACACTAAAAGTTTTCCCATGGTGGTGGTCAGGGGAGAAGGCTGGTGAACTACCGTTGCAAGAAGAAACTGTGATATATAAAAAATGCCTCTAATGACTAGGAAAAACTCATTTGAAATCAGAAAAGTTACCTTGAGATTCCCCAAAAGCATGATCAGACAGTATTGCAATCTGTCCAGATTACTAGCATCCACAGCAACTTCTGCACAGCAGACATTTTAGGAGAACATACAGCTCCATTTAATAGCAGTAGAGAAGAACACTGTCAAGTCAGTTTATTTATCAAGGCACATATTTGATTGCCATCAATGTAGTTATGACACTTAAAAACAGCATTCCCACAGAAAAAGTCAGAGCGCCTCTTTGAAAGGCTGGACGAAGCTATAATAATTCTTGGAGAGCTGAAAACAATTTGACACAATAAAATAGTCGAAAAAAGAGAGAAATTGTGAAGAACCATTTAAGTACATACATAGTACTTATTGCGCTATTTTTAATATGAATTTATTGCTTTATTCAAGATGACCATAGAAGAACAATGTAGAACAGTACTACATGCCACCTTCTTGAAAGATTGTATAGGCGTCAATGGGGATGAAAAAAGACCTGATTTTTAAATAAGAGCTCCTCACACTAACTAGAACATTAGTTGATTTTCTTCTTATTGTGTGTAATTCCTACTCCTAAAAAACAGACAAAAAAATCTCTAGACTCTGTTATTAACACATACCTTCCACAAAACATGCACAGGCACTACAGCAATGGGTAAAAGCAGAAAACTAAAATAGATACTAAGGATAAACAAGAACATTTACAGAAATTGGTACTGGCCCTAAGTGAGACTGAATGCAAAATTTAACTTTTTTTTTCACCATGACTTCACATCTTTCTTTTTCCTTAGCACAGAATATTCCTCTTCAGGGCAAGCATACCCATTGCGCAGGAGAAGGAAAAACTTAGACCTTCCTTACGTTGCCTGGTGTCTTACAAATAGTGACGACTATCCATGCTAAGCTACCAACGCTGCTGCCAACAGATCATCTCCAGTTCCTGATTTAAGCTAAGAAGTGGATTCTTCTCGCCCACACGCTCCCCTACCCCAAAATGAACAGGATGAGTATTAGCATAAAGATGGTGTTAGGTAGTGCTCAATCATAAACTGTATGTGTAAAATTTAGTAGTGGAAATAATGTATTATCCATCTTAACCCATCACTTTTCAGCACCCTTGACATTAATCCTCTCCTGCCCATTCAAAACAGCTCTATTACAATGCAACTACCTTTCCATTTTAGGAATAAGCTGAAGGTTCTGTTCAAATCCTTATCTGCCAAAAACTGCATCTCCAACCTTGAACGTCTCCATTGTCTACTCAATTTTGTGCACTCTACTTGTTAAGTTCTGTTTAGAACTTTCTTTACACTCTCTAAAGGCTTCATTCTTGCCATTTGCGGTGCACAGTGCCTTTGTTTCCCAGCCTCCGGTTGCTAGCTATAGTGTTATGCGCGGGACTCAGTCGCCTACACAGAGATATCAAGTAGCAATTTAGGCAACCTAATGTACGTGACCAGGCTTCCTGCTACTTTTCCAGAAGGGCTCATCTTTCCCAGAGGTCCCGTATCATATTTACTGCCCTGTCTTTGTCTCAGGTTCAGAAGGGAAATTACAATTGCACTTAACACCTATTACACTCCAGTAAATGTGATTTGTGCCATTAACAGCAGAAGGGCACAGGCTCTGACTGACCTGACGCTGCAGGGTCTCAGGATTTGCCTTGACCTGGACTGGGTTTGCTTTGTTCTAGCATCCACGCCGAGCTCAGGGACTGCTGCCTCCCCTGCGGCAGCTCCGGCTCTGGGGATGGCCCCTCTAGGGAGGGTCTCACCCCCCCGGTCACTGCCAGACCGACCATAGCCCTTTGTGGGTGGGGGGCTGCAGCTGGCAGCCTGGGAGAAGCATGCTGTGATATGGAAACACATGAAAGAAACCCGAGCGGACCCAAAAAATGAGGAGGAAGAAGCCCCCACCATCAGCGCCATCATCTTCCTCCCAGAGCAGACATGGGAATGCTAATGGCTTACCACAGCCTACCCCACGTCTTGCATAAGGCAGACCTGAAACGTCAGCCTGGAAGACACGGAGGGACATGGGAAGTGCGAGCGTAACACCAAGAAAAGGGCAGCTACTAAACAAAAAATTTTGTGACAACTTTAGCTGCATTTGCTGATTTTTTTTTCTGCATTAATTAGGTAATTCAAAGCACCAAGCTGATAAAACTTAGTTCATGGCTCCACTATATATTTTGTGTTCCCTTTTGCCCATAATAACACTCACTGCAACCCTGCCTAGACAACCAAATCCCACCCATCGCACCACAGCACAGTTCTCGCGCCTTCAGTCGTTTCCGTCCCGCTCCACGGCTCAAGTCTCAATACCAAGTGCCGTGCTACGCCTAACTTTACCTGACGAGGTAAAAAAGCTTGCCCATTAAGCTACTGTAAGGCCTTCTCCACAGAAAGTGATGTTGCAAGTTAAGATCTCAAGATTAAGTACTCAGGAAGGAATGACAATCAGCATTTACACCTGAAAGCTTGATTTAACTCATTTCCTCTTCCCGGCATTCACAGAGCTATCATAAATACCCATAAAGAAAGTTACCTGACACTTTGTAAGCCACTGCTCTAACGCCTTTTGTAACTTCTTCAGGTCTCCATCACTGGGGGCGATCCTGTCCCCGGCCCGCAGCGCCGCACACCGCGGCAGCCCTCGAAAGCCAGCCGCTCCGCAGACGGGCCGCCAGCCCACGGGAGGGAGAAAAACATGGAAATAACTTTGACCCCCCTGCTAACGCTCAGGAAAACGCGCTTTAAGAGTGCCATGGCCTTGTAATGAAAACTGTCTTATTCTACGAGCAGAAAATTTGACCTGTGTCTTCCGTACTCTGAAGTCTGGTTGTGAGGGAGCGAAGGGGGAAGACGGGGAATTCAGAAAAAAGGAAGCCCCCTTGTATCACCAACCGGCCTATCGGGAAACGGTTAACAAGCAGGCTCCCACCAATCGGGGAGCAGCTTGCAGAACTCCTCAGCTGCGGAAGGTGCTGGAAGCCGCCGGAAGGTGCTGGAAGCCGCAGTCGGGATCCAGGGCAAAGCTAAAGCGGAGCAAGACATAAAGAACCTGCGCCGGCAGCTGCCGCTGTGAGGAAAGGCTGCCGAACGAAACCGAAAACAAACCAACCTGACCTCTGAAAACAAAAAAGCACAAAAACCAGGCCAAGAGTCAAGCAGATATAAATAACCCCCCTAGTCACGGGGGCCAGCTCCTCACGACGCGGGGAGGACGGGGTCCTCGCCGACGGGTCCCCCTCTGCTCGCGCCCAGCGCTGCTGGTTTCTCCTCTCCCCACTCCTCACACCTGGCCGCTCTCCCGGCTGTGACTGGATGCAACTGGGGGAGCGGGGGCGACACTGAACGCGGTCTCGTCAAATCCAGACAGCAGCAAACGAAAAGCAGGATGCCACCTAACAACACATAAAACCCTCTGGCGTGCTCTGGGGAACTTCCCCTTTTTTTCTAGGACCTAACAGACTTCTGACTTTAAATTTGGCCAAGTAAAGGTCAGACTCTGTAAAGGTTCCTCCGTCACCTTTATTGAACCAGAGAAACTGGGATTACCGCAGAGGTAACCCCTTTTGGGAGAGGCTTTGTCAGAAGACGTCATCAGCCCCTTCCTTCCTCCGCGTGGATTTTGTCAGCAAACCAAATTACTAAAAATCGTGAGTGTCCAGTTCTACACTCAAAGTCTTTTTACCATTTAAACCTCAGACAAAACTTCAGTCTCCCCAGTCCCTCTCCCGTGTTTAAATACGCGTCGCAGTAGTGTAAAAGAGGCCAAAGGGACCCTGGGACCTTCCGTTGCTCTTACTGACTCTGACACTGCCCCAACCCCTACCATTTGTATGCTTCCCTGACACCACTGTTCTCCCACTCCAGCCAGTTTAGGATGCTGGGACCCTGCACAACCGAACTAAGTGGCTTTCTAAGCCTGATCTGCCCACTCTTTTGAAGTCAACAACTGCTCACTAGACAGAAGTTACAAGTAATATATTTCTCTTTGCGCCTCTTACTGACAACAAGAAAAACATTAATTTAACTTCTTTGGCTGAATGTGAACTAAAGTCTTAAAAAGATGATGAGCGACTCAAACTACTTTGCTGCTGTTGCCCTGCAACTCTCAAAGAGAAATGAAATACTGCAGGGATTCTAGAGCTCAGTTACAGTGACTTTCACAGGAGAGAATAATTTCAGTTACAATCTGCCAAGCTATACAAAAATACTGGTTCAGCTTTATGCACATTAAGTCTCCTTGACCCTGTTCCATTCTGAAAAGGATACGTATATTTAAGGGACTTAACGAACAATTTATTGCCAGCTGATTTCTCTCTGGCAAAAAAACCGCTATTGAAGCGTCACTTTTTTCCTACAGACTCAGAATCACATCACTGATACATTTATTGTTGTCATTGTTATTATCACTCGTATGAATGTAACATCAAAAGAGCCAGATCAAGATCTGCGAGCCTGTACATGATAAGAGAAAGTGCTAGCAATATAAATAGATGAAGCCAGAGGGATGGGAGTGCAACGAGAAGTGAGACACTCAAGGTCATGCGAAGTATCAGTGAGAAAGAACTGAGGTTTTATCCCAATACAAATTCCCGAAGCATTCCATATGGTAGCCATTTAAAAAGTAACATAAACAACTTGCTAAATTAGAACGATCTAAATTTAGGATGTTATTCTGCATAATGTAATACCCTCTAGCTTAATCTTTTTCAACGAATCTATAGTGACTTGCTAATCCTGTCTGACATAAATACAGAACAATCAGAAGTAATAAACTGTAACTCATTAATCCTGATGTTGGTTATGATGCTTAATAGTATATAGCACACTCAGCAGCAATGCAAATGATTAATCAGCATTAGAAGAGGAGATGCCATTGTATAAATAGACTCCTGCCTTTTTTCATATTTTCATTTTGTTTTTACAGCTACGCACATAATAACACAACACTCAACTAATTCAGAACTGTAGTATGTTTATTAAGCTATGTAATAATTTGAGATGTTTACAACTACTTCCCTCATACTAATTAACAGGAAAAATGTAAACCACCTCTTGTTTTTTCAGGCTGCCTTTCTTAAAAAACATTCCAGAGAGAGCATTTTTGACTAGTGCTGTGAAGTTCTATAAAAGTTGCATAGAGGCTCATGAACCCCAGTTAATATTTAAAGCCTGCTTTCAGTGGCAGCAGGAAATGATCCTTCCATGTCAACAGCAGAAAAGAGCAGCGAGAGAAGTTTCCTTGGGAGGTACGCCCTTCCGAGCACAGGGCAGGTCACAGATCCTGCAGAGAACTGTTCAGCCGGTATTCCGCACGCACGCAGCGCCTCCGCTTTCGCTTCGGCTCTATCCATCCCGCTTCGCTTTCCATATATCTTCATTAGTCTCCAGCGGTCGACCTGCGTGGAAGTTTGCACCCTCCTACTCCTCAAGAAGTACCTGCAACTGCCCTAACCCCTGCTGATACCTGTTCATCAAGGATAGTGTGGAACGCTGCTTAGGTCTTACACAAGATTAAATATAGAGCACACGAACTACGTTTTGGGATTGAGAAACAAACAGAAATTGGGGGTTTGGCTTGTCGAATATCTCTGCATCAAATACAGGTATAGTTCTGTACTACTATAGCTAGAGCGACAGTCAACAAAAATCAAAGTATAAATAATATGGGGACAAAATCCTTTTCTTGATACAACAGAATTCTACAGCCAGTAATCAGTGTTGTTCTGTTAAAGATAGAAACTGAAGGCCCTGAAATTAAAAAAAAAGTGTCAGTTTCATATTTTCAGTGTTCTTTCTGAGCATATTAAAAAATCTTATAAATAAGTGTGCATGCCTACACGCACGCAGATTTTTGTGCTAGAATAAGCTCCTGCAGGTATATAAGCTTCTTTGAATAAACATGTTAAAGCAGGAAATGTGATGCAATCTTTCAAAAGTAATCACATATTTTTTTAAGCATATGCAGAAACTATATATATTTGTACACAATTAATTCTTTTTCTTTTTGAAATACATATATACACTTACATCCATATAAACACCTGTGTGCATATTTAAACTGCCTCTATACAAGAAAACTGATTTGCCCTTACAAATGTTAACATTTGCAGATGTCCTTTACAATTGTAGCATTATGTGTCAAAAGAAGTGCATTTGGAAGAGCTTATTTTCTGTTCCTAGCCTTGATTTCTGAATGAAATACAAGTTTACATTCTATGCATATGCTCCAGAAAAGGCTAAGAAAGCACCTCAAAAATTTTGGTACCTGGACATACCCAGACATTAAAGCCTGTAAATTCACGAAACCCGTTTCTAGGGCAGGCACTTGATTTGTGCATGCAGATGTTTGCAACTTCAGAAGTGCATGTGCTTGTTTAAGCACACGTATTGTTGCTGTGACCAGATGCTCTGATGTAAATTGAATGCTGGATGTTCATTTGCTTCTGAATGAAGAAGTTGCAGAAAAGCAGGCGGCAGTTACCTACGGAGGCCATGCAGAATGCGGCTGAGATGTAAATCAGCAAAGATATCAGCCTCAAGGACCCTGGCATACACAAAGAAGAGACACTGCTGCGGTATTACAAAAAAACACGTTTTCCATAGGCAGTTGTGTTAAACCCAGCAGTTGTCAATTATAAAGCTGCAGATGTTTCAAAATCTGATTAGGGCTGACTGAGTCCTTTTGGGTTTAGGCCATTGATTTCAAGCGTGCTTGGAGACTTGCTAGAAGGCGCGGTGTGCAAATCTATAGAAATAAAAACGCTGGCAAATTGCCAGGGTATTACCTATAATCCCATAATCCAGCAGGTGCCTGCTCTGGGAAAACCAAGTGCTTGATGTGGCTCTCAAGTTTTCTACTAGGCAGTGCCTGGTATAAAACATATGCACTCTGTAGTCTTCTTTTTTAGATGGAAGATTAAAACACATGTACCTTGTATTTATCAGAAATTATTATTCCAATGTTACACTATGCAAGAGCTCTGACTGTATGACCAGCTAGAGAATAATAGTAAGAGTAGGTTTGTAACATAAATATATATATGATGCTTCAAAAAAGAAAAAGAAGGTATGGTTTCACTTAGTAATTCACCTAATATTTTTTATTTTTCCAGCATCACTATCACAGTAAATTTTGTTAATAGGTGACACTGGCAAAAGAGTAAGAATTTCCCAGTTACAAGTAGTTCTTTGGCAGGGAAGCTGTTTCCAGGTATCTGTTGTTTAAAGGGAAGGCTGGGTGAGGAAAAAAGTATTATTTGGACCTAAAAAAATAGCGAACATGCATATAAGAAAAACCAAAAAGCTAGAACCATCATCCAAGCATGAAATACTGATTCCCAAGGAATAGAGTCAGTTTAGCATTCCTTATTAATACTTTGACCTGTTAAAAATATTAAAGAAATTATAATCATACTAGATATCAAGCATATCTTGCTCTATATTGAAAGAGATACTAAAAATGAATTTCAGCATGGATCATAATCCCTAATAACATTAGCATTCAACTGTTTTCCTTTCTATTCAACCCTTGCCGTACCCCTGCAGACTAAGACATTCTCAATTCAGAAGGATTGCTACCCTTAACTATTTAGATTTCTGGCAAAACACATATCATAAAACTGCTTCCAGAAATTAATTCATTAGGCCCATCCACTTCTGTTTAAACTGACTGTGTATATGTAGCCTCATTTTTTCAAGTATTATCTGCTGGGTCCACCATTCTGCATTCAGCAGTCGGAATGATGACTGTTTCAAGAACCTGTTCAAGCCTCATAGTTAGAGGCAACTCTATGTTTTAGAAATTTCCTTCTCCTTCCAGTTGGTTTTCTTTATCACTTGTAGCATAATGTACACTTTAACATTTCTCTTCCACCTCAAAAAGCAAAAATACTGTAAAATACTTTAAAAAAATCATATAGATAATGCATTTTGTTTTACCTTCATTACTCACAGACCCTGTTCTGATCAGCTAATAATGTGCTCTGACTTGCTCAGACATTTTATTCTACTAGTACTGAAGAATCCCAAAGGAAGACAATCATCATCCAAGACAATATCTTCTTCTGAGCAAAGGTTAAGCCTAATTTAGTTATTTTGCAGTGCTAAAATATATTGAGCTGTTTAGAAGCAATAGGCAAAGAGTTCAGTGTTTAACTATTTAGTGAGGCCATGTAGTTCAATCTTCAATAGTAAACTCTTCGCTACATACCCTGGGTATACAAAATATTTCCACTTATTTCCTCTTAATTCATGGATACTTTTCTGGGTGTTCACTGACCGACTATTTAACTCACTCACGGCTATGACTAGCAATAGAGCTGACCTGACTGCTGATGAGCAGTCAAAATATGCTACTATTTTGTTTTACTTCTATTTTCATCATATGTTCAACACTGTTATACAGCGAGTACCTTATGTCAATATTCAGAAGGCGGTTCACACTGATGGCTAGAAAATGTTATTACATAAATCCTATGTGGCTATATATAAAAATACACGGATATGTCTCTCTATATATACACACACACATATATATGCACATGCACACATATACTGTGTATGTATTTACACACATAAACTCAAAAGGATAATATGACAGAGAAATCCTCCACAGAGAGATTTAACTGAAAGAAATGCATCAAGATACAAGAATAATCTATTAATAGCTAAAATGTATTTCATGACTGAAAAAAGTTTCGTAAATAAATTTTCCATGTATTTTATGTTCTTCTTTAAAGTTAAAATACAGCTGTAAAATAACTGTATTCATTGTATCGAATATTGAATCACTCTCTACAACTACCTGAAAGGTGCGTGTTGGTCTCTTCTATGAAGTAACAAGAGACAGGACGAGAGGAAACGGCCTCACGTTGCAGCAGGGGAGGTTTAGGCTGGAAATTAAAATTGGACCATACCTATGCAGTCAGAGAGCACTGAATTCAGCAAAATATGCAGAGATATGGACAACTTCACAAAAATGCACAGATGCGGGAGAAGAATTCAGGTACAACCTTTTAAGAAAATGAACGGTTAATACTTCTGTCTATGCTGGGAACGATTCACATTCTAATCTTCTTAATCTGAGGAAGTTTGGATTTGCTGTTCCTGCTGTCCAGCAGAATGGCTTAATTTTCCATGCTTCTTTCCTTAGAGGTTGTGAATCATCCAAATTACTTACTTTTGAGATGTTACAACATCTTGATGAGGCACTCTGAATTTATCCTTGGATTAGTGGCAAACCACTGAAATATGCTTCTTTACCAAAGTAAGTTGTAAAAGTTCTTACTTTGATAAATACAGAAAAAAATGACTCAAATCCTGTATCTAGAGTCACAGAGTGAAACCCACCTGAACCAACGAGACCTGCACTACACCTGCCCAGCCCAACCGACGAGATGATGTGCTAAGCACCGAGAAAACAAAGAACGGGTAATTGCCATGCGGAAGGTCTACTGGAGAGCAGCCATGAGGAGATCTGACCTACCTGCTATAACAGTTTAGCCAAATACTCTGCAAAGAAACAGAGCACCACAGATGAGCTGTTAGCACCTCTACATCCTTGGAGCACATTCGGGGGGGAGGCCAGAAGTGACAGTAACCCAGGTACTGACCGCGAATCGGCTTAGGCGGGGAGGAAACTGTAGAGGTTTTCCTCGGATGACTTGACCAGCAAGGTCACCGCGCCAACCACCCAAGTCAAAAAGCTAAAAAGCACGGCGTAGTGGTAACAGCCGTCCGACCCTTCGGGGAACTCGCCTCCCAACAGCCAGCGCTGCCCAGAGGGCTGAGCCCGAGCTCCGAGGGCGGCAGGTGAAGGCCAGACCAGCAGCCAGGACTGGGACCAGCTGGGAGTGGGTCCCGTCACCCCTGCCAGGTCCACGCTGCTGCCCACCACCACGGCAGAGGAGCTGGGGCCCTGGGCAGAGCCAACGTGTTCGTGTGAACGCGTGTGCGCTGTAGAAGGGGAACTGCTGTACAGCTGATATACCCGTGGCACCGAGTAAATAAATCTTAACGTTTTACGTTTCTGAGGAGGGTTCTGTTCTTGCAGCCACCCCAGCCTTGATTCCCCTGCTACAATCTGTCTGGGTCGGCACTGCACCAACAATCAATACTAATCAAGAATGCAGTTTGCCTCTCTGATATAGCTTCAAATCAGAGTTAAACGAGGGTGCCTTGTAACAGATGGTATATGTGCACTGGTAATTAACTTCTTCAAAAAAGCGCAGCCTTATTACTAAGCCGACGAAAAAGCAGAAAGTTTTTTATGGGGACCAATATAGGTCAGAGTATCGATTATAACATACAGAGTCTATAACTCTTAAAGGTGTTGTATAAATTTTTCCACAAATCAGATACTGTAAAATTGTTATCTCTAAGGTGTCCCCACTGCCTTTGCAAACTATGTGTTCTTAATCCAGTAGCTAGTGTATACTTGACGCTAATATACAAGGCTAGGATCTAAATTTAGATGTCAACAAGCAAATATGCTTCGGTACCTAATAAGGTACCTAAGGCTCCATCTGTGTTTGCAAGATATGTGGACGGACAGGAGAGGATTTGAAGATGAAATCATTTGATTCTGAGGATCTGACATCCATCCTGTATGAACTTCATGACTTTCTCTATTTTTTTATTTAAGTTTAAACTAGATACGGTCTAGTCCTGTGGGCAAACCTGTTTGCATTTGGAGACCATTTGCTGTGGGTTTGGAGCGCAGCTGGTTTGGTTTCACCCAAAATAAATCTTATTTGTCTACTCTGAGACCACTCCATTACATGAATCAAAGCATAGTAAGTCAGGCAACCAAAAGATATCTCAAAAGTTCACCCTACATAAACTGAAACATTAATGTCTGCCCTTCCTTAGACCCCACAGTACTTGACAAACACCCACCCAGTGCGACCAGTCAGCCAGCTGAGAGACACAGCTGACGGCCCGTAGGGACACGACGCAGCAGCCCACCGTTCTACCAGATCCGCCACGGATCTGCTGGTCTGATGTGAAAGTCTGGGGCACTCCAGGGCATCTCCCACGGCCCTGACGGCAACGTTTAGGCAGCCGAGCCCCAGACAGCCCCGAGCTCCAGGTCTCGAGGCAGGGTTGGACTGCTTTCCAGTACGGCGTGGTTTCCACCGACTACGGCACCAGCAGGGAGAGCGGGCTACGTGCGCACAGCTAAAGCCGGGCAGGTGGAAATTCAAACACGTACGTTTTATTCTGGAGGGGAACTGCCCCAGCTGTCTGCATTGCACGCAAAAAAGACGCATCGCCTCTAACGGTGTGTTGCCACTGCCAGTACCGAACCCGACACTAACATAAATATAGGATGAGCTAAGTTTTGTTTCCTACCAAACTGGCCGGTCTTTGCCAAGAGGTAGGATTTCATGGCTGGGGTGATTTCTGGTTTTACTGCCTAGTCTATCGGAGCACAAAATGATTTTTTTCTCCAGGGCAGCCTGCCTGCCTAAGAAACACCACATGGATTACAAGAAATTTTTTAAAAAAGAAGTCTGTGGGGGTCTCACTCTAAGTTAATGCAGCAGTGTTACCAAAGCACAAGTTTTAAATAAAATACAAGGGAGAAGGGGAGAAGGCTGTGCTCAGTACACCGTGAGAGGTCCTTTAAATGGACAGATGACATTATAGGTTCCCAGCACCCATGTTTGATCTCTAGGGGTCTGGGTTCAAACACAGTGCATCGGTAACCGAATGAGATGTTGTGATCCTGAACTGATCTGTAATTGAAATTCACCCACATTTAAAAACATTATAGACTGTACTTTGGTAGAAGCAGGACTCTACTTAGAAGCGCTGCACCCATTAAACAATCTGGAAACAGAGAGTTATGGAATACTACTGAGTCACAAGAAGTCACATAATATTAATCACTGCGAATGCTGATGTGGACCAGGTATGGAAATACATGTGTATAAAATATAAAGAACTCCTCCTCTGGGTGCTCATTTCTAATAGTAGTCTTATAAAAGAAATTATGGGCAGAATAGTAAAAACAAGACAACTTAAAGAGAACTAGAGAATAACTTCCATTAGGAGAACACAGATAAACTGCTCTTTTTAATTCAGCATTATTTTATGCAGTTCTGTTAAAAAAAAAACAGAGATGGAAGCTGTCAGTGACTGAAATAGAATTTGAGAAGTATTAAGTAGTTTTCCAATATTCTTATTTTTGTAGTTAATATTAACATTTCTAGTGCTCAGAAACTTTTATTTGACTGTGATCTTAATGCATGCAGCTTAATAAAACCACAAAAGTGATGTTATTGTCTTTAGGGAGAACTGTATTTTCACTCCTCAGTTAATTCACAAAACGAAAGTGGCATCTATTATAAAGCAGAGTTGTATATCCAAGTTATTCTGGAGTTAGCATTAAAGCGGGGTGAAAATAAAAGGCTTCTCTGATGACTACTGATCACACTCCATCTGCAGAGCAATGATCTGAAGCGAATTATTTGTTCTTTCTGCCCTTCAAAAATACAGAAGCCTAGTAATATTCATATACATACACCAGAATTGTATGTCTAGCTGATTAGTTATTGATGAAGACTATACTGGTTTTGTATTCAAGTCTCCAAAAAAAACCTAAGGGGTGCTTTGTTTTGTGAGTTCTGTTTCACTCTTGGATGGCCTTTTGTCGTTAGTGCTTTCGTTACTAGAAAAGCAATATCCTTAGTTCTATAAATGCTGCCTCCATTTTAAAACTCAGCTACTATGTGATGGAGTTTTATTTTCTTGATTAAAATGATTGTTACGTTTGCCTGAATGTATACAGATGCAGTGGGAGGCAAAGTACTATTAATAAAGAAACTTCAACTATTTCCATTGATCTTGAGTACAGCTGTGTAATTCTGGACATCTGTGTCCTTCTTCTTCAAATTCAGGCATAATAATGTTCTTTTCATAGTTACCAATGTTACCCTGGTAAACCCCAGCTCTAAGCCTGGACCGATGACTAGTCTACTCTCAGAGAATTAACATCAAGATCCCGGAAGCCCAAAAATACCCATAACAGGCCCACATAGACTTTTTTTTTTTTTTTTTGGTCATAGCCTGAAAGTGGAATTTTCTCAATTTCCATCCAAAATCACAATCACTTTGCATCTACTTTTTTGTAAACTTTTAAGCCACTGTTTTCCTTTGCGTATTTTTGTCAACAGCCTCTATATTTTCAATTTTCCTTTCTTCTGGCTTTAAAGGATTGATGCCTTTAGAATCTTTTCTTGAAAATACATGCACCAAATGGGGTTTTAAAGTCCCTTTTTATTAAGTATCTAGGGGGCAATCCAGTGTTACCAAATCAGGTGCTCTGAACCACCTTCGGGCACCATACAGTTCGCTTTGTGAACTGCAGGACGGTGTAGTGTGAATGGCTCACATCACACTCCGCTTGTTTTGTATGCCAGAACACTTCCACATGGTATACACATTTAGTTTTGCTGCATCACCACAGAAAAAACTTCAACAATTAGCTACAAAAGATTGTCTCAACTGTATCAATCCTACAGCAAAGTGTATAAAAGTCAGCAGAAATATTTAAAGGCTTATTTCACGTAACAGCTTGACTTGACCAAAGGCAGTATTTTAAAAGAAAACATATTGACACTTGACTATAATTGCCACCTGCCTATGCAAATGTCAGTATCATTCCTCCTACCTGATTCAACCAGCTGAGAAGGCTTCTTGAAATACAGCTAAGACAGACAGAATGAGTAATGTCTAGAGCTATTTCTCAGCAACTCACCCATGTGATACACATTTTATCCATTAGTTTCAATTATACTGGTCTTAAATAGAGTTTAAAAAACAGGTTTCATTTTCTTCCTCAGCTGCCTATATGACTAATAGCATTTAGCAGTAATAAAACACTGTAGAAAACCCTGACACGAAGAGACAGAAAGCAGACATCATTTGCCCATAACCCAGGACTGGGCCTTTTGCACAGAAAGACAAATAAAAATAAAACAATAAATGAGTTAAAATTGTGTTAAAATAAATCTGTATTACTCTGAAGGGTCTCTACGAAATATATTTTCTCACACAATATATTGTGCCCTGTCAGACAGACTTTTATGAGCCCTAGCTTCACCAGACACTCAAAAATAAGTGTTCTTACATTTATTTACTGGTTTTAGAAGACATGCTTTCTTTTCTAGAGTCCAGAGTCTACAGGAAAACAAAAAAATGTAAACATATAACCTGTCACACCTCTTCATACAGTTACTTTTTTGTTATATGTAACATTAAAAACAAGTTACTTTTTTCTGCAATGTCTTTTCCAAAGTATTTAAAGTTAACAGCTAAATAAGTCACTCATTTATGATGACCACTCTCCCTTTTCTCCTATTTAAAACTTCGCATTTTTCTACTTTGTATACTAAAACCAGTAATTCAATGTTCTGTTTTCAGCATATTATCCTATATGCATTTACACATCTGGAAGCTTTCTCCAAGAAGCACAGGTTAGTTGAAGGTAGCAGAAATTTATCACCTTTGTATTGAAATCCCTCCAGGTACATCCCCATGGCACTGAAATAACAGCAGCATATTCAATGGCTCTATACTGCAAAATCTCAAAGCCTAATATATGTTTGAGAAAAACAATGTTTCTGCAATTATACAACAAAGCGTTCTTCTGTATAGAATTCAGTTCTAAACCATTCACATGCTCCCTAGAGTTTGTAGTAAAAAAACCCCAATGAACCAACAGACTTTTAACATAAACACTTCCAAGTTTTCACAATCCATTTTTAGAGCGAGGTTGTTTTTTTTTTTTAATGATCAGTCTAAATTGTAAGATTTCTAAAGTAATATTCAGTTTTCATATCTAAAGAAGGTACAAAACCATATTAATTCCTAAGATTTTTTTTTTTAAAACAAAATCATTATGCTGTATTTCAAATTCTTCCTGTATGAAAAAAAAAAAGCAAGCACGTTTATTATAAATCAGAGAGTAACAGGATCAGGGACCGGCGGAGGCTGGCAGGGCCCTCCGGAGGTGGCCTGCCCCGATCCCCCGCTCCGGCTGGGTCTGCCCGGGACCGTCCCCGACGGCTCCTGGATCCCTCGCCCCCCTCCTCCCAAACCAGTCACTCCATCTCCGACCTCTACCGCCAGTGAAGCGTGACGTCCCCTTGGGGAGCCCACGGTGACTACTTCTGAACGACTCCCACGTCCTTCGCGTGCCTAGAAATCGTGTCAGGGACTGGCTGCTAAACCACCTTCCAGAGATTCAGCTGAGGCCGCCCGACCTGCAGCTCCCTGGGTGCTCCTTGCCCTTCTAGAAGACAGGCTGATACGGAAAATGGGAATGATATTTGCTTTCCCCACTTCCCTCCCTCCGACAAACTCTAGCCCCACTCCAACGGCACCTCTCGGCTTTCTCTTTCACTCAACCGTAACCCTAACACTAACCAAATTCTAAACATGCCAATCAATCGCATCTTCGAAATAATTACCTAGGGAAAAAAAATCTACACAATGTATTATTAGCGAAGGTAGATACCAGCTTCCTGCTTGGATCGAATTGGTTTTAATTCTTTCTATTCCGTAACACAAAGAAAAAGCCACAATCCCTCTAGTACAGTCTGGCATGGTGGCAAAAATGAAAAATTGCACCAAGTGCCTGTGCACATCAGCTAATAATTCTTCATAAAAACCCTGGTATTTCATATTTATTTCAAACTTACTGTAATTTCTCATTACGGCACTTATAAATTATCAGCTTTTGGGATATTTCTCCCGACGTTTTTTTATTTCTTTATCTTCAAGCAACTTCTAACTAAGCCATTTTTGTTTATACAGCACAACTGAAAATATACTCCATTATTACCATATTGAACTTTTTTCATGTAGTAGTAGAATATAAATCTTTATGAATCCATTCAGGTACATATAACCTAGGAAAGGTGGTATCAACTAATCTCATTTTTATGGCCATAAACAACAAGATGTACACACACACAGACACATGTTTCTATACACACATGCACAATGTATTAGCATAACAGGTTTGAAAGAACTTAATAAGGAAAGAAAAATTCCTATTATTGGCCTGCATTTTGGTTTGGGGTTTTTTTAATATATTTTTAAAGACTGCTCTAGTTACAGAAAATGCGAACATAATGCCCTACTAACTAGTCTGGAACGGCTGAACTTATAAGCTAAATCATCTAATTGTAGTAATCCTACTACACTGAAAAACAATCTTCTGAAAAGAAGGGTTCTCTACCTTCTTTTAGCTGTAACTTCATTAGAGAATGATTTGCCATTGTGAGAGTCGTACTAGGGATTTGGAAAGCCAGGCAATCAGATGGCTAGCTTAGATGAGGAATTGGGTATATAAAGGGGAAACCCCTACGTAAATAGCTTTTTCTCTTTAAGTCAGAACTCTATGTTTTACTGTTGCTTTTAGTCCGAGTTGTTCCTGGCAAAGGGGTGAGAAGTCTCCCTAAGGAATCGGGGTGCACAGGGCTCTACCGTGTCACCACAGGAACCGCGCCGTCCGGCTGCAGGCAGTCCGTGAGGTGACTCGCTTCGGGACACTCATCACCTATCGCCCAAAACTGCTCTTCCCTTCTAAATAAAATATTCCAACATGTGCCAAATGCCAGCAGTGCTGAACCGAGGAGCTGCAGAAAATCCTGGCGGAGGGGCAGACGAGCACGCAGACAGCTCTCACCCAGCTCAGGGTTTTAGTCTGAGACAAGCAGAGGTTGAGCAGAACCTTTTTCTTTACGTACAGTGCTTGCCGCAATTAGAAAAGGCTGTTGTAGCGCGAGATCCGACAGCCATAAACTGGATTTTGCAGGAAGAGCTGCAGGTAATGGAAGTGCAGTCGCGGTTGTATGTATCGTTCCACACATCCCTGGTGGCTGGCCTCAGCGTGAGCTGTGTGAAAGGTTGTTCTCTTGGATGTTCTCCAGGATGCGCTGGCATCCAGTGTCAGTTGGCCGAGAAGTTGAATTTTACACTTCATTAGTACGTCGTATCTGGAGGTCTTTATGCACATTCTAAATGGCTGTACTACCTCGCGGTCTACAGACGGGGCTAGAACAGAACACGAGAGGGAAGATCCTTGTTTTTCAGAAAGAAAAAGCAAGAAGGGCTAACAAGTCACTGCCACCTTTGTGTGGAATATAGATACCAGTAAATATTTTAGCATCACAGAGACCAGTAAGAGAAATTGACTTTTAATTAAAAAAACCCAAACAAACCAAAAAACCAAACCAAAAAGATTAAAAAAAAAAACCAAAAAAACAAACAACCAAATATAGGCAGCAACTTAAAATGGTGTAAAGAACATGAGTAGTATAGAAAAATAAAAGAACGCTGCTTGTGATCCCACTGTACTGCAGTCAGGACACTATGCAGTTACATAGTCTATTTGAATTCCCATGGAAAAAAAAATAAATCCCCCTCACACCGGTGCTCAAGCAGGTTATTCTCACTGGCTTGATCGTGCATACTCAGTATTTGAGAGCTGTTTTTCCCATCGACTCGTGGCAAGTGCCACTGAGCCCAGAGATTGAAAAGCAATTCCAGCGTAAAGAACCGAATCCTTTCTAACTTACAGAACACATAGATGACAAATCTAGCTCACTTTCTAAAGATATGGTTATTTACCTTAACCTTTTGATAAAAAGTCCTTGCCTGAGAAAAAAAAAAAAACCACCCTACTTCTATTGATACGTAGAACTGTTACCAAAATCTACCCTAATTTTGTTTTTAAAAACACAACCTTGAAACCGTGAGCCAGCACCGCGCCCTTGCAGCACAGAGGGCCAACAGCTCCATGGATGCAAGAGCTCCCGGCTGCGGCGTCTCCAGCCGTGGAGCCGTCCCACCCGTCCGGACACGGGTCCCTGCGCGGGGCGAGACGACCTCCGGATTCCCACCTCGGCCACCCTGCCGTTCTCTGACACCACTACAGAGAAGAAACCGGTGTTCTCTGCGGTGGAAAATACAGTCCCAGTCTACAAGAAATACTACAAGTATTTTAGCGAGTACGCCTCAAGCAAAAGAACAATTCAGTGCAGATAATGAAAACCAAGTTACAGATAAAATACAACTGTTACAACTTCAAATTTCGCACAGGGAGGTAAGTGCACTCTAAGAAGATGAATTCTGAACTTTGAAGGCTCTATGTTTTGAAATACTATTACTCAGGATCTTAATCAACATGAATCCATGCAATCCCCAGATCCAGAGCGTAATGTATAATTTTTCAAGGGTATTTCTTAGATAATATATGAGAAAAAGAGATTCGAACCAATAGAGCACTGATGTGATTCACGTTTGTCATGCAGATATGAGAGGCTGAATATCAGTTTAAAGTCTGAAGCTGAAACGGATTCAACCAAGATTAACACTATGGAGTATAAAGTTTCACTTGAAATCTATGATAGTGCCACACAGTTGTTCAAATTGATTTCTTTAATGAAAACTGAGTTATCCATTCAACCATAGATTAGAAGCTGGCAAATAAAGATTAAAAACCAGAAGATACATCAGTTGGTTCAGTGAACTTCTCTATAAACTGATTATAAAAAGAATGAGAATGCAGAGGTTATCACCCAAATGCTTAGCCTTATCTTTACCAAGAAACATGCAGTGGTGCTATTGAGGGCAATAACCCATTGATCAGGTTTTTTCAGCACTTTATGATATGAAAAAAAAATCAATATAAGATGCTTATTTTATATGCGCACTAGAAATTCTAGAAACAACATTGTAAAGCTTCTGGAAACAGCCACCCAGTAAGATCAGGATTTTGTAGAAGAGAGCACGGACTTAAATCTAATCTTTACAGGTACAGCACTGACAGCGTATTGCAGCCATGACCAGTAACAAAAAAGCCATGGGACAGACTATGAGAAGTATAAAATGTCATACTTCCACTGGTTTTTATAAAGCCAAAAGTTTTATACAAAAGATGGTCTCTCTCTTCTGGGCTTTATGCCTACGGTATCTTGTAGCATTTTTTCTTTCTTTGGTTTTGTTTTCCCATTTGATTCTTTTTGTTTCAGTTACGGTAAGGAGAAGGAAAATAGAGACTGTCTGTAACAAAATTCTTGATGTTAAATAATTTGGCACTGATATCCACATAGATTGCTAGCTGGCTCATGAAAACTTCAGGGTTTTTTAGGGAAATACCATAATGTGAAAAGAATTTTCATGAGGCTTAACGCAAGATCTGCCCCACAAGTAGTAATCTGAGAGAATGACCCTTGCACCTGCCACTAGGTCTAAAATCTGGCCTTAATCTCGTCAGAGAATAACTTAGGACAATGATACAAATAAATAACAAGTTGAGAATAGCTATTACATACCTAGGGAGATAATCAATCACTGAGATGTTAGGGAAAGACTGAAAAACATTTAAAAATAATTAAGCTTCAAAAATGAGGTGTCTCCAGAAGATGTAGCAGTTATGAGCCATCTATTTCATGAAGGTAAAACAAGGGGGTTTAATATTACACTTTAAAAAAAAATAAATCTGAGTTCTGTTTGTGGGAATGAAAAAAAAAACAAACAAACCAGGTATTAAGTGTAGTAACTGAAAGGACAGGCTAGCAGCAAACCATTGATTTATTTCTGTACGTAAAATAATCCTGATCGCGAAGACTGTCTTATCATAAACTTCTTACACTATACAAAAATAAATTTATATCTGAAGATTAGACTGTCAAACAGGAAACGTTTTACGGTCACCTTCACAATGTAAGGCTTGACTCTGCCCTGCCGAGTGGCCCCGTTCCGAAGGGACGACGCTGCCGTGCTGGAGGCGGTACGTCCCGTTGCTGGGGGGTAACTCGGGGCACGGTGGTAGAGCGGCGGGAACCAAATCTGTCCCGCAGCTTTGCCGTAGGCCCGCCCGGCTCCCTTCAGGGCAGCACAACTCCAGCTGCTCTAATATATGCTCCCGAAGTGGAGCAGGGCATCGGTTCGGAGGGGAGCCAAAACGTTTGCCACGTGAGCTGTAAACAACGAGCGACGAGGAGAAGAATATAATGGAACAAAAAAGCAGACATCGCCGCACTCCAGAGCACTCCAGTCCTGCTGCAAAAATTCAGCTTAAGCAGAAAAATCACTCACTTTGAACAATGGAGACCATCTAAGAGAAACTGCACATATTAATACTGCCGGTGTGACAGATGGGCGCGCAGCACATAATCAAGTAAAAGACATTCTGACGAGGAAGAAGATGTATCTGATAATTTGCAAACCAGAATCCCGGCAGCACAGCAAGGGAAAGGTAAGGGAGCGCCCATTCCGCTGCTGCGTCTGTACTGCTTCCCGTTCCAAGGCAATAAAGGAACGGAGGTGAAGACGAGCACTCGGAGAACTGAAAGGGAAAGAGGGGGATTCTGATCTGCTGCTAACAACCACACACTATAGCAGCTTCTGGTTTCAAAAAATAATACTACATTTCTAAATAGGTCCATATTAGCTGTATGGGGGTATGTGTCCACGCTGCAAGTATTGTAATCAATAACCTAATTTAAAAAAAATCATCTTTAGAGTTGACGCATTTAAAACGTGAAAGGTTCCAATTTAGCCACGAGTAAATTAAAAACATGCTTAATTAAAAGAATGTCTGCTTCTAGCACTATTGTTTAAATTTTCAACATACATTGAGTTGCTCAAGATTTTTACTCAGAGTATTTCCTCCACAGTTTTCTCTTCCCCCAAAATATTAAATAGACTTAAATTATAAATTGTGTTTTCAGATAGCTAGGAAGTGTTAAAGTTGTATAGTATGGATCCAGGACAGGAAGATATATATAATGTTGACAGATAAAAACTTGGTTGATGCAAATTGGATCTGGATGATGGCTGAAATGTTCAGGATTGTATTTACCTTTTAACAGCAAAATTCGCAAGTAAATACTAAGAAGGACACTTAGTGATCCACAGAGTATCTGTTTACGTGAACCTGGATATAACATTCACAGTGAATATGGAATGCTAAAGATTTCAGTTAATAGGCTAAATCAAATTTGAGTCTTATCATATAGATTTTAAAAACTGAACTAAGATAAATCCAGAAAGGGTGGTCTTCTTCCTTCTATGCCAAATTTCAGGGTTTACTGCTTCAAAATATACATTAGCCAGTGAGCTTTTTAAAGAAAAAACAAAAATGCTGTGTACAAAATATTTTGCCTTGCCTTTCGGCTGAATTTAGCCTCAAATAAATAACTCAGCAAGAAAATACTCATCCCAAATATTTGGAACATGAACATTGGCTGAAAATGGCGTATTATGGGACATACCAGCAGGCCTGATAACTGGAAATCTCACCTGTAAATTGATGTTTTTATTAAATACTTCCATTATTTCTTCTTATACATGTCTTATCAGAAAAGTCACAACATAGTTTTTCTGCTTTTTTTTGTTTTGACCTTTACCAATTCATATGTATTCCCAAACAAATTTATTATATAGTTCAAATTTAATTATTTGCTGTTACTAAATATACCTTTATCTGCATTCCATTCTTCTTCTACTAGCAGATTAAGAGAAAAAGTCTGTGACATATTTCCTAAAGATAGGAATTTCTATTACTGTTCAGTAAGTTTAACTGAATTCTGCTTAACCCAGTTCTTCTCAGACTAATCACTGAGACTCAAGAGAAACTGCCAATAATGACTAACATTCTCTTAGTATTTCTGCCAATATCTATACGGTTTTGTAAGTAGAGCTCTACAGGTATCTCGTTATGAACATCTGCCATGGACATGCATGATGAAAAACGATCACATCAATGGATTTGGCTTTTATCCTGACGAATAAGGACGAAATGGAGCAGAGAAGTTCAATGAAGCTTTTAAAGTAAATTTTTAAAAGTGTGTGTATACACATATATTAAAAAATAACAACTGCTGGCAGCAGTAGTACAACACAGAGGGAACAAAATGCGTAACCTTCTCAGAAGACAGAAGCAGCTGTTACTGAGTGTCTGAACGCCGTGTACAGCTCTCGGAAAGATTTATGTTGACATCCGAGACTGCAAATTTCCATTAGGGTCGGACATAGGGACACAACTCTCATTTACTCTCCATAAAAATGTATGAGTCCTGCTAAAGGCACTTCATGTGTCATAAGGATATGCGATAATGGTGCTGTGAGAATTACTGCTCACTTGGCCATTTGATGATTACAAACTAATGGCAATTGTCAGGCAGTAAACTTTAGTTGCATTTAAGTAACTGATAAGCTGAGCGTTATGAAGTGTTGCTCTATCAAGCCTGATGCAAAGGTAGAGATGGTTTATCTCTTCCCTTTGGAAAATATTCAAGATTTCAAGAAATGTCAACTTGAAGCTAGGCCTCTTGGTTTGCAACAGGTTGCTAGATAACGTACGCTAAGTTAGTAAGTTCTTCAAGTCTCCGGTATACGGGTCTTTCAAAGCCTAACACACCCACCCAGATCCTCTAACACCCTGCGTGATTATTAGCGACTGGGGATTCATGCACCTACAGACACCTTCTCACCCAAGTAAGCCACCCAAATGGTAAAAATAGCATAGATACTACAAATTTTAATCCATATTTTTATCTTAAAAGTACCTCGTGGTAGTACAATCACAATCTGCTTCCTGACTCCTGCCTATAAGCACACAGGTTTTTTCCCTAATTAATTATTTGAATTGTCAAAATGTATAAAGATGTTAAAAATAATAAAAGCTAAAATTTTGATTTTGTAAAATAATAACCAAAATATTGAGTATGTTATCTTTATACTCCTATTCCAACTATAACATAAGAATGAGGCAGAGGTGACCCATGGGTTTTTTTGCACAGACTAATACTTTCGACTCAGGTATCTTGAGAAACACCGAGAAGAATGGATGGTACTACAGTATATAATGTAGAATTATACAGAAGGTACACACTACCTAAATTTAAGTGCCTAAGTTCAGAGGTTGGTCTCATGAGACAGGGAATGTAAAGATACAACAAAAAGACAATTTAAATCAAGAGCCAGCCACTTCCATTTGACTGCATGTAGAAGTTTGGTAGAACTCTATGATTTCAATTAATTTCTTCAAGTAATCTAATTTCAGGCACCTATTTCCAATAATCTTTGCTTCTTATGCTCTACCCTTATGGCTCCTAGCTTGAAATTTTGCTCACAACGACTGAAGAAAGTGTTATTACCTAGTCCCAGGTGACGTCTGCCTTTTAAGAGCTAAGAATTAATACTCTGCTAAGTCAGAAGTGCAGTAACAAAGGCTACAGGCAGTCAGGTTTAAGACTCCACTGGAGGTTGTACAGAGAGTTGCCATACTGGTTTTGGCTGGGTTAGAGTTAATTTTCCTCACAGTAGCTGGTAGGGGGCTGTGGTTTGGATTTGTGCTGGAAACAGTGTCG
>JAVJGG010000013.1:1891500-1911495 GCA_035590195.1 Aviceda cuculoides
ATGGAGCCCGGCTGTCCTGGAGATGGCTGGACACCCGCCTGCCCGCCGGAGGGGGGAGTGGGTTCCTGGGTTTGCTTGGCTATTAAACTGTTTTTATCTCAGCCCACGAGTTTTCTCACTTGCACCCTTCCGATTCTCTCCCCCATCCCACTGGGGGGGTGAGCGAGCGGCTGCGCGGGGCTGAGCCGCCTGCCGGGGTTAACACAAGCAGTTGCAAAAAAGTATTCTTCTCCATGAAGTATTAGTAAAATTGCAATGGACTCCTTTTTCATTTAAATTTACTACGACACACAGAGATATGCAGAATGAATAGCAGAAAAGCTACCCTTGAAAATGAGTCCATTAGCCTTTAGTAATTTACACCCAGTACATCATGTTCATTTATTTCTTTGCTAATGGGTAAGTTATAGCCAGTCAGAATCAGCCAGCTATCAGATACAAATCTAACGTGTCAGCTCGCTGAGTTTTTCAATCATCAGATTTCACACGCAGTATGGTATTAGCTATTTCTATGACTACACGTTTGCCTATTGCTGATTACTCCTTCTAAAGAAACCGCCTTTACCATTAATATTTCTTCCCATTTTTACAATAGAACTGTCTTTTGATTGTCTTTTTTAATGATATTTCAAATATAAAATGACCAGGCTACATTGCTTTGTTGCGGATTTAGTACAGCTGATCCCAGCATCCTATATTATCAAGAATACAATGATCCAGAAATAACCTTACCATATATGAAATAAACTTTCAGGACATTGAGGCATGTCAGTCAGTGGGAAACAGCATTAGCACACAAAGAATTCACACAGTGAAGAAGTGAACTTCTTTGCTGAAGAAACAAATCAAACATGAAAAAGAGGAATTAAACTGAGAAAAAGGAAACATTAGAACCATAAAAATGACACAGTTCTAAAGAACTGGTTGGTCTGTGTAGTGGAGCATTTTCTCTCCCAAATGGAAAAGTTAGTTTTGTATAGACCTATGTGACAAGTTTTAAGCTTCAGTATCAAACACTGTAATATATGTGATCTGAACTCTGTGCACCCTGGACTTCACTAAAGAAAGCGAATTAGACTGTATTTCTAGATGAGCGTTAGAACTTGCTATCTGACATCTTTGGCAACTATAACATACTTGTGCTAATGGAAAAACACTAAGGAACTAGCTACATGAAGAAAGTACGAATGAGAAAGTTATACCCAGCATTGCAACTCGCAAGCCTTAAACTCACAATTCTGTAAGAAAGATGCTCCCAACATTAAACTTAGATTTTTATATTTTTCGATAATTTAATTTTTTCAGCAACTGATTCAAAATTTTTATTGTATTTCTAAATATGCATTTAAGGTAAATTTTCAGTTCTCACCACAAAATATGACAAAAAAAGCACTTGCAAGCCAGCCCGCACTTTCCACCACGTATGTGCAGATTGCTCTGGGGGAGCTTTAATGATGACAGGGTGGAACACAGTTCCATAAAGGGTCAAGCAGGGTACTCAGATGGGCAGTTAGCAGTTAATGCATTGAAAAATTCTACAGGTGATGAGTGATTTTGAGAGACAGAAAGACTCCAAGGTTATCTAACAAGGTGGCCTTAACACTGAAAGTGATGCTACTACATATGTGAATGAAAGACTAAATATAATTACAC
The DNA here is from genome assembly GCA_035590195.1 of Aviceda cuculoides. Taxonomy (NCBI): domain Eukaryota; kingdom Metazoa; phylum Chordata; class Aves; order Accipitriformes; family Accipitridae; genus Aviceda; species Aviceda cuculoides. Next base: position 1,893,154 of record JAVJGG010000013.1, read on the forward strand.
ATTAGAAATTATTGAGAGAAAATAGAGAAAGGATAAAGGAAAATAGAAAGGAGGCTGCTTAAACTACTATGGTGATACTTCCAGGGTATCCTGAAAGATGGGAAATAAAGTAAGCTTTTGCATGTGCAGATGTTTGTATCATTGTTTTTCAAAAAGTTTGGGCTTAGAATACACATTTGTGCTGAAAATCCAGAGCAAAGACAACAACGGAACTATTTGCCTGACTTACATCAGACAAGGAAAAGCTGTCAAAACCACTCCTATAGGTACAAACCCACTGCAGACTGGGCAGTTGTTCTACAGTAGCTCAGGACAAAAAAATGTCAGGAGGTATTTCTCCTATATTCAGATGCTTAAGCCAACTGAAAAAAGGGTTGTCACTCAGTTGCAGGCCACGCACACGTGTTCCGACCTAGCAGTTTGGTTTGAATGCAGGAATATCACCCTCGCTTAACTGCAAGTGGGTAGTCAACATTCATTTCAAGTAAGAAATTATGCTAATGATTTTCATGATTGAAAATATTATTTCTCCTGTAGTTAATAAAATGTGAGTTTGGCAGATGTACAACTATAAGCAAGTGACTGATTAAACAGGGTTATTTTGTCTTTGAATATAGGAAGATAATAAACACTTCCACTAGATTTATGGAAAAGATAAGTATGAAATATAAAGTAGTATTAAAATATCTTGATTTTTATACTTTATTTAACTTTGAATATAAATTTGACATTTTAAAACTAGCCTTCTCCTAAAGAATACTTGCTGTCAATATATTAGGGCCAGGATTTCTTCACTGTTGTTTCAAAAACTCCTACCTGGTACAGGGAAATGAGAAAGTAGGAATTTAGTCAATGAGAAAGGAAGAATTATTTAAAGACAGAAACTGAAATTAGATGCACCTGTCCCCTTCCCCATGATTCCTGTTTCCCAGAACTGGAAGCTAGCAGGATAAAAGCCAGCTGCGGTTTTCCTCATAACTACTGGTACAGTGTGGTTTAGTGACAAGTGTCAGCGGCGCACCGCGGCACCGCATCTGCCTTGACACAATCTCTGTAAAATACACAAATGCTAGAAAAATACCCCAGACCCTTCAACTGCCTTTCTGGCCCTACGGCGCAGCCCAGGAACAACCCCCCGCGTCTCCAAGGCTCCTTCCTGCCCATCGCTGTTACCCATCACTCGAGAACGCCTACCTTCTCGGGGTTTATGGTGCTACAGAATCAATGATTTGAGAAGCGAGAGCCCTCAGAGGAGAGAGGAACCGAGAGCGAACGAGTTGTTCTTGTTCAGTCAGCAAAACCCGACAACTCCAGCTCTCTTATTACACCGAAAAGTCCCTCACCTTGGTTTAGGGCAACGTTGTATCTCAGGGCAATTTATAAATAAGCCTTGTTATTTATTTTTTAAAAGACACATCTTAACACATACAGATATATATTTTTAGAAACGGAACGAAACATTTCTCCCTGTTTCTCTCTTCTACAAGTATACTGGTTTCTATTGTTTTGTCTAATACTCCAAGGAGCTGGGAAGAAACTAGAGGACAAACCTGTTTCATTTGGGAGGCCATCAATAGAACTGCTGACACCAAGTGCTTCTGTTAAAACTCACCCTGCATGACTATGAAGTGAACTACCAGAAAACAGAGTAGAAAATTTGCTTCAACAACCAGCTTAAGTAATAATAATGGACCTACCTATCACACCATTTTCAAACCGATCAAGAACACGCATAATTAATGACACCATAGCTCTTCTTCTGCTCCACCATAAACATACTGTTATTTATGAGTGAAGTAAAGCTTATTGAAGTGCAGTGATCTTAACTCCACAGTTGCCTTCGATTTTTTTTTGCTCTTATTATTTGAATTTTGCTACATACCTGCTAATTTGCAGAGAAAATTAATGGTTTTATCAATCGGAAGGAAACCTTTGGTCAGGTTCCAATCCACTCAAATAATTCTCAAACAAGAAGCTAGGCTCGGTGTATGGGTTAGCTTCAGCACAGGAGGCAAGAACAGTCAGGTATTTACCATGACTGACCTATGCTCAAAACTCTGGTTTGCTTTTCTGCTAAAGGATCTATTAAGTATTTGAACAAAACACGGTGATGATTATCTGGCCCGAGAAGCTGACACATCCGAATGGTCCTCCAAAGAGTTCTCAGCGAATAGCTCCGCTCCTCCAAAAAGAAACAACAAAAAAAAGGCAAAACATCCAGTTGAGCATCTGGTGATGCTCTTCTGCCTTGCACGGCGACTGCTGGATACCGAAGCACCACCCGGCTCTGCGGTTGCAGGTTTACTTGTGTAAATGAGAGGGGAGGGCAGGGGAACTGCTGCCGAGCGTCCTGAAAGCAATGCTGGGTAGCGGTATCAAAAAGACGGGGACAGCAAAGAACATCATTTGATCCGCACAACCTTTCAATGTGGAAATAACTTGTGAAATGGTAAAATGCAGCTGGACGAAACTCTAGATGAGGCCACATAGATAATGCAAATAAACTCACATGAATTTTTAATAAAATCTACCATATACTTTGAAGAAAATGGGGAAATCAGCAGTGTTAACATTTCAGCAATATTTCCATACTTGGATGTTTCTTTTGTTGCTTTCACTTTCCTGAAAACTCATCCCATACTGGTGCCAGCACCGATCCCTGTCAGAGGAGATGCCGCAGTGGCAGTAACAAGTCTGTATTCCAGCGGGAACACTCTTACCGCACTGCTGGCTACTTCACACAGAAGGGATCTACTTAAATGTGAATGAATAAACATAAAGGACTAATCACACAGCAGGACTTGTGCTCTGCACCACCTTGTGTAGTTAAAACCAACTATTTCCTTCTGCTAATCGTTTAATTCCATCTGTTGAAATCCCGCCAGTCACATGTCTGTCGTAATGACAGAAATTGTACTTCAGAGTGTCATTCACACGTCTACCATGCCTATGAATTTATTCCCATAGAAAATGCTATGGCTGTATAAAATAATCTGTAATACACGTGAAAAGGGTAGGTGAAACATGCCAATGGAGAAGCTATATCATCTTAAAGGAAGTGAGACTATTAAGGCTATTTCTAAAAAAAAAAAAAAAAAAAGTTTCATTTCTTATCCAGAAAACAAAATTTGCAAGATAAATTTTCCACTAAAAAGTTAATAGGTAGTGAACCAAGACAAGAAAGGCTATTCTATCTGTATACCAATTCAGTTGCTAGAACAGCCAAATTTATTTTCTTGAGTAGTCCCATCTGTCCTTATGCGCATCTGAAATATTTACTCAGTGCAAATGAAGCACTATTAAAAATATAATGTGGCTACACGGAGACTGTATTCTTGTAAGTATACACGATTTGCATAATGTCAGAGTAGGCATTTTCTATACTTTAACCACTTGACTTTGTAACCTATGCAACTGCCATTTAGCATATTTTGCCAAAGTTTTCTGAGCATTCAGTTCGATAGTGAGAAGAGGCACACACGGATATACACGGCATGCAAGTGGATGACCTGGATCTCCGGTTGTCCCTATCACCTCCGTGGATTTCTGCTGGTTTAGTTACACGCGAGCCACAACAGGCAGCACTCGGAGAAAGTTGATTTCCTTACAATTTTTGCAAGTCCGGATTAGCTGCAAGCTTTGCTTTGTCTGTATTTATCACGTCAGCCTCGAAGGACGCATCCTGCTGCATTCTAAACGGAGCGGTATGTCGGACCGCCCAGAGGCTCCCGATTACTCTGCCTCACTTTGGGATTATGGCGGGTCTGAACAAGCGTAAGGGTCAGAGCGTGGCCTGTGCTTAATAACTTCTGAGAGCTGCCTCTAGAAAATTCAGCGAGTAAAGAATCTATGTTAATGAAATGTGTAAGTGGCAAATGGTGCAGTAACACATGAGGGAAGTGGGAAGGTGACGAGTGCAGGACGGATCTAATCAGGGAGACGCTAAACGGGTCCTGGGAAGCACCCAGTATTCAGTAATGCTTATCTTGGCTGAAATTCACTCTCTGATACCTTTTACAATAATAGGATCGATCAGTGAGGTAAGCCTTCAAAAAGTATATTGATGAGGCTCTGCCCTCTCGATTGGTGGGGTTTTTCTCCCCTTAGTTATTCAGTGTATTGCTTGGAAGGTACAAAGTCAAACTGATGGGGACTTGGGAAAGAATCACCTAGATCCACTTTGCTCGGGGAAAAACACCAGTCTGAACTGGGAACAAAGATGAATCGAAATTACAACAGAATTTTACGAACTTTAAAATTAGCTGGATGTTGTTGAAAAACTAAATATTGAATGCATGTAATGTGCCTAAATGGTAGATGTTAAATATTTAACATCTAACATCCTCTCTCATACCACATACATGTCATGCTATTTGAAAGTTATTTTGCGTGTAAAAAGTGACATTTAAGAACCATTGACACCTGCACTGCCTCCAGTTTACACGGTTAGTTTTTAAGGTAGCATTTTTAATGCCTACATTTTTGGAAGTAAAATTCAGGAGCCCTGAACTGAAAAGACTAGGTATGTTTTCTGAACATCCAAGCGCTGCTGTGTCTCAAGTTTTGGGCCCACACATTCATAGCAATGTACAGAAGTCATTAGTCACTATCTGCTTCAGAAACTACATTTATTTTTCCCAGGTAAAGGCGCACTTGTTTTTTACTGATGGCGATAAGGCTTAATATAATTAAAACATGTATCTTAAACTCAGTGCATTCAGTATTTAGCACTGGAAATTTGGAATTCTGTTGGTTTTTGGGTTTTTTTTTATTTCTCCAGATAAACTCTTATTTCAAAACAAAAGTGTATATATATATGCATGTATGTATGTGTGTATAAATATATGTATTATATTGCTTCTGCCAGTTTTCATCTTGGAATAGGATTTTACTGTATGAATCATGAGGAAAGGAGATGTCTGAAATTATATACAAAAAGAGAATGCAGGAGTCTTCCACTCACTGCCAGCTATTGCTGCTCTCCTATTTGAAGGATAGGCCTGGAGAGGATTTTCTTTATTGTTTTGGAGCAGTTGGCTCTGAATGTAAAGAAAATCTCATGCTGAGCTACCAGGAGCAGCATTCACTCTCATTTGAAAGCAGGTCATGCATTCAGCTTTGCTCTCGATTTCCCAACCAGTTCAGCAGTGTGCACCACAGCCCTCTGAGAAGACTCGTACTGGTAGCATCCCTTAACACTTACCAGTGGTCTGGGCCTGTCTTTCTTTTGCTTCAGTTTCTAATTTTGCACACCTGACACAACAAGGCAACCAAGAAGTGTGCCTACGTCACTGACTTTTTTTTTTTTTTGGCAGATAGAAACACTCGGTTTTTCCCTCAAAACAAAGTGAAAAATAATATAATCACTGCAAATTCTGTCATTGCTTCTCAAGAAGTATTCACAGGTAGGAAACAAAACCAAATGAACTGTCAGCATAATACTCAGAACAATGAATTTAAGTGGGTATTGTCACCTTCAACACAACTTCCATTACGAGAACACAACCTGGAAAGGGATTAAATCCTACGCCCAAAGGTAGCTGTCGTTCTATGTCAGTCAGTTAAACAGCCAACTTCCTACCCAAGAGGCCCTCAAAATTAGGAAGCACTGATTTTTCCTTCTAGGTCTTGTGCTTCTGTACTGCGCATCGCCCGAAGAGGACGAAGACAAGACTCAGCAGCAGCAAATGCTACTTGAGCTACTTATGCCCGGTGTATTGCACCCTAGTCACGCTGCTCTGATTAACAGCAAATTCAGTGAGGGGAAGATAAACTGGGGGCCACTAAAACATTTCACCGACTATTCCATTCATCTCAGTCTGACTGTCCAACAGCCACAGCAGCGTTCATCCCCTAAGGTGGTACGATGCTACCGTCTGACCTCTCCTACCCATTAGCAGTTCACTGCTGTGGCTGTTTGTGCCCAAACTGCTCCACAAAGTTCACGTCACCGATTTCACCAGTCTATCCAGGTGAAACACCTACACGGATACTTCGTGATGATCCAGCTGGGTCTTACCGTGTGGAAAGTTAAACCTCTCTAGGTTCTACAAGGTCTGTAATGTTATGCATACTAGCTGTGGGAGGCAGCCTGGAGAGGACTCAGAAGGTGGACAAGAAGGAGAAAGCAAGACTAAATAACTGCTTCTGCAAGACTTGCCTTGGAGCAACCTCATTCCGAACACATCTGCTTCAAATTTTACGAAATAAGAATCAGTGAGAGAAGAGAAAAAAAAAAAAAAGTAACGCCAAAAACTGGCGAAATAAGCAGTGGCTGCAAAACTTCAGAATGCCACAATGGGTTCTTTTATGGGGACTTGTAGGGAGTGCTCCCCATGAGTGCAAGGATAATGCTACCCGAGGAAATACTCCTTCCCATTAAGGAGTATTTGGTGACGGCGCACCACCGCCATCGCCTGGAACGCCTTCAGCTGCTGTTTGCCAACCAAGGGGCACAGGCAGCTGAACGGTGCGGCTGTTACAAAAGAGCGATTTATACGCTGGCATGTAAAGGATATCGCTACCACGTGTCACAAAGATCGTCAGTTTTTAAGTGTGCACCTGAAGTTTCCCAGCTGTGTTAGTGTAAATGAAGGAATCATCGAGGAAGATAGAAACTTCTCTGTTGTGCTCCTATCAGTGCTGAGCCACCCACAGTAAAATAAAAAAATGCTAATTTGTCAGGAAAAGATAATGGCTGTTGCAGGACTTATAACAATATCGACACTAATGATGTCAGTGACCTTGGGCTATTTAATAACTGGAAAAAGATTAATATTATGTTTACCTTTAAGAAAAAGTGGGAAGAAAGACTGGGGCACTACAGGCCCATCGGCTTCATCTCAGTCCCTGGAAGGGTCCTGAGCACGGCCCCTCGGAACCCATTTCCAAACATATAAAGGACAGGAAGTTAATCAGGAGCATTTGACACGCGTTTACCAAGAGCAAATATTGCTTGACCAACCTGTTTGCATTCTGTGATGAAAAGTGTAGCTATACCAACGAGGGGACAGCAAGGGGATTTAATATACTCTGACTTCAGCAAGACTTTTGACGCCATCTCCCACAGCATTCTCATTTGGAAGACGAGAAATCCGAGCTAGACGACCAAAGTATTAGGCAAACTAAAAGTGAGCTGGACCGCCAGGCTCACAGGGCAGCACCCAGAGGCGCTGATGGCTGGTGAAGAGGGGGACACCTCAGGTGTCGGTGCTGTCCCGCACCCTTCTCGGCGACACCACCGAGCGTGTTCTCCAGACGCGGGGCCGGGGGCAGAGGTAACACTCCGAATAGCACAGGTTTAACTCCACGGCGACACACTCGAGGGCTGGGCCCGCAGCAGCCTCAGGAAACGCAGTAAGTAGGACGGCCAAGCTCGGCGGCGTGAGCCCGTGCTATAGTATGGGCTGGGAGCTGATGGGAAAGCCGTCCTGCCGAAAAGTATAACCTGAGGGTTACAGTGGGTGCCGAGCTGCACTTGAGACGTTCTTGGCAATGCTGTGGATGCGTCTGGAATACTACATCTAATTTCACTTCCCTCGCCCCCTGCCTCCCCTCTGGTTAAGCAACGGAAGGGAGTCCAGTTCAAAATAATCAGACATATAGGGGACATGGTCTACACAGAGAAGCTAAATGAACTGTCTTGTTTAATCTTGCATAGAGAAGGCCAACGAGTCCTCGAGTAACAACATGCGAGTACTTGGATGCGAGATTAATTCTGTTTGAGTAATGACAGAAAATACAAGAAGCGCTAAAAGTCACAATTGTGAGTAGGAAGATTCAAGCTGGACATTTGGAAAAAAATTTCAGAGAGACTGCAGAGTTCCCTGCTTTGGAGGCTTTCAAGATTTGGCTAGACAAAGCCATGACCTGATCCAGCACTGACAACAGTCCTACTTTAAGGCAAAGGTTGGAACAGACGACCTGTAGAGGTACCTTCAAGCCAGAATTTCTGTGATTCTATGATTACTTCCCCCTCCTTATTTCACAAGACTGTGTAGACCTTTTATTACTAGTCTAATGAAGCTTTTGGAGAGAAGCTGGACTGCAGAAGAAGAGACAGCCTCTGTAACTTTTACCTAACCTATTAAATGCTGTTATTTTCTGAGAGAATGCCCAGTAGATGGTACATGTGCTTTAGTCTAGTTGGATGCCAAGCAATGCGGTACCAACCCACTGTCTGCAGCTATATGTCTGTCCAATTCATATCTTTACCAGTCGTACCCACATAAGCTTAATCATCACTACATCATCCTCTGCCCCACCTCATTCAAATGTAGACACTTCTGTGCCAATACTTTAATCCATGTGCACTTCCTTCTCCAATCTTTTTCTTCTCCTCTGTGGTCTCTCTAGCCACTCTCTTTAATTATAAGTATTCATGGCAGGAGGAAAGAAAAAGCTTAACTAGTCCATAATCAACTGAAGTTTCCTATTTCAAACACATGCTTATTTACAGGTCTTTACTAGAACCCCAGAATAAAATCCTCTGCGTTTGCAGCCAAAGTCAGTCTTTATTTGCTACTGCTTACTAATTGCTGTCTATAAGCATACAAAACTTGAATGTTTCAATCATAAAAACTAAACAGTTTGGACTATAAGGAGACCTATGCTTGGACTTCTCGCGCCTTCTTGACTTGATGAGCATCCTCCGGCAGAATCCCGATTTGAACGTGTGCGTAACTGGTATGTGCATACAGAGCGGTTATTGCTTACTAGGTTGCAGTCTAAACAATCTTGTTATTATGCTACTGAGTATCATCAGATTTAAACTGTATTCATTGACCCTCATATCTAAAGTCATCTCCTAAAACAAAGCAAAAAACTAACTAAAGGCAAACCTGAATTTTGGTATCTAGACTTAAAGGTACAATCACATTGATTGTCACTCGTGTTAACTTTCCTTATGTGAGAGCTCCTACATATAAAACACATACCCTGAAAGCAAAACACATTCAAAAGAATACATATTCTAATGGTTAAATTAAGTGAAACAGCTTGCTCTAGAAGGACCTCTTCCATGGACTTTTACAGATTTCATTTTATTTAATTTCCTAATAAATCAGAAGATATTAACAGTTTATGAGAAAGTAATTCCATTATCTATTTTAAAATTACTATATTTAGAAAAGCAGGATATTAAACTCTAGTTCAGAAATAGAGGGGAAGACAGACAAAATACAATTTTATAGTCATATAAAATAACTAGCTGATATTTATTGCAATTCAGTGAGTTACAGTCCACTGTTAGACACTAAACCTAAAAGAGCATTGTTGTTCTCAGATTACATGCAGTGTCTTGAAGAAATATGATCTCAAATGGATATGGATTTATACATTATGTACATACATATATATAGTTACTGATATAACAAACTTATCGATACAGTGAGTCAGTAAACAAAAGAAATCGTTACTTACTAGTGGCTAACACACATTTCCCTTTGAAGCAGGGAGAAAACAATACTTCAGATGCCATTTTTGACAAATACTATGAAGTGACAAATTTTTAACATTCTATCCATTTTATTGAGATTATGAATAAAAATGAAAAGTTTGCCCTTCTTCAAAACAAGTGAAAATAAAGATAGTTGCTAAATATATTGCCCTGCATAGAAAACTGCATTTCTACCACTGTCTAATTTTCCTCACTGTCTAATTTTTATTTCATCATTTAACCAGCTTATACCAGAAAAACCCTAAATAGTGCCTAATGTACCACGTCCGGCAGACTTCCCATTGGAAAGAGTTTCAGGAAACAAGCCTGTACATTGCTGGGATTACACATCGATAATCTATAAACTTAATTTTTCAGTTAAAACTGATTTGGTTCTCTAAACCTGGCAAGACAGGTGAAAAACAGATGCTTCTCAATTTTCTCCCAGCACATGCCACCTCTCTAGAGGAGATACTTCAAATGATACAATTAAGGCACTGCACAAGCTTCGTATCATCCTGGGTTTTTTTAAAGTTTACCATACATACTAAGATGACTTTAGTGCTCATATTGCCCATGTAGCACCTAGAGTCGCATCTTAATTTCTGAATCTAGGCAGCTGCAGATACTGAAAACTGTTGAGAGGTTTACAAAACATAACACAAAACAAATTAAAGTCGTTAACAGTATAAAAGTGGGATAGAAAACTGGCTTAAACTTTACAGTGCTGTGCTATAAAAAAAGCTTTTAACCTTTTCTAAGCCTTGCATCAAACGTCACTAAAATAGCTGGAAGGAATAAAAATAGGAGACACCTGTTTGCTGATGAAAAACAAAATCAAACATAGTCAAAGAATAGGTTTTAGTATTCTAGACAATGTCAGAGAGTATTTACCAAACAGGAAGAGGAAATTTTCAGAAGTGCAATGGATTGTAAACAGCCAAACTTCAGGATAGTCTCAGAGACTCTTCCTGATGACTACAGTCTCCTTCATCTCTTTGGGTGTTTGCACGTGTTATTTTTTTAGTTTTTATTACCCTTTTCACACCAGTTGAATATTCAGTATGTGAACAAAATATATTCATTCCAATAAAGCAGTGGCAGTGATGAATTATGCCTTCTGTTCCTGACTTCTGTCAATCTTGCAATCAACAATCTTCTGCCAGTCCTCTGCATTGTCTTGGAAAGCCAAGGTGGGCAGGACACTCTGCAAGCGTCTCTGCTTCTATTTGTTACCTGAGAGCAAACAGCAGTTCCATCTCTTACTGTAAGACCATCACTGGAAGAAGATTGTTGATGAGAAATGAGAAAAATCCGAAGAATACTTAGCAGGAACCCAAGTACCCAGTGTCTGGCGTACGCACTCCCTAGGGCTCGCTGGGAACCAGCCAGAGCGCGCACCGTCTCGCCGAAACAGCGTCTCAGGGCACAGCTACCCAGAATGGCAAATACTCGGATTTATGACAGATGAGCAATTCCTAATGGTAGACATGTGAAGGAAAACCTTGGAAGGGCTTGGGAATTTTATGGGATATAGAAATATCCGTATTCAATGTAAAAATGTTTAAAAATAACCCTTGGGAAGGATCTTGAACTTATGCTTCAGGACAATCACTGCCTCCGACCAATTAAACTGAGACCTACATGTGGTGGTAGAAGAAGAAGTGGGGGAAAAAAAAGTTTCTCTACCGAGTTCTTCAGGCATTCCTCTGCAGTCTGGTTACAGTGCGAGACCAGAGAGAGAACAAGATGAAGCTGAGGTCTGACATTAAATGGCAGTTCCTATATTCCATTTTCCCTCCTCCAATTCTCTCACATAATGAGTACAAAGAACTATGCGTCAACATTAGACAGAAAATTATATCAACAATGCAAACAGAAGTTTTACAGCAATGCTCAAAAGGTGAGGAAGATTATTTTAAAATAGTTGTTTGACTTGTTTCTAGCAGTAATGCTTCCTAAGATAAGGTTACTTCTACATGAAGTAATTCAAGGGTACACAGTGGGAGAAAAAAAAATCTGTTTATGGGGCCATGGCAGCCATTACCTGGTACTATACTACAGTACATTCTGAAGGAAAAAGTTATCCCACCGGGATCAGTTTGCAGGGAAAAGCACTGATTCACCAGTGCAGATGAATGGAAACTTGGTGAACACTGATCTTTAGCTGTGTCCTACACAACTGAAATTGTGAGTTTCAGCATTAAACCTTCAGGAAATAACACAGCATCTCAGGTAAAACCAGGTACAGAAAGAGTAGTTACTTCCAGTTGCAGTTATAGACACAATTCATGACACTTTAGAGAAATTCTAATAGAATTACACTGTATGTCACATTTGGGCATAGAACACAATACCTCATATATATTTTTTTAAATATGAGTAAGTATTAGTTGAAATTACAGAAGGTTTTTATCGAAAAAAAGTATATTCCTGGTACTATTAATCTGTCAGATGGACTTATTTATGCTTATTTATATAGAGAGAGTAAAATTCTAAGGTAGCAGCTAACCACATTCATGCATACTGGCACACATGCACTTGTCAAAAATTGTATCGCTCCCCTGGAAACTAATATTGGAACGTCCATTTTCAGTGCTGAACTTAGATGGAAAAACAAATTTTATTATTTTTCTGGCCTTCAAAAATGACCAATTTACCTGAATAATGCCCTCCTTTCCCTTTCTCTTGCCCTTGCCCATGCCCTTCTCTAAGAAGTAACAATCTGTACATCTGAATTACAAGGTGAAATAGCTTATGCTAAAAAAAAAAAAAAAAAAAGAAAAGAAAATGTTACAGTGAAGTCTCTTATTTTTTTCAGACCTACTTTGTTTTCTCACTTTTTACATGCAGGGTATAACAAAACTAAATAGCCATAAGCTACACTAACTTTTTCAATAAATGCCCTTTTAAAAATAAACAATCAATCAATCAATCAAACAAAACCTGTGGAAATTCTGCTGTTTCATACAATCAGTTGAAAGATACTGTCCTTCAAATTCTTTATGTGTTAATGGACAAGCGAATGCAGTTTAGAAAAAGTCTTTCTTCGATGGCCAAGTTGAAACACTGATAATTCTATATTCGTTTTAAAATAAGATATAGTATTTTCCCTTTTTTATACTTCTTGTGACTATTTGGAATTGTAAAAAATTGAGCAGATTCATTTAATTATTCAAAAATACCCTCAAGGATTCCAGTAAACTATGACTTTCTGTCTGAGCTAGAAGTTTTCATTTGAAGCATGGCCCTTCTTTTAACTTGTGGACTGTCACTCAAGAAACAAGGTAGTAGCAACTCATGTTTGCAAAATGCCAGTAGGTTGGAACTCTGCAAAACTGCAAGTAAAGGGTTTTAAACAATAACATGTTAAACATTTTCAACTATCACTTTATGTGACTTGTTAATTTAATACAACCAAGTAGAGGAACCTTCTTTTTTAAATGACGTTGTAACTTTTATGGTAGATTCATTGCTGGTTTTGTCAACAATCACTATAAAAAGGCAAAGTCACTGTTAGCAATTTTGCCATTTGTGTACATGCACTCAGAATATATATTTTAGAAAAAAAAAGAAAAAAGAATGCCACAAATATCACAAACTTTTGAAGACAGTAACAGCAAAACTATCAAAGGTGATGTTTGTCTAAATCGCTTGTGTAGTATGTTTTAGTATTCCATATGGAATTCTGAATAAATAAGCAGCACGCTACATCTTAAAGCGCTGTGAAACTTTAAATCTTGTTCCAGGTGTTGGACTTGATTTCAGCATGCATGTTTTGGGTAACATTGAATTAAATATTCTCTGTGTGCAGCTAGAAAAAGCTGAAATGTTCTGCTACAGGCACAATCCCAACTGTTCAGTCACTGCATCTTGTATAATGGGGATCTGTACGTGATTCCCAGTAGCTATTCCTGTTTGGCTTCTGTTTCATGAAGTCAGAAAACAACTTAGCTAGAAAAACAAAAACCAAAACCAATATATACATAGGGTAGAGGCATCCTGTGTCTTTTCAGGCAATGAATTTTTAAAAGGTTTCTTTCAAAAAACAGAATATAACAATCGGCAATAGCAGTTCAGATATAAGCTTTAAAATGGTTTTATTCCAAGATGGAGCAGCTGGGTGATTTGAACGAGATTTGTGTTTTGCTTTTGGGTGTGTTTTTTTCCTACTAGTTTTTAGTGCCTCATTTCCAGACACTGTTGTCTGCTGTTTTGTAGACAATGCTAATTCTCTAGCAGACTGTACTTTGCTGTTGAATTTTAGAACTTTAAAATGATAAGGAGAGTGGGTAATTTTAACTAGATGCAGTACTACCATTGTAAATATCACTAGTAAAATGTGACAAGACAGAACATGCATCTAGATTAAAAAAACTCAGTAGCCCTGTTTGGGGTATGTTTCTTAACGCCTTGCCTTTCTTCACGCTCCACTTTTACAGCCTCTTACCATTTTCAGTTCTCCTACTTCTATTCGGCTATTTAATTGGTAAAATGCCTCTGTAGGTATTTTAACTGGTTTCATGTAAAGTTTGAGTATCAATATAAATATCCACTCAAGTGACAGAATGATAATTTTTCTCTACGTTTATCCAGACGCACTAGGGTACACAGCTATAGCAGCTATTCCATCAGGCATATAGCCCACATTAAACATCCTTAGACACATTATTTGTTTGTTTTAAATACTCATTCCAAACCCTGTGATCTTGACCTTCTGGTAAATTTGCTAGTATAGGAGAAACTTCTCTAAAATGGATGTGTTGCCTCTTTACAGCTACGATATATTCCTTTAGCCTTCGTGCAATATCATACAAAAAGAGCAACATAGCAATTTCATCCAATCTGAATAAGCAAGGAAACAATAAGGCATATATTAATCAAAACGTATTACGAAGTATGAAAGCTACGAGCACCAAAGCTTCTTCTCAACAAGATTTCTAAAAAATATTTCTAAAATAATTCAGAACTTTAATTCACCTGGAGAACTACTTTTTTAAAATTACGTATTAACATTTTTATGACTACAGTTCTGGTTTTAGTTGAAAGTGTAGAGCTATGTTAAGAGTACCAGTTAGCATGTGCAGTTTATTAAATTCATAGTTTACTTTCTATTAGCATGTAGCAAATAAAGACTACAATGCACTTCTTGTTTTTTTCCTTATAAGCTTGTCATATGTATAAGAATTTTACTATAGATCCAGAAAGTAAGAAAAATACATATGCATTTTTATTATACTATTTCTTTTGATAGTATTAGTTAGTATTTTTCACATGGGGACAAAAGCATTTGTTGTTATAAAATGGAATGGTTAGAAACCATCATTAACATGACTACCTATTTTTATTGCTCTGACACTAAGAATGGGATTTTGATTAAATAAGGTAGTGCAATGGAATGAAAATCACACCTGTATATATAATTATATGCATATCTATAGATAAACTAATTATACATGGAGTGGTATAGGAAGATGTTAGCATGCCAACTTTTTCTAACCATTTTCTAACCATTCACCATGGAATCTACAGTTCACTGATCAGCCACCTTAAGAATAGAACTGAAACACCTGTGTTCCCTCTCCTCCCAGCATCGATGAAATTCTAGCTGTTATTATGGGAGGAATACAGAAGGAGAAAGAAAACATTATGCCACTGTATAAATCACAGAGTGGCCCACAGCGTGGATACTCTGTGTACTTCTTGTCCTCTTGTGTCCGTAAAGACAAATTAGAAATTAAAAAGCCTTGGAAAAGGGCCAAAAGGATGACCAGAAGTTTGGGATGGCTTATGAAGGAGGAAGGACTGGGAAAGCCAGAAACCTTTAGCATGGAAAGGAAGGAGCATGGGACAATACGGCAGTGGCCCACAAAAGCAAGGGAAGGATGGCCTGGAAGCAGCTTTTCATTCTCCTTTTCCGCACCAGAACGGCTGAATGGTATTGCCACGGAAGAGCTGATGCTGGCAGGGACCTTTGGAGAGGGCCTACTCAGAGCCCCCTCCTCAGAGCAGAAGTTGACGCAGGCTGGAGGGAACACTGTGTAAGCGCTTAGGGACTCACCGGCCTCTACTGAACCAACCACGACGGACTCAGGGGAAGCCCTGTTCAAAGGAGCGCGGGACAGTACCGGAGGACAATGAATACGCACGCACTTTTCATAGTCCTTCCTGGCAATCCGCTTACGGCCACTGCTGGAAATAGCATACCGGGTTAGATGGTTCTTGGGTGGACCTGTACATCCATTCTTGTATTTTCATGTAACCTAACACATACACACAATGCAAACCCTAAAATATTCACGCTTCACTAAATGTAAAGAACTAAGCAGTGAATTATGAAATTGGCGAGTCATGCAGAACCCACCTCGTTAGATACATATAAACGGAGGGGCAACTACTTTCACACAGAGAAAGAAATAGAGCACTGCCTACGTATTCACAGCACATACAAAAGAACCTATTGGTTTACAACCTGCCTGTTTTAAGAGACTGATGTTCCAGTGAATCGGAGTCACTCCTTCTATATGATAAAATGACTTTCTTCTTACAGTTACTTCAGTGCTCTGAAAAACTTAAAGATACATAGCTCCGTGTAATGTGTGCTCTGCAAATTTGATCAGATTTTGCAAGCCATCAATAGCTAAATGACATGGAGCTTTTCAGTTAACAATCTTCCAAGAAAAGCATGCCTCTTCTGTTACATGGCAGGTAAGACCTGAGTGATTCTCAGAACGAATACTTTATCATTAAGTCACTCTTTGGGTTGATGGGGGCACACAGCTGTGCAAATACTTCACGTTGAGCCTTTTGAAGTACAGGAGAACCCTTTGATTATTGCCTGCAGGTACAGCTGACATGAACAGCTTCAAAGAATAGTTCTGTTTTCATTGGGATGAAGGACTGAATGTACAATACTGATAAATGACATTTCTGTTTAAAAGACAGTTTCTTCTATATGGTAGCATGACGTTTTGTGTTGTCATCTAGTTGACTAGGAAGTCATAGGGAAAATAATAATGCCATATATACTGTTGGCAGCAATAGTTGGAAGCATTCACAGTGTGTTCTGTCATTGATAATAACTCTATAATAATGTAATGCTTTTCCATCTTTCTCCTCAACCAGTTCTGTTCAATTGCATGAAACAGTATATGCTGCGGTTTCTGAAAAATGTTGAAATTAGACGACACCTTTGCCTTCTAATTCTGTTTTATCATATTGATTTGTGTCTGTTACATTCACCAGATCTACCATCACTCTCATGATTCCTTTAAACTTTGTCTTTTATCAGTTCTGCCAGACATATCATTATTATTCAGCCCATTTTAGTTTCCCTGTTCTCAACAGCTGTAATCATATGCTGATTTTAAACGCGTCTTGTTATATCTGCTATATCAAGGAAGGAAATACTTTTAACATGGTTAAGGTGCTAGCTATGTAGGTTAGCGTGGAATTTCATGCAAAGGGAACGCATTGAACCCCGAGCCAGTATTCGCACTACTTCTGTAACCGCTAGAAGCCTGAAACTGGTAACTTTCCAGACCTCTTCCACATGCAGTCATTCTCCCCAGTGATCCGATAAGCAACACACTGAAGTGTTAATGCCAGCCTGGCCTGCTGCTGCTTTTACTGAGGTGCAACCTGCTGCCCTGCAGGCAAAAGGCAAAAGCATTTTGATAGCCTGAAACTTTGAGCCGTCATTTTTACTCCAGTTGCTTCATACTCAGACTTGTAGGCGAGCAAGACATGTAGGAAAATCTGTGGGAGTTCTACGTACATGAGTGCCGTAACAAGAAAAAGGTAAACTAATGAAAATTAACCTTTCTTTAAAAAGTTATCCATAATTTGCTATTTTCTAGGTTTCTGTGTCGGAATGACACTGAGTACATGGGAAATGGTTAGCGACCTGCTACACCACTTACTGAGACGCCCACAGGTCTATGGGGCCGGATGGGATCCACCCAGGGGTGCTGAGGGAGCTGGCAGGAGTGCTCACCAAGCCGCTTTCCATCATTTCTCAGCAGTCCCGGCTGGCTGGGGAGGTCCCAGCTGACTGGAGGTTAGAAAATGTGACGCCCGTCTACAAGAAGGGCTGGAAGGAGGATCGGGGGAACTGCAGGCCTGTCAGCCCGACCTCGGTGCCAGGGAAGGTTGTGGAGCAGATCACCCGGGGTGCCATCACACAGCGCGTACAGGACAACCAGGGGGGCAGCCCCAGTCAGCGTGGGTTTATGAAAGGCAGGTCCCGCTTGGCCAACCCGATCTCCTTCTGTGACGAGGTGACCCGCTTAGTGGTTGAGGGAAAGGCTCTGGATGTGGTTCACCTGGGCTTCAGTAAAGCCTTTGGCACCGTTTCCCACAGCATTCTCCTGGAGAAACTGGCTGCTCACGGCTTGGACGGGCGTCCTCTTACGGGCTGGGTAAAAAACCGGCTGGATGGCCGGGCCCAAAGAGTGGTGGTGAATGGAGTTAAATCCAGCTGGTGGCCGGTCACAAGTGGTGTTCCCCAGGGATCAGCAGTGGGGGCGGTTCTGTTTAATATCTTTATCCATGATCTGGAGGAGGGGATCGAGTGCACCCTCAGCAAGTTTGCACATGATATCAAGTTGGACAGGAGGGTGGATGTGCTGGAGGGCAGGGAGGCTCTGCAGAGGGATCTGGACAGGCTGGATCGGTGGGACAAGGCCAACTGTACGAGGTTCAACAAGGCCGAGTGCCGGGTCCTGCACTTGGGTCACACCAACCCCAGGCAGCGCTACAGGCCTGGGGAAGAGCGGCTGGAAAGCTGCCGGCAGAGAAGGACCTGGGGGTGCTGGTCGACAGCCGGCGGGAGATGAGCCAGCAGTGTGCCCAGGTGGCCAAGAAGGCCAACGGCATCCTGGCCTGTGTCAGAAATGGTGTGGCCA
>JAVJGG010000013.1:1937619-1954567 GCA_035590195.1 Aviceda cuculoides
ATTAAGATTAAACAGATTAGATACAGAGAGTGTGGGAGAGGATGCATCACCATAATCTTACATTATGTGCAAGAATCGGATTCAAGACTTTGTTCTGGTCAATATGGAGCGATACGTGCAAAAAGAAGTTACACAAAACTCTTTATTAATGTTGTTCCCTTTAGTAACCTCTATGAAGGTGCAGGAAACTTGGAGGAAAGTCTGTGAGAATCAAATTGAGATTTTCTCCCAGTCCATGATACCACTTTAGGCAACGGGTACAATGGGAAATGGGTATAAGTCCTTACATGCACACGACTGCATGAACAATGTCCTTTCTGTCATCATAAAGCGGTATCTTCTACATTGCTGCTATTCATAAATAACCACAATTCATAAATAACATGCTGTTTCTTTTCAGCAGTCAAAAATAAGAAGCAGAGCTAGTTCTATTCCTCCTTTACTGACTCCTATAAATTCAGAAAAAGAAGCTGGTTCTGTTTGAAGAGAAATAGTAATTAACTGTACAACACATTGGTGAAATCACCTTAGAATTGCTATACTAAATACATTCAAATTAGACAGTAATGAGCATGAAGAACAAACACTTCACGTTTAGATATTCTTTGCCAAAAGACAAGGATTGTTCTCCCTAAAGACACAGATCTGTAACCCAAAACAATTGTATTTTACTAAACAAGGGGAGTGTACTGTCATCCAAGTTCCTAATCACCAGATTTAATTTGTATACACAGTGAGAGTTGCTGTTGCCAAAAACTCATTACGAGCGGACTGTAGCATTGCATATTTTGAGCATAATCTGTACAAAAAATTAGGTAGTTATTGACTTTGTCTCCTTAAGGACCAGAGACATTGCATGCACTACAGAGACCTTTCTTTCTTACAAATAGGATTCTTAGCTGTTCACTGACTTCATTGCTTTGAAACTACAAATACATTTCTCTAGCCTTCTAGCTGGAGGTCACTGCTGTATGGTACAGTAACCTTTACAGACCACATAAAATAAATATTTCCTCAAAGAAGAAAATGTGTACTAGACTATCTTCTCCTGTTGCTGAAGCTGTAAACACGAGATTTGAAATAAAATGATCAAAAGGTCACATCCAAATAGTGAACTTGGGTAACAAAGGTTAGACACAATAATCTAACTTGGTTAGATTCTCGTATTCATTTCCTGTAATTCAGTACCCCATGGGCTGCATCTCAGGGTGCTGAGAAAGCTGGCTAACGTCTTGGAGGCCGCTTCCTATCGTGTCTGAAAGGCCACGGAAACTGGAGAAGGTCCCCGGTGACTCGGAAAGGCAAACATGGCATTTATCTCCCCCAAAAAGGCCAAAGGATGATACGGGGAACTACAGGCCAGCAAGTGTCACTTTAGTCCCTGCGAAGATCATGGAGTGAATCCTCTTAGAAGCCATTTCTAGGCAGTAGAAGGTGACTGGGAACGACCAGCACAGGTTGAGAGCAGCCCTATGGAAAAGGACTCGAGGGTACTGGTGGATGAAAAGCTCGCGGCCCAGAAAGCCAACCCTGTCCTGGGCTGCATCAAGGGAAGCGTGACCAGCAGGTGGAGGGAGGGGATTCTGCCCCTCTGCTCCGCACTGGTGAGACCCCACCTGCAGTTCTGGGGAGGGCTGGACCACCTCTGCTGTGAAGACAGGCTGAGAGACTTGGGGTTGTTCAGCCTGGAGAAGAGCAGGCTCCGAGGAGACCTTACAGCAGCCTGCCAGTACGTAACAGGGACTGTCATGGTTTAATCCCAGCCAGCAACTAAGCACCACACAGCCGCTTGCTTACTTCCCCCCCACCCAGTGGGATGAGAAGAGAATAGGGAAGAAAAAAAAAAAAAGGTAGAACTCCTGGGTTGTGATAAAGACAGTTTAACAGGACAGAAAGGACAAAAATAATAATAATGTTAATAATAACAATAATAAAGTAACAATAATAATAAAAGGATTGGAATATATAAAACAAGTGATGTACAATGTAATTGCTCACCACTCACCGACCCATGCCCAGTTAGTTCCCGAGCAGCGGCCCCTCCAGGCCAACTCGCCCCAGTTTATATACTGGGCATGACATCACACGGTATGGAATACCCCTTTGGCCAGTTTGGGTCCTCCATCCTGATGTGTGTCCCTACCCAACTTCTTGTGCCCCTCCAGCCTTCTTGCTGGCTGGGCATGAGAAGGTGAAAAACCCTTGACTTAGTCTAAACACCACTGAGCAACAACTGAAAACATCAGGGTGTTATCAACATTCTTCTCATACTGAACCCAACCCAGCACTGTACCAGCTTCTTGAAAGAAAATTACCTCTATCCCAGCCGAAACGAGGACAGGGACTCATAAGAAAGATGGTGACAACTTTTTAGTAGGGCCTGTTGCAACAGGGCAAGGGGTAATGGTTTTAGACTAGATTCAGACTAGATCTAAGAAAGACATTTTTTATGATGAGGGTGGTGAAACCCTGGCCCAGTTTGCCCAGAGAGGTGGCAGATGCTCCATCCCTGGAAACATTCCAGGTCAGGTTGGACGGGGCTCTGAGCAACCTGATTGAGTTGAAGATGTCCCTGCTTATGGCAGGGGGTTGGACTAGATGACCTTTAAAGGTCCTTTCCAACCCAAACCATTCCACAATTCTATAGGTTTATCAAGGGAAAATAATGCCTGAACAATCTAATTGCCTTTTATAATGAAATGACTACGTTTGTGGAAGAGGAGACATCAGTGGATGTCACTTATCTTGATTTTAGCATGGGTTTGACACTCTCTCCCACAATATTCCCACACCCAAGTTAGGACGTTAGAGTCTAGAATGGTGGACAACTGGATGGCTAAA
Source organism: Aviceda cuculoides (assembly GCA_035590195.1). Lineage (NCBI taxonomy): Eukaryota > Metazoa > Chordata > Aves > Accipitriformes > Accipitridae > Aviceda > Aviceda cuculoides. Next base: position 1,940,461 of record JAVJGG010000013.1, read on the forward strand.
ATAGCTTGCTAGCTGGTTGGGCTCAGAGGGTTGTGGTTAATGGATCATACTGTACCAGGAGACTTGTTAAAAAAAAGGAGTACTCTCAACTCTGCCACTAGGCTCAGAAACCCAGGAGGCTTGAGACCAGACTGAAGAAAAGATAACTTTGAGTACCTCAGCCTCTCCCATGTCTTTTGCCACTAGGTCCCGCTCCCCAGTGAGAACCAGGCCCACTTTTTTATTGGCCTTCCTTTTGCTGCCAACGTACATATGGAAGGCCTTCTTGTGGCTTTGCACAACCTTCTCTACTCTCAGCTCTAGCTGAGCTTTTCCTTTCCTACTTTTAACTCTGCCTACCTGGGCAATGACATCATATTCCTCCCAAGTAGCCCATCCCTGCTCCTTCCACCAGATGTGCGCTGCTTTTCTGCATCTGAGCTCCGTCAGGTGTCTCCTGTTCATCCCTGCTGCCTGGCTGCCATGCCTTCTTGACCACTCTCTTCCTTGAGCAAGGATAAGCAATGAGCAGTAACTGGAACCAAGCTGCTACCAGACTAAGATTTAATTGGTTAAAGTATGGCTTAAGGCTCTACTTAGTAGATGGTAAGTCACTTTAAGAGAAAAAGAATGTTTATGTCCTGACCTTGACTCACAGGAGAGGGAAAGCAGTATAGACTTGGCGCTTCAAGACAAATATTCGATGAGGTTACACAGAACAGCGGGGAGGTAGAGGAGTTGGTAATGAAGTTGAGACAGTTAAGGGGAAGAGAGGGAGGGGGGAAAGTGTTGCTTTATTTAGTCTTTGTCTCTTACCAACCAAAAATCTATTTTAATTGGCAATAAAATATATTCATTTTCCCGAAGTCGAGTCTGTTTTGCCCATGATGATAACTGGTAAGTGATCTCCCTGTCTTTATCTCAACCCATGAGTTTTTTCATCTTTATTTTCTCCTCCTGTCCTGTTGATGAGGGGAACTGAGAGAGCAGCTGGGTGAGCATCTGGCAGCTGGTCAAGGTCAACCCAAAACAGTTTAGGAAAAAGTCTTTAGTCTCTGCAAGAGATCTTACAATTATCTAGTTCACCTCAAACAACTGAAATCAGAAAACAAACTTAAGAATTACCAAGGCTGTCAATGAAGGCAGTAATGACTTTGTAATCCTAAAATCCTTTCAGATGAAGCAATGAGATTATCAAACAAAATTCTACAGTCAAAAAACTTGTATTCTTATTAAACCCATTTTGCAGCAGACTTGATGACCCAGACACTTACGGTTTATACTTGAACATAAAATAAATTTTTCATGAACATGAAAAAATATTTCACTTGAGGCATGTCTGAATCATCTAGATTATACTTTGATGTAAGGTTGTTCAGATGGTAAGATTTATAAAGAAGTAGCGATTAACACCTCAATCATGAAAACGACCTTCAGGGTAAGTGATCATAACACATTATGTTTAATTACTTATTCCATTCAAGATGTTATATTGTGCATCTGAAGATAAAGTAATATTAGTGTTTCAATTAACTTTTTTTAATATCAAACTCAGTGGAATATACATATATGTGTTTTCTTCGTTTTATTTACATAATTGTATACCACTGCACATTCAGAATGCAACATCACATTCATTTGTGATAATGAAGATACAGCTATACTCATTGATTATGTTTCCCTATTTTGCTTTTAATTCTAAATTGCTGATTATGTTTCGTTTTATGGAATTATAAATTAACAGCCATGAAAGAGTTACACTTGTTTGCACTGTATCTTTAGATTCTCTAACAAAGATTTAGTAACATACCAAGCCAAAATTAAAGCTGACATAGCCTTTGATTTGGCTTTGATTTCCTTAGATTATGAACAAATTTCCTGTATTTATAGTAACATTTATGAAATTAAAGGATTCTGAAATCATACAGAGAAAAACAGTTCCAGAGTAAGACATATTTAGAAGCGTATCTTAGCGCTAAAAGATTAATATGTAAGCATGGTGTTTTCTTACAACATCTATCCTCTACACTTTAAGACTCGTATTTGTTACATCACAAAGCATGTTTAGTGTTGCTTGTTTCTTTCCAACATTTTCAGTACAAATTCAACAGTTCATGTAACAACCATTAACATTCACCGCTCCAGCCAACAAATGGCTGACCATTTAGACAAAACGTATTTTAGATTCAGTGGCTGCGGATCTATCTTTTATGCTGTTATATCTAACACTCAGGTATCGCCAACATACAAACAATACGCAGTAACAACTGTGATCTTGAGTCAAGAGCTATTCTACTTAGGACTTTCAGCCACTGATTTTTTCCATTAGTTCTATAAACTAGGTACGACTTCTCTCATGTAAAGACAGGAGGTATAGAATGAGAGTGATCAGATTGGAGAATTAAAGAGTTCACAGAATTTTGTAGCTAACTGGTTACCTAGAGCCTTTATGCTATGCTACTGTTCAAGTTTCTTTGTGGTACCTAAGCATTAAACACCAAAAATAGTCTTCCAGGCCTATGTCTTTCAACATGAAAGTTTAATGCTATTTCAAATAAATAAATATCTTTTGCAATGGAGTGTATAACTGGGAAAAACTAATGATGTTTCTGTGTGCTTGGAAGTGAGTGGTCAAACTAACGTAAGGAGACAGTCTGTAGCTTTAGTATGCGGAAATCTGAAGCAACAACACACGTCTGTTTGCAAAGATCCTTTTGGGCAACAAGGATGACGTACAGATTATATATACAGCTGCTAAAGAGCAAATACAAAAGAACAGCAGCAGCTGACAGAGCCGGAATAGTCAGATCTTGGTTTCCAAGAGCACCCAGTGGAACCGAGCGGTATCGTTTCACGGAGCAGCACTGGCCGGCCAAAGCAATTAAAAAACCAAGAGGGGCTGAGCCAGGGAGGGGCGGTTTGTGCCACTGGGTCACCTGCGCCTTCGACGTGGCCTCGCTAGTCCGTGGGGTTGAGGACAACCAAACATACAGGGAAGGCGACTGCGGAAGAGGGGCGGCAGCCATCTCCAGAAGGTATGGTAAAACTAACAAACAAAACAAACCCAAAGAAAATCCCCCAAAACACACACAGAAGAAAGGAACTGTTCGCTTTTGGAAAGGATTAGTTGTGTATTTGGTATCATCCTTTTGTTACTTTTCTCCTCTTTCTAACATAGCGCTGCTTTATTAAGTCCCTTCACGTCTTATTTTGGGCTGGGAAAAAACAGTTTCTTGAATGCCCAGATGAGTTAGTTTTATTTTCTGAAGTATCTGGGGTGAGACTTTAATCAAGACTTATTAGTCATATCTAGGGTTTAAGACGACCATTGTTGCTGCCAATTACATCCTGACAGAACGAATACCTCTGTGCATTTGTCATCTAAACTGCGATCACTTTTTGTAAGAGTCAACCTGAGCTGCAAAACAGTAGATTTTATCTTAGCAGTGTGAGAAAAAGTTATATTTTAATAGTTAATAAGTTATTTAATTAATTTTAGTTAAACAGGTATTTAAAAATAAATGAAATTATGAACAATATGAAATAAACCCAAAATAAGATAAATTTATGGAAAACTTAAAATTAGGAGATACATTAGCTGCCAAAATTTTAGAGCTTACAGAGCAGAGATCAGTGCCTTCTCCAAGACGTTAAATTACATGATGAAAAAAATTTTAAATGGCTGCTGAAAGTTAGTATTTTTAAAACAAGTTTTTATAAATAAGATGAAATATAGTAACAAAATTTGGCCTAGCCCATTTAATACATTGTGATGCTTCCAGTTTTCATTCAAATTTATAAATCTGTAATATTTTAATAATAGTCAATGACTAAAGTCTTCTCTCCACATTAAAACATTTTTGAAATACAAATGATCACTGAAATCAATACACGCTCTTATGTAACTTTAAATATGCCTTGTCCATGACAAAAAAAACCCAAAACCAGTTAGTCTTAAATTTATGAAATTACTGAAGATGAAAGTGGGAATACAGCTATCTTTCCAAGAGTTAAATAAATTCCTTTTGTTGTACTGTTATAAATTCAGTACCTTAAATATTAATATTTTGTAGTTTTGAACTATTTTCTTTCACTATTTATAATTCTAAAGCTTGGTAGTCTCAAACAACATAATTACCTTTTCTGTAGTGTAAGTAACAAAAAAAAATTGTTAAAATAAGTATGAAAAAACAGCTATTAGCTATTTGAATTGTAATTGCGAGAAAAAGTTTTCAAAACTTCAAACTATCAGAGAACTACTTTACAATTCTGTATGTTTGCCAGGGAAACACACACTTGACAATGCTTTTTTTGCTTCGTAATGCAGAAAAGCAACATCTTGCTCTGAAAAGATGTCACTGTGAAATCAAATTACTTTCACTCACTTCTGGGCCTGCTAACACAGCAATTTCATTTTAAAGCCTTAGTTCAACTGCTATTCCAAACACTTTGTATTGGATGAATTACTCCTTCAGACTTACCGGTACATTGCTTAGTGGATGTCCAAACAGTGTCACTTTAAGGGGCGGGGGAGAAAATCAACGGTTGTAATTAAGTGATGGGCAATCTATCACTAATTTTTGAGTAACGTTTCAGCGTTTGATAGACACCTGGATATCACACCACCCTTGTTACTAAATAACTAACACTAAATAGTAAACAGCTATTCTTGTAAAGACACTGAAACAATCTGCACCAGTAAATAACTACTTGTAATAGTAAACAACTACTACAGCTGATTAAAAACAAACAAACCAAAAAAAAAACCCCCCACCACTCACAAAAAAGCCCCAACAAAACCCAACATCCTATTCTTGTTGGTTAAATGTTTTAGGGAAAAGAACTCAAGTCAAACTGCTTAGTGAATAATGAAGAATCATAAAAGGAAAGCACACCTGCAGAACGTTTGGTCCTTTTCAAATGAGTCTCATAAGCCCTTCAGGTACAGGTGTCTTGTCTTTTATGAATGCAACTGGGAATTCTTACAGAAACATATATATAAAGGTGAAGACAACTATTTCAACAACTATTAGTTAAAATTATAAATCTGCAGCACCGCTGCCTAATGAACCAAAGTTTCTGTGATACCCAAGCAGTACTATTCAGAACACAGCCCTTCTGAAGAAAGGGGGGGGGGAAGGCACGGGCTTTTAAAATTTTAGGCAAAATAATTATATGGATTTTTCCAATTTTTACTAAAATGTCAAGGATAATTTTGAAGAAGACTGCACAAGTGGTATGTGGACTAACATTTGTGGTGAATGGAAGAAGGATATGCAGCTATATAGATACTCCCAAAACCGTACTTGTTCCTTCCTTGGAGAAATTACGTTCCTCAGTTCAGTGGATGCGAATTGCATCCTTCCTAATCTTATGAATTATGTGGTATTCATCACAGGCTGGAATGGGTAGGAAAAAACATTTTATGCAGAAAGAATGCAGAAATGACACAGCTTGAGGCAGACAACTATAAATATTTCTGCAGAGTCATATGACCCTGTGTTTTCAAGTTGCTTAAGTTGGATGTATCAAAACATTTAAGTATGAACTACTTGTCCTGCAGCACGCAGAGCATTTAAATAAATGTCAACGTTATTTTAGAGAAGTTTTACTACATCTCTACCCATTAAATATTTTGTCATTAATTCTGTAAAAATGGAAAGATTAACACTGAAGGCAACAGTGTCAGTCCAACAGGTCAGCCAAGTCAAAGCGTTTCTATGGTTGTGTGCAAATTCAAACGACAAGGTAGCACTTTATTATATTTGTAAAATTTACTCTATCTATGGTAATTCTTTCTCAGCGGAATTCAGAAAACACTGATTTTATTTGCACTATATAATCTGTCTTTTAATGTGTTTCAGCTGAATGTATGGGTGAGTAAAGAAATCATAAATCAGGCCTTAATGTAAATAACATCTTGAGCTACTTAGCAAGAACTGTATCAAAGTTCTATTTGAACAGGATTGATTTATCCCTCAATAAGGAGATGATCCTGTGTACTCTTCCTTGATTTAGTTGAGACCATTGCCAGAAAATTAGAACATGTAAAGCCTGTGAAATAGCCTCTCCCCTGCGGTAGAGAGCAAGCCCTACCTGTGAAGCCAAGGGGACAGGAACACTGATAGCCTCCAAGCCTGTTGATGCAGCTTCCTCCATGCAAGCAAGGTGAAGTTTCGCACTCATTTACATCCATCTCACACAGAGAGCCATAATATCCAGGTGCACAACTACAGATGAACCTTCAGAAAAGGGAAAATGAGGTAAGTCAGCAGAAGTAAATAACATGATCTGTTCCAATATTCTGAAGCTATATGTATTCCTGATGTCAAGCTGGTGCCCCTAATCATCATCCATATTAAAATAATTAACAGACTTTTCTCATTTCCGTGTTTCTGAAACAAGCAGAGCGATTTACTCTCTTTTAAATTAATAGAAAACCTGTGCACAGTAACTTTAGCTGAAGGTATAAGGAATGACTTAAGGGCTAATGTTCTTTTGACACAAGTCTCTGAATAACTGTAGAGTGTTGTGGAACAAAAACAAAACAAATTTTTCTCTTGCTTACACTTAACTTTTGCTAAACATTGACATTAGAAAACATCATTGTTGGAAGCTGAAAAGAGAGATGCAGCAATCTAACTGAAGATCCTTTTTCCTCTATTTCACTCATATTCCAAATCAAAAAAAGAAAAATAAGAAGTAAGGCAGAAAAGCCTAAGTTGTGCTGAAGACAGTTTGCCTTCCGTTTTCCTCTCGGGTCACGTAAGAAACAAATAGCCAAGTCAGTAGCATTTGCTTATCTCATTTGAACACAGAATCCTTGTCATATGCTGAAGGTCCCATCCAAACCTCAAGGCAGCAAGCAGACTTTATACATAAGAAAATTAGGGAATTACTTTTCATTTAGTAGGAACTAACCTGTTTACGAGATCCAGGCAAGTTCCATTGTTTTTGCAGGGTCTTGATAAGCACTCATTAATCTCCACTTCACATAGTGTCCCAGTAAAGCCATGTTGGCAGGAGCACCTAGCAAAAAGGATGTCATTGTATTACTTTTTAGCTTAATATAAAAAGATGGCAGAAAAACGTGGCAGATTGAGGGGTACAAATCAGGTGGTTCCAAAATTACGTGTTTTTCTGATCATTACCAAGTGCTGTGCTTTAACAAGCTTCACAAATACAGTGACCGCAGCCCAGGAAGTAAGATTTTTGCCATTATTAGTTGAAGGCCACCGGCTTTGTGCTGACCCCAGTGTGAAAAGGCTCAGAACTCGCCTTGGCCTGAGCTGGTTTTCACTTGCTTTGACACCTGCCCTGGAGCCAAGTGACTGCTGCCTCTCGTGCTTCGCTTCAGCTCTGGGAATAGCACCGATGGTGAGGGTGTGACATGCTGGGATAATCGTGGTGTTACAAACAACAGCCTTTTGTGTCCATGTGGGCTGGGGAAGCTGGTAAGCAGTGCAAAGGAACTAAACTGTGATAAGGTAACACACAAATATAGCTCCAAGCAGGCCTGAGACTTGGGCTGAGAAAACCCCCACCGTAAACATCATCATTCTCCTGGCAAAGACTTCCAGATGCTGGTGACTTGCACTAACACTGCCAGTTCTTCTTGAGGGAGACCGAAATCACTGATCACAGGACCAAGATAGACATTGTGGGGGTAATCATAACAACAGAGACAAGAGCTAGATAATCGCAAGATTTCTTATATAACAACTACATTGTTCATGAAGCTGTTTTCCATTAATTGACTTAGACTATTAGTATTACTGTAACTGGACTAATAACAACTGTTTGTTATATTTTGATTAGATTCTTACGATTTTTAATTAGCCCTACAATAGACTCTTGGTCCACGTGTATGGTGTACATGTATGTACAGAGAAGAGTTAAAGGGTAATGTAACAGTGTCAAACGCATCACAAAAAAAGACATGTTAATCACTGAAGGACAGCAAACATAATACAGGCAAAGTACCCAAAGAACAGCCAGATGATAGACATCCACATATCATACTGAAAATCAGTCATTCAAATACTTTTCCTCACCTGTAATGGTTAACCCCGTCCACACAGAGACCTTCATTCTGGCATGGATGGGAGATGCACTCATCGCTGTTAATTTCACAGTATGCACCCTCAAATCCTGAAACACAGATTATATTAACTGTGAATGAGTGAGCTCTACTACACGATGTGACTATAAGGGTTGCAGATCCTCTTGGAGGTTTGGCTGTCCGAGCTCAGGACCAGCTGAGACCACCCAAGTGGCAGGCCTGAGATCTCTCGGCTGCCCTTGAAGCTGTTCACGAAGAGCTGAGGGACGCACCAGTGGCGACTACCCCTTCCCCCGGGAGCACCCAAGCGCAGGCTCTCTGCCCTTGGTGTCCGACTGACCTGTGCTGCAGCCACGCGCATGCCTACCCACGTACCTGTTTCTCTGGATGCTGACTCTGGCCTTCGGACAAGCTCCCTGGCTTGACCTTGGACCCCCCCCACTCCCTGGAGCCTCAGCTGGCGATCTGGCATGCTGTGCCGACGCCGAACACCGTCACCGGCCCTGCCCTGCTCCCCTCGCTCAGATGCTGTCAGACGAGACCCCTGACAGCAAGGTCCCTGCCCTGGCAGCCTTGACAAGACTCCTGGCTTACTTCTGCTTCTGGAGCAGCCGACCCTCACTGCTCTCTTGACTCCAGGGTCAGCGGCTGCAAGTGGAAGCAATCCTAAAAGGACCTTAGCTTCAACAAGTTCATTTCCAGAGAGTAGAAGAAGTCTTGACATACTTTAACGAACCAAAAAGAATGGATTTGGATGGAGCACCTGGCTAAATATACTGGAGAAATGTAACCCATTTTAAAGGGCTGAAAAGGCTTTCTTGGGGAGTGGGGGAAAGTATCAGAAACTAAAAGCTAATTCAGTAAGTAATATACTACAGAGCATAATGGAAGTTAGAGAGACCACATTTATTCAAAGCAGTCAGTAGATGAGAAAAAACATTTAACCAGTTTTAATATTTAAATGAAGAAAAAATGTGATCAAGATCTTATCTGCACAGTACATTACTTGCATAACACATTAAATTTACCTGCATAAACATCCCAGAATATGTGCTAAAGAGAAATAAGAGATTTTTCACTGATACAAGAAAACTACTTCTGCTCCTAGCATACTAATTCTTACAACATTCACAGAAATAAACATACTACCAAATACACAGTTGTGTTAAAGTTATATACAGTGCATAAACTATAGCTACTTAGATGAATTTTGCACACATTGAATGTTTCAATTGATGTAGTAATGAAACCACTACAATGAACAAACTATTTGCGCTGTAGTGACTATAATACACAACATCTGACAGCAGACTGACTAAAGAGCATCTATAGTGTTCACCAAAATGCTTCTGAACATCACTTAGATATCAATATTAAATTAAAACAACTATAATAACAGCTACTGGAATTCAGTGTATATTATTATAAGTATGATGAAGGCTTTACTGGATTCTCTACTAAAAAAAGTAAAAATTGTTATCGGTGCTTTTTTAGATACTGAAATAAGGATAGTAATGACTTTTATAGTTACATGATGTATTTGTGGTTTTCAAACTACTTCATGAAGTGGAGAAATCATGAAAGATGACAGAGTAGTATGGCTTACTTTTATCTAGAGAAAATCCTTACTGGAAAAATTAAGTGGCTTGGTCAGGTCAGAGTTGTAGGGAAAGGTGCAGAGAGAAATCTCTGCTGGCACTCCAATGTATGATCTAAACATCAGCCCACATCAAAGCAGGTGGTATTCTCTTCTCACCAGGATTTTTTTCTGTTCAACAACTTTCCTGGCTACACCTGACTGAAACTGGTCCTGAATATTTGCTGAAGGTTTCACAGCAGCGTCTGCTACAAAGCTGGAAAATAAGACCTGGAATGTATCTCAAACAGTAACTGAAAGGTTAGTCACTTAGCGCTCTTATGATGTTATTCTCTTTTTCAGAAATATTTTGAGTGCAGAATGATACCCTCACTTATTTCTTATTTGTATGATGTTTTACAAAAACTTTGTATAAGAGTTGCCATAACGGGTGACAAAAATTCTCAGTCCCAGTGTACTGCTTTGAAGTAGCTCCCTCAGCACAGGCAGCCTTGTTACATCCTGAATGGTTTAGCTTATTATTTTCAAATGGGCTAGAACCAGAGCGAACGATCCAAATGCTTTCCTTATCTGTAGTGTGTATAATCTGTATTTTAATACCGCAAACTTGAGCCTTCATTTGTACTCGCCTGAAGCCTGACTGAGGAAAAAAGGAAGGTAAAAGAACCATAACTTGGGCTGTGGCATGCTAGTTCAATCTTCAGTACCAGACCTGGTTACACCAAGTAGACAGCAGTCACCCACCCACACCCACACCCAAATAATCAGGAGTTCTCTCCTGACACATGCGACCCCAGTGCCACTGAGCAAGAGCAGAAAAGACGGTAACATGGTTCTCCAACTCTGGTTCGATTAAGAAATTGGAAGGCATAGTGAATACAAGAGACCAGGACCACAGGACCATTTGTAGCCAACTTCCCCATGTGTGACTTCTCATTTATTTGTCCTCTTTGACATTTCTGAAACTAAGTTTTGTTACAGAGTACAAGGCTACGTCAATGGGCCAGGGAAATGGGACTTCACTGGAAAGTAGCACACTGAAAGTAAACCTGTGTGATATTATAAATAACTTAAAGACGTATAGACAGTTTTTAGTTTTATAAGGTAATCAGAAAAGGGTGTGAAGCTAACATAAAGTAAAACTTAAAAAAATACTAACAGAATTTATATGGAATAGCTTCTTACTCTTTTGTGACACTATATAACATTTGAGCAAGCATCTTTAAAAAAAAAAAAGAAAACAAACCACAGTTGTCAGATTAAAATACATAAAAAGGAAAATGGAGGACATTCATCATTCTGCTCCTGCCTGTCGACCCCACTTGGTTATGGATGTTTTATAGTCTTTTTGAAGTAAATAGTACCGAAGTAAATGCATAAAGCACCACTTAGACACATTTTTGATTGCAGTAGTACACATTTTTTCCATCCCATAGCAAAATATAGCTACCTTGAAAAGACATAAAATAAGTAAACATACAGCAGGCATGCTACTTTATCTATTATTCCTACAGAGAAAAACCACTCTTTTCATCACAAAATTTTACTGGCTATCTACTACATTATGAAATAAGCAATCTATGTGTTCAATTTGCTATTGAATATTGCCTTTTTTGACTGACAAATTAACTCGGTCCTTTTAATTAAAAAAAAAAGTCAATCATTTCTTAATGACATCTACTGTTAAAAATTACACAGAACGATTTAGATGATTTTTTTTGATCCACAATGAAAACTTCTGACCTCGTGCAGCAACTTTTTCTAAGGAATTTTAAACCTTTCTAGCAATTTTTACAGAAGATTTCAGCGAAAATCCTCCTTTCAACTAGAACAGTTAATCAAACACTCAAATCTGCTTAAAAGAACCTGAAAAATATTAGCAGTGTTATTTAGCTTTATTTCATTCATGATTTCTGCATGTCTGTGCTGTAGTATAATTATAATTTACAAAGATTGTATGAAGGATGCTTCAATAAAAGCATATGTTAATAAGCCAATTTTAATTCACTCCTGATATATGTTCTCAGAGTAAATTACAAAAATAAAAAAGTGTAACACTGAGAAAATCACTCATACAAACAGGAGAGGTCAAACTTCAAAACATATACTGCAATGTTAGGATTAAAATACTTGTAAAATGTTTATTTGATGAATATACTTGGAGAGACACCAATCATACTACTTTCAGATCCAAAAGAATACTTAAAATGCTCGTACTTAAGTGGAACTGGTTTAAGGATTTACCTCGGTAGTTTATTTACATAGTGCTTGTGGAAGCTATGAGATACCTCATGGGTCTAACATGCATTAATCTAGCTGCGATAGTTCATTGAATGCAACTAGATTGAAAGTACAGTGCATTATTACTGCATCCATAATCATGATAGTTCAATATATTGAAGGCGACTGGGCTTAGTGATGAACTGGACATCACTCAATCTAAGCCTAGCCGCCCCCAGCCCCTCTGATGTCTGAGGACAAGCCGGAACACAAGGGGGTTTATTTTCTGCCAACTTCTTTACACTTTAACACAACAGTCAGGTGTCGTGGAATAATCTAGCTATGTCAGTGTGATTGCCCTTTGTGATCAGATCTGTAATCATGTTAGGTTTATTGGGAGAGAAAGGGAGGCACGTGGCAGACAAAAATAGGAGAATAAAAGAAAAGACGGCAACTGCAGAAATAGGTTTCCACAGGCTGCTTTCAATTAAATGTCTGTCTTTTACTGTCTCTCCTTTTTTGATAAGGGTCCTGAATAAATGGTTGCATTTTTCCTAGCATGAAAGATTAACTCATTTCATGAATTATGCCTTTTACCCCTTTTCAATACTGAAATATTTTCCACTTTCCAAGATTTGTTAGTAATGCATGTTACTGGTTCACACAGATTCCCTGCTACTTCACTGAAGATTCCTACCTGCAAGCTTCAAGAATCCTTGAAGATTCTGTTAAAGCTCCCCAAGAATCTCAGCTGCAAGTTTTTTGGATTCTTGAGAAACTATGCACAAAAATGTTTTGAAAAGACAACTTTTCTGAAGAATGTCAAGAAAAGACTTGAACATGTATGTCTCTCTACAGATAATTTCTGAAAAAGGTTTCAAAGTCAATACGTTATATTAAAGGCTGTTTTTAAAAAGCAGCTTTTCTAAAAGCTGCTTCAATAAGCAATTTGCATACTTCCCCAGTGACTTTTTTTAACTCGACAACTTGTGGTAACCTTTACCTTAATAGTAAAAAACCCAAGCTATAAATACTGCTGACTTACCTCCATATCTTTGCAACTCGGTAAACAAAGAGTAATACTATTGTGGTGTAACACTGCAATTAATGTTTGCTATTATTGGTCCTACACCTCTACCATTTATAGGTACAAAAGTGATGACTTCAAAATCCTGCCTAAATTCCAAATTCAGTAATTGTACTCCCCCTACTTAAATTTGCACTGCAGTTTTAATTAGTTAATGTGTTCTTCAATTCCTATGCAGAATTGCCTAGTAATGTTCTGCACAGTTAAACTGTTGCTCCGTTCCACCTTAGCAGTTCTTGTACATCGAGGGAGAAATCGTGTCTTTTAAGCCATGGCCCGGGAAAGCTGTCAGCACCTGTTGTGATTTTGCTTGTTGTGCATACGGAGAGCAATCCACTCTATCCGTTAGGCAGGGGAAGATTACTCCCCTGATGTGCCAGGCCTTCCTGACAGCTCAGCGGGAAAAGGAACCATTTCCAACTTGCTCCAATTTTTGTATTTTTAACAATTTGCATATATTTTGTCTATTTCTGCCTGTCTGTTTTGTCAATTTAGCTTGTCAGCTCTGCTGGCCAGGTGCACATGTATCACTATGTTGTTGTAACAACTGGCTCAGAAATAGTAATTCTGAGTGCTGGAATCTGAACAGCCATAGATTTATTAAGTACTGTAAGAAATTAACAGTAAGCAAACTGACAGCTATCTTAACAGTCTTTTACCATAACTGATATACCTGCTGTAATTCACAAAGTTTTTATGTACTTTGAAAGGTATACATCATTACTCTGACTGAAGATATCATTAAATTCAACACACATTTGCAACTTTTCTGGAGCACAACAGACAACAGAAAAAAATCAACTATACCAGTTCTTACCTTTTTTGCAAATGCACATTGGATTTCCATCGACTTGCGCCAAGCAAGTTGAATTGTTTATGCATGGATTGTAAGGCAGCTCACAGGGACTGAAGCGCTGATGGCAGAAGTCACCAGTATAAAATGGAGGACAAATGCATACAAACTGTCCTTGCTTAACAGATTCATAACAGGTGGCTCCATTCAAGCACGGTTCAGAATCACATTCATTTATATCTTCACTGCAGTCTGGCCCTGTCCACCCTGCTGTACAAGTGCATCTGGAAAAAAAAAAAAAAAAAAAAAAGACAAAAAAAAAAAAAAAAAAAAAAAAAAAAAAAAAAAAAAAAAAACCAAAAAAAAAAC
>JAVJGG010000013.1:1954667-1967822 GCA_035590195.1 Aviceda cuculoides
TTTTTTCTAAAGACACTTAGGACTGGCATCCAGATTTGCTCTACACTTTTAAAAAATTGTTTTGTGTTTGTTTTTAGCATATAGAACACTCCACAAATAAATTATGTAAATGAAAGTCTCATTGTAAATGTAAGGGTTACCCAAACTAAATTTTCTAGAGCCTAAATCTGTACTTAAAAAGAAAAAAAACAAAACAAAACAAAACACAAACCAAAAAGAAAAGTTGAATGGTGGCAGACTGAAAATCAACAACTTAACCCAATCAGTTCCAACTATTTCTATTAAAAACAAAACAAAACCAAACCAAAAAACAAACAAGCAAGAATCTTTTTCTGTGCATAGCTTTCTTTCTGCCAATTTTATTCATAGATCAGTCTGATAAAAGTTATATTCAGGTTGTTCTCCCACAATTTATTTGAACAAAAGCAAAATGACTACTGTATGTTTTTCATGGGAAGACAAACAGTTGTAACTATCAAAAGGCATTCAGGCATTCTTAAAGTAACTATGACAAAAAAAAAAAAAATCACATTTCAGTGTGATGGTTACAAATAAATACATTTTGTTCCTCTGTGTTTACACACAACAAACACAACTGCTTTTGCTATACATAGTACTAAATTGATGCTATCTAGAGTCAATACCCACTGAGTAACACTGAGTACCAGTGCACCCACTACTCAGCACGTTGTTTAATTTTCTCCTAAGTACTCCATCTATAAAAGTACAAGCCTCTATTACAAATTAAGTATCTCCAAATCACTGACACTGGACATAGTAGAACACTTTGTCCCAACAGATCAGAACAAGTATTTTAGATGTTAATTGTTTTACAGCTGCTCCTTTTTTAATTGACTTCATTTATGAAGTTCTAAATGAGTTACTACCATTGAACTGTTACAAAGTGGTATGTACTACCTTGTCTGTGCTCCGTTCGTAGCTTGGAAAGCTCATTAAATGGAGAGCCTTTCAGCTTCTATTAGGAGAACGGGGCTCAGTTCTTAACTGGTCCAGCTCTCACAGGTGTAACTGAGGTGCAGAGGAGCAAACATAGAACATGTTCTATTCCCTTCTGTTCCCTAACGAGTTTTATAACTGCCTTTGAGTTATCAAAACTATTCTGTCTGCCCACAGGGAACACTACACCAGAGAGAGATCACTGAAACACAGCAGTTATCTACACTACACAACTAGACAGTCCTACCCTGGCTTCATGCTAGCTACCAACTGAGATGCAAAGAAAGGTCAATATTAATGCAAAGACAACAATTAATAACATTTTAAAAAAAAAGAGGTAATATGTGCTTCTATGAAACCACATAAGATAGTCATTGCTCAACTACTTTGTGTTCTTTTAGCAACTTGTAAACTCAAGATAAAAGGTCTAATAGTGCTACCAAAATACAACTAAAGTTTTCATCTACCTTCTAAAGAGAAAAATGTAAATATGGCAGGTGTTCTGCATGCAACTTTTTTGTTTATTCCTAAATCATTGAGAAGTGATATAAACTTTTTTGAACTTATTTGCCAGTATTTGGTGTTTAAATAATGCCACAGATACAGGTGTTTCTACAGAAAAAAAATGCAATATTCAAGGTGGAGTAGAACTGTTTTTTCTTTAGTGCTTTAGCCATAGCAACAGTAATCCTAAACTGAATCCTCAGATACACTGTGCCCATCATTCACCTGCCTCTTTATTTGACAGGATCTTGCTGAGAAACAGCAAGATGCTCATTCAGTGAAGTTCAGCTCAGCCGTTAGCTCTACAATACACGCAACAATGGTCCATTCTACAGTAAGAGTTTATGTTGTCTAGTGCATTCAACCAAAGCAACCAGCAGCCTGAAAAACCTCAGTGCTCAGTGACAAATTTATTCCTTGTAAGCTAGAGGCTACTGGACCATCTGAAGTAGTAAAACGAGAGCTTGCTTTCAATACATGCACAGCTTTGAATTTAGAGCACCAACACATACCACAAAGCTCCAAAGACATACACTTCCAGTCACCACAGAGACTTCAAATATTCATTTTTCGCTCTCCTCTACGCTCCCACAAACATCCTTCTTCTTTTACTCTCTGAAAGCTTAATGAACTCTTTGTTCCTCAGACAGCTATCTGACCCACCTTACACACTCCACCAGCTTTCACCTGCAAAAGCGCTATTACCAGTTTATCTCCGATGTTCTTCTGGTGCTACTAGTTCTCCACTCTCAGATGTCCCTCCTAGATGTTCTCCTCCAATTTCCACCCACGTTTCTCCTCCTCCTCTCCCCTGAAGTCCTCTGAGTCTCTCTTTACCATTACTCCCACTACTCTTTCTCTACTTTCTTCCTAAAGCTCTCCATTTGTAACCAACCAAATGTGACAGAGATTAACTAATTAGACAGGTCAAGACTGGTGGCAGCCTGGGTTGCAGTGCTCACGCCCTGATGGGATTCACAATCTTGAGGGATATGGTCCAGCTGATGAGTGGAGTCAGGACCCTGAATTTCAGGAGAGCAAACTTTCAGATGTTTTAAGAAATTAGCTGATGGGATCCCCTAGGAAACTGCCCTCAGGGACAAAGGAGCTGAACAGAGCTGGCAGATCTTTAAGGATATTTTTCTTAGAGCACAGCAGCTCTTGATTTCCACATGCAAGAAACCAGGCAAGGCAGGCAGGAGAGCAGCACAGCTTAGTAAGGACCTCCTGGACAAACTGAAGTGTAAGAAGGAAACACACAGGGAACAAGGGACATGTATCCTGGGAAGAATACAGGATGCTGCCCAGATGTGTAGGGCTGGGATTAGGAAAGCTAAGGCATATTTGGAGCTGAATTTGGTAAGGGATGCAAAGAGTAGTAAGAAGGGCTTTTACAGGTATGTTGGCCAGAGAAGGAAGATTAAAGAAAATGTATCTCCACGATAAATAAAGACAGGAGAACTGGTGACAACTGACATGGAGAAAACTGAAGTACTCAACAATATTTTGCGTCAGTTTTCAATGCTAATCTCTCTTCCCACATCTCTCAAGCCTCTGAACCTCACGGCAGTGACTGGGGGAATGAAGTCCTTCCAATCCTAGGTCAGGTTTGAGACCACCTGAGGAACCCAAACACACGTAAGCCCATGGGACTTGCCAAGATGCACCACAGGGTCCTGAGGGAATTGGCTGATGTAGTTTCCAAGCCACTCTCCATCACAGCTGAAAGGTCATAGCACTCAGGCAAAGTCCCCACTGAGTGGAAAAAGGGAAGCATAATGCCCATTTTTAAAAAGGGTAAAACGAGGACCCTAGGAACTACCAAGCCGTCAGCTTCATCTCTGTGCCTTGGAAGATAGTGGAACAGATCCTCCTGCAAGCTATGTTGAAACAGATGGAAGCCAGGGAGGTGATTAGAGACAGCCAACATGGCTTCACCAAGGGTAAATCATGCCTGACTGATCCAGTGGCCCTCCACGATGGAGTGACTGCGCTGTGGACAAGGGAAGAGCTACAGATGTCATCTACCTTGACTTCTGTAAGGCCTCTGATATAGTCCTACGCAACATTCTTGCTGATAAACTGGAGAGATATGGATTTGATGGATGGACTGTTAGATGGATAAGGAACTGGCTAGATGACTGCGTCCAAACAGTTATAGTCAATGGCTCAATGTCCAAATGGAGACCAGTAACAAGTGGTATCCCTCAGGGCTCTGTACTGCGACCAATACTATTCAGCATCTTCACCAATAACATAGATAGTGGGATCGAGTGCACCCTCAGCAAGCCTGCAGATGACACCAAGCTGGGCGGTGCGGTTGGTTCGCTGGAGGGAAGGGATGTCATCCAGAGGGACCTGGACAGGCACGAGAGGTGGGCCTGTGTGAACCTCATGAAGTTCAAAAAGGCCACATACAAAGTCTGACTCCTGGGTCAGCACAATCACCAGTATCAATATAAGCTGGGGGATGAATGGATTGATAGCAGCCCTGTGGAGAAGGACTTGGGGATACTGGTGGATGAAAAACTGGACATGAGCCGGCAATGTGTGTTTGCAGCCCAGAAAGCCAATCACGTTCTGACCTGCATAAGAAGAAGCAAGGTCCAGGGAGGTGATTCTGCCTCTCTTACTCTGCCCTTGTGAGACCCCACCTGCAGTACAGCATTCAGCTCTGGGGTCCCCAGTACAAGAAAGACACTGACCTGTGGGACCGAGTCCAAAGGATTGTCACAAAAATGCCTATGGAGAAAGGCTGAGAGAGCTGGGCTTACTCAGCCTGGAGAAGAGAAGGCTCTGGGAAGACCTCATTGCAGCCTTTCAGTCATTAAAGGGAGTGTATAAGAAAGCCAGAGAGAGACTTTTTACCAGGGTCTGTAGTGACAGGACAAGGGACAACTGTTTTAAACTGAAAGAGAGTACATTCAGAATGGACATAAGAAAGAATTTTTTTAACAATAAAGGTGGTGAGACACTGGAACAGGTTGCCCGGAGCAGCCATGGATGCCCCATCACTGGAAGTGGTCCAAGGCCAGGTTGAACAGGATCGAGCTGAGCAACTCGATCTAGTGAAAGATCTCCCTGCCCCACGGCAGGGGGTTGGACAAGACGGTCTTTAAAGGTCCCTTCCACCCCAAACCGTTCTACGATTCTATGCCTTTTGCCGCTGCCTGGATAAGGCCCCCGGCTGTGCGCTGACCCGGCAGCGCAGGGGCTCGTCCTCTCCGTGGCCTGAGCCGGGTGTCGCTGGTTTAACCCCCGCACTGGGGCCAGGGACTGCTGCCTGCCCTGCTCCAGCTTCAGCTGGGGAACAGTCCCTCCAGGAGGGGTGACCCCCCCGCCGCCTGCAGTCACCACCTGACAAACCATAGCCCAGCTGCAGTGCAGGAGAAGGAAGCGGGCTGTGACAACCCAAGACTGAGGATGAAACTAGTTGCTTAATCTGTTCCGCACTGCAAAAGTAATTATTAGTTTTTATTCTGCTGTTTTTTAATATACTCCTAATATGGGACATATATAGCAATCTTTATGAATAGTAGCAGTGGGGTAGAATTTTTAAACGATTGCAGCAAAGTCATAAAGGATAATAATGGCAAAGACTAAAATTCCTAATTCTTTTATTGCTGTGGTTAAGAAGGCAGGACAAATTAACTCCTGAAATAAAAATGCTGTGTTATAAACTTGCTCCCTCACTGCCCTTTTCTGAGGTGTGCCAGAAAACTTGTGGTTAATGTAAATAACAGGAAGATCCTTTTCCACACCAGTGCTTTCTACTTCAAGCTCCTGAACCGAAACATACATTTCAGTGCAGGTGTACAACCAATGCCCAAGGTCCACATGACTGCTGTACGGAGTGCTGGGCACTGTGAAAGTACTGCAGTATCTCAGCTTAAGGGACCATCATTTTTTTTAGGAATGGCATCTCTTGTTGGTCACATTTGTCCTGAACAATTCTTAAGTTAAAAATGAAGTAAAAACACATATATATAATTGTGCTTTAGACAAATTCCAGATGTGCTTAGATGCCGTCACAGTCAACAATGTCATGTCAGTAGGTCAGATGTAAGCCTTTCAGCTTTGCCTTTGAGAAATACTAGGGCATCCTTCATTATTACAGTTCATTATGGTTGGATCTGATGATCTTAAAGGTCCTTTGCAACTTAATGATTCTACAACTCTATGATTACGACGTCATCCTTCATTATTACAATTACAATAGTCATCAACACTTTTTGTAAACCGAGTTATCAAATTGAGCACAGAGACTAAACTATCCTCTCATCTTCTCAATTCAGCACAAAGAAGTGGTGTTAACCTACCACTGCTGCGTTAGTCAGTAAGGAAGTTCAGCTCCTTGGGCTGTCAATCTGACAACGGGAAGTTTCACTAGCAGTGAACAAACAATAGCTTGGTTTGATTTCAGTGATGAAGGTCAGGGCATAAAACAACTAAACAAAGAAACAGTCAGGAAGTGCATCCATTATCCAGCGGTTTTGATTCCTCAATACACTCATGTTTGTCATGACCAAGCGATAAATATCTTTCCAAACCGTGTAAATGTGTACAGTGAGAAAGTGGCTACAGAGGAAGAAGTATCACCTCATTCCCTCTCACCTCCGTCCAAAGGATTAATCAGTGAGTAAAAAGCAGTTCGCCTTTCACAGAGTAAATTGATAGGTTGAGTATCAATTTCACAATTAGGTTATAAAAGAAATTCCATCTGCCTTTATCAGCTGTTAGAATAATGGGAAGCTGAAATTAAGGAAAACAAAACTGTTACCTTTGTCATACATACACCTACCATTTCTTAATTTAACAGAGATGTAGATGCTGGCTTATGGGAAGTATATGCACCACCTGCAGTCTTCAAGTTGAATTTGAAATGGCGGCTAGGAAAGCACAGCTAAAATACTTGGGGAATGGTACCAGGTAGTAACAGACATGCACGGATGAACTCTTTATTGCATGCCTAATCATTCTAAGTCTCTGAGAAGTTTGCATCGTGGAATGCAAAATACATGTAATAGTACAATGACTAATAATATAGTGCATGAACTGTAAATGCAATGGACCTTGCTACCATTACACCTCAGAAATAAAATTAATCTGTAAAAGAATGCTACAGTAAAACCTACACTATGTCCTAAGATACTTGGTTAAACTGGCTGAAACAACTTTCACTCTTCTCTGTTCACATGCTGTATGAAGGTTGCTGAATACCATGCAAGTCAACACATTTCCTCAGTTAATGCTACTATCTGTAAAACAATCTATTATTTATTCTGAATATATTACTTCTCAAACTGTTTATACAACCTGACCAACTGATACTCTGTGTATTAGCTATTCAATAATAGCAAAGCAAAACCACTGAATGAATATAAGCCAGAGTTCGATCCCAATAGCCATTGCTAGTATTTAAAAGGAACCACATATTGCCAGTGTTTGTCCATTAGTTCAGTAGGAATGTGAATACTGTTGAGCACTGGAAGTTGTTTAAGCAGTAGAACATCAATCCAAGTCCCACATTTCAGCAATTCATGTTCCACTAATGGAAGAAAGTATCAAGAACTTCTGCAAAAGACATGTAGCATACCATTGCAAAGGCATCTGTAGTGATCCAGCCCAGAATACCACTGCGTATCAAGGGGTTAGTGATCCACTAACAGTTAACCCCAGTAGGCGTGTACTGAGCTGTGCTATGTAACACGCAGAGGTTGGCCTCGTGGCCTCTGTTGTGTTGCGTGCATCCCTTGGCCACTGGATAAACTTTGTTGGCTAATTTTAACAGAGGAGTCTCAGTACATGCGACTGCACCAGCCGTGTGTCCTTGCCTTCATCTAAGACTGCAGCAACAAGTTCTCATGTAAACATCCCTTCTATTTAACAGCAGAAATGATGAATTCAGTTGTTTCTTGTAAGAAAATCCTGTGAGAGCTCAAATAACCTGAATGGGGTAATCTTTTCATAGACAGGCTCTGCATGTCATGCTGGCCCAGACAGAAGGCCCATCTGATGCTGTACAACCCTGGCTTCCCTGAAGGGATAGATTATAATATACTATCTTCTTTATAGTGTTAGCTCCGAGATATGGCATTTTAAATGATAGAGTCTGAGTGCCTTTCTTAGTGGGATCATAATGAAACAGGACCTCCTGTTGCAAAACATCACCTTAGTCCCATTTTGAAAAACACTAAAGTAAGATGGGTGCCTGAGTCTCAGTGGTTGCACCTATGCAGCAGAAGCTGTCTTCTTCGCACTGCCCGTCCGGGACACGTCACTCTGCTGGGATGACAGAGAGGAAAGGAAGGTGCCAAAGGCTGTGCCCCCACAGTATGGCACAAATAGAGATGATGTGTGAAGCGAAAGAGTCGGTGCAGACCCAACATAAACACTACACATGTCTTGCCTGGTTTACTTCACACTAGTTCTAGTCTCGCGTCATGGACTGAATATTCAGCAGTATTTGTATCATACAGGAAACACTCTTGAGTGTATACTCTAATTTAGTTTCATCCAAAAAGATTCCAGTTTGCACGTATAGGATCATTTGACATTGCAAGCCAACCAAAGCATGGTAACTGGGAATGTCTAGGAGGTTTAGTTAAAAAATGTACTCACAGTCTTAACTGAAACTCACCCTGGAGTAAGCTCCGTTTCACCTAGACCGCTGAGGGATCTGGCCTTCAGAAACACTGCAGAGCACTCCAGCTAGGAACAGACTTGTCTTTCAAACACACAATTCTAACCACTGAAAGTTTGTACATTATGACTTAAGCCACTTTGAAGATGCTGTTTTGTCAGTGGAGAAAATTAAGTTACTTCAAAGTTCAGATCTCAGATGAGTTGAATGGCTTTCAGAAGGCATTTCTCCATCTAGTTAACTTCACTGGCTATAAAGAAAACAGTGGAGGTAGGCTTACAAACTTAGGGTTCTCTGTCAGACACACAAAGAACTATCTGGACCAAACCGCTTTCCTCGAATTTGAAAATACTATCTAACATTCTAAATAATTTAGGTACTTCTGAAAATTCAATTGCGTGGGTTCAGTTATTTTTTAAACTTCTTCAATCCAACATGCTATGAATCCCTCGTATTTCAGAGGCAGCTTTACTCTTTACTCCTTTACTAAAAAGGTAGTCCAACAGTAAACAGTTTCACATAAATTTCTCATAGAACTGAAGAAGAAATAGTTTTAAGAGTTTTTTGGTATGTGGATCTGGTAGAACTTAGGTAATTTTAAGAATTATAACCATAATAACAAATACTTATTCCCTCTAGCTTTATGTATTCCTGAGCACTGAAACAATAAAAAATTGTAATTGTCTTTAAAAAAGCAGGCATAAAAATGAAGAGTATCAGATATGGAAATGTCAATTTTCATCATGTCCTACTCAAAGCATGATACCATGAACAGAAAGCTCCACAGCAACTGCTTGATTTCTTAGTTTTTACTGTTTTCAAAAGATAGGTCTATGCTTTTAGAATATTTTCCTGATGCACGTTAAAAAAGCTATTTGTATTTTCTCGTTCTGAAGACAGATTGATACATCATTTTCTGCTTTTAGGTTTCTGAATTAGAAATCAGAAGGGTTAACCCTTTTACATAGAAAACATGAAGTACAATACAAATAAATACAAAAAATCTGCAAATACAATATGCTGAATCCCTTTAGTTTGTTCTTAAAGCTGGAAATAGAAGTAGATACTGACCCCAAACTAGGAAAAAAGGATTTGGGAGGTACATTGCTGGAGAAAGAGATAAAAAGATTACGTTTTTGCTACTATAATAGCGTGTAAGTGTGCCTTTTGCATGTTTGATGCATACAGAAAAACTTCAGAGGGTTTAGGTAGTTTTCATTCCCTTGCAGTTTAATTGCTTCAGCCTTTTTATCTTTGTCCTTTTCCCCATTTTTTAGGATGAATTTTCTCTATTCTGTATACTTTGCTCCCATAATCCTCTGCTCACAGTCTTCCTTTTGGAAACAATAACTAAAATGTATTCCTATATATTCTGGGTATTCAAGGACATGACACAAAGAAAAAAATGCTTTAGAGGAACAAATATACAAAGTTGATTTGCTTGTTTTCCAGCTATTTCTTCCTTAATCCTCTATTTGAAGCAATGAGCTCACACAATCACAAGGTAACATTCAGCTCAATGAGACAGCGAGCTGTATTTCTGCATTTACTTTAAGCTCTAGTTTAGCTGCAATGCACACATTTCTGGTTTAGGGAACAGAATTTTAGCTCCTACAAAGGCTATTTCAACTTTCAACACCCAATTTTTTAATGCAGCTTTTTTTCTTTTTCCATTTTCCTAAATCAAAATACATCTTACGTCAGACTGGGTACAACTTTCAGACTACTGGACCACAGAGATGAGGTACACCTAGTTCCTTTTCAGTCCAATCAAACTATTTGCATATTTATGTCAAGAAGGATTTTGCAGCAAATCCTCCCATCTACAAAGACAGGTGAAATTACATTGATTCCTGTTTCGCCTGGGAAACATTAAAATAATTAAAAATCACCAGCAAAACTGTCACTAGAGGGCAGTCTCATTAGAAGGAATGTTCGTGCTTAAAACAGCACAAACACTGGGTACTTTGAATACTTCTAATTAAAGAAGACAACAAAACAAGTAAAACTGAGCATTATTACTGTCACTGAGGTCACACTGCTTGGAACCAGAAAATACAATAGTGTTGTATCAACAGCCTTGTTCATAGACCATGACCATGTAGAAAATAATTGCTAAAGTGCCTTCCCATCAGCCTTACCTCATGAAACTCCTATTTTAGATGTAGCAGGAATTCATTAAAAATTAAAAAAAGTTTTTCTTGTTTTGGGAGGGTTTTTTTTACTTTTGCTTTACAGTTTTGGTTATTATTTAGGGTGCTAGGGAAAACTACTTATTGTGTTCAAGAATTTAAAAACAAACTCTAAGATTAAAAAATACCAAATCATCCCTTAAAAATATAGGAGCTTCCTTCTCCTAAATTCCCCAAGTTATATCAGAAGGGTATCATAGTCATGCGAAAATTCTGGAATGCATCTTAGCAAATTAGCACACAATGCAAGGTGAAAAGAAAGATCTGTCTAAATTCATCTTCAGTGTAAAATGGTTTTCTGAGTAGCAGCGTTAACTTCTTGAACTACTGCAGACTCCCATATAGGATGCCTATGTATTCTGGCATGCGAAGCTGCTTTTCTGAGTAACATTGTCTATTAAGTAAACCTGCTTTAGACTTCCTTCTGTTCCTGACAAAATGCAAAGGGAAAAGGACATACATTCCTTTTTACCTTACCATCAGTTGTCATCAACAACAAGAGCTGCATTCTCTGCCTATGTGTCCTTCACCCAATGCTGGAGCAACAACAATCAGTACAACAGCAATAAGGCATCTCAAGACTCCATCCAGCAATCTGAGGGACAATACGTAATTTGCATCCTTTGTAACAGGCAGCACTTCTACAAAGGTTGAGTCCGCCAGAGAGAAAAAACCTTCATTTGTGAAAGCACAGCATCAGTACATCAATGCAATGGTGAACAGTAAGTAAAGAATCTACGTCCAGTATCTTGGATGGTACTGACTTGCTCTGGTAGAGAAGAAAGAAGTATTATTTTATTCTTCCAAGAATCAGAGGGAATCACTCGTCATACTGCGTCCAAGAAGCTGATGTTACATAAAGTTAACCTGTTCCAACTCAGATGTTGAGATCTAATCAGCTATCTGGAAGATTCTCCAACTTTGAAGGATTCCTGAACAAAAGGCTTCCATCTCCTCAGTTACCTGTTTGCTTGTGCTCCTCCATCTTAATTTAATGCCAGTCTTTGATGACACATCTGGCGCACTGGGTTTACTGCTGCACCTATGGAAACTGGCACCTTCAGCACTATTTCCCCTTGGAAATCTCTTCCTCTCTACCACATTTCAGTGTAAAGGGCCTAGTCAATATGGAAATTAGCTCAACGCCTTTTTTCAGTTTGTACTGCTCTGATATTTTCTGAGGGTTACAGGTAACTCTTACTGTGTTTTAGTACATTGATTTTGAGACAAGTCCTCTTTGACCTGAGAAATCTGAAAGGAAGAAGAATGCTGCACTGAAGAAATAAAAGCTATCACCTGCAAGCAGGTAACAGCCCCTGCTGGAGAGACATTTGTTAAATTTGGAAAGCTTAGCAATGCAACAGTAGTTCTGTCATTTGAACTCAAAGCTCTTCACCCAGTATATAGAGATGACACTGATTACAGAAAAGAAAAATGAACTCTTCAGGTAGAGTGCTAACAACAGAAGGTACTTTTGCTCTAGGGGAGTAAAGGAGATCTTTCCTGGTCTGTTCCTTCCACCACGGGCAACAAGACAACCAAGTAAAGGTAATTACAATTGCTAATCTTTTTTAGCAATAATTAGCACAGCAACATGAAGTGGTAGATGGCATGCTGCAACTCTGAAATTTTATGAAGCACGAGCAATATGAACCTAACCCTGACAATAGATTACCGCCACATTTAGAAAATTTGACACGAAAAATACTGAATGTAATGCACACCAAGTCTACGCAAATGACCTCTGCATAAGGATTTGAATGGGTAACACGAATATTTCTCTCCGTCATGTTTCTGACTGTTTCTGAACTCTGCAAATACTTTTGTCATTTAAGCAAGATGTCTTTATCAGCTTTTTTTTTCCCAATGTTATACACCTGTTTTTTAAGCTACTTTCAGGATTGCCACTTGATCTTCACCTTGGGTGTACGCAAGCTCCAAGGAGGTATATCACAGAAGAAACTGTATGTCTTTAGCTTAGTCTGACATCAAAGCACTATCAAATCCAGGAATGGAAGCAACGGCATAAAAAGCCAGGTCTTTGAACAAATGGATTAATGTTCCATGTTAAATAATCTTCTTCCTGGTTTTTTTTGCATTCCAAATGTAAAGCACATCGTATACTTTATGCCTAGAACCAGTTAGGTGCCTGTAAACAACTGATAACCAAGGGTAGCTGTGGTATTTAGCATAGCAGAATACATCAGATCATCACGACATCACTTAACCATATAGTACCAACATTTATACATTTTAAGAGCCCTATTCAAGCATTTTCAACACTCAGCACTAGTCAATTATATATCAAAGTTTATCTGGTGAATCATTTAGCATGTGAACAACTCTCACAATGCTAATTTCAACATTATAAACTCAGATTTTCAAAAGAGCCTCTATGAAAATACAACATTCGGAAAGGCTACAGAGTTTGTCATCATCAATACTGGTGGTCTAGAAAATATTTTAGAAAAAGATTAAGAAGCAAGGATGCATCTATTCTTACATTTGTTATTAGAATAATAGAAAAGTTTTGCACAAACTGACCTTCATTAATGATTTAAGCTAATATGCCAAATTATAATCTCTTACTATTCACCTAATCCTGTATGAGGATTGTAACTTCCAACAAAAAACTGAGGCAGGAATATTTAACCTTGCCACAACTAAATTTACCTAAGATCACCTAACACAGTCCTTGCCTGAGTCTGCCTAAGAAGAATTATTTAAGTAAAGCCATGAAATATTTTATAAAGAAGTGCCACAACTTCCAAACACATAAACAGCAGGGAAAGAGCAAAAGTAAGCATTCAACTCAGATAACGTTTCTCAATTCTAAAAAAATAATAAATAAATTTTATA
>JAVJGG010000013.1:1967922-1981315 GCA_035590195.1 Aviceda cuculoides
TTATAAATAAATTTTATATATATATACATATATATATATGCTGCTGAAATACTGCACTCATAAGATGAGGTAGATATTTCCCTACTATAGGTTCTGTTACAAAACAAAATTCAACTTGTCATGTCCTGGCAACTTGCATTTCAAAAATAGCTTTGTCCTTAAAAAGGTTATTGTTCTGATATAAAGCTATAAAAGCAAACAACAAAAATTATTTTCAATTGGTCTCCAAGAGCCAGTTATGTCTTTATCTACCTTTGATATCTACTGTAATATAAACAATTCAACTTTCTACTATGGCTGTCTCACTGAGTTATTTCAATAGAGCAAACCTATGAAAATTTAATGACTGCCCCTTCCAGACAGGGAATGACCAAGCCTAAGAGACATACATAACAATACTTATGGATGCTCATACAGAGGTGTGACTCTTTTATTTGTGCTCCCTTTTCTGCACTTGTGACCTTCAAAGATAAAGGCTTCCTATTATAACTGTGAAAGGGTTTTTTCACGCATCCAAACTGGCATTTGGTGGAAGCAAATATGATAATTACAGATCCTCCATTACTCTGCTTGCTATTGCTGAAGAGTAAGCACTACTTTATAGAGAACCTCTAATAGTGTACTATCTGTAACTGCAGTCTAAATAAACTTTCCTATAATGCTTCTATCTATCTAACAGAACACAACAGTTTAAATCCCAGACTAACCCCAAAAGACTATTAACTAAAATTCGATTACCCATAGAAACTAGTGGTGGGGCAGACAATGTTGATTTTCTAATTATGTATTGTGTACAGTTTACTTATACTAGAACCATTTCACATAATTTGTACATGTGTACATATATTTCATATTGTACTATCACATATAAGCAATCATTTGAAAGATACAACTGCTTTAGCTGAATAACTCGTACTTTTTCAAATACACATTTTCTAAACACACAATTATACTCTTCTCCAAAACCAATTTTGTAGTTGCTAGCACAATCTTTTTTAAAAAAATACATTTTTTAAAATAAAAGTATTCTATTAATTTCTTTTACCACGTTAAATGGAAAAACAAAACAACACAAAACAGAACTCTCTTTCTACTTCCGTTAGCTACAGGCTACATACTGCCAGTTTAACAAACGCTAGATTTTACTCTATTCTGTTAATAGTCTTGCAGAATTCTTTTTCACATATGTTACCTTCATCACCCCAGTGACCTAACGACAGTAATATAATCTACTCATCTAAGGTATCTGAGCACCACTGATGGAAATCAATGCTGTTTGGGCTAGATAGTATTTCACTACTGAACTGCTTGACATAAGTAAAATGTATTCACCTGCACTACAACTAAATATATAGTCAAGCTTCATTTTCTCCCTCTTATCTCCCAAAACAGAGAAAATGCTGTCTACAAAATAGTCTTGTATGCTGTTAGTAATAAGGAAATTGTGACTGCTATTCTGTAAAAATCTTTCTCTACTTCAAAAGAAAATGCCTCATAATTGAAGATGAAACCTTGCTTTTATTTTGGCTGGAAAGTTATTTCAGTACAAAATAAACACAGGTAACACCTTGGCATTAAAACCGACACAATTAATTTACGAAAATTTTGACTCTTTACCACTTTAGAATTGCTTTAAGAAGGTAGGTAAAAGGATCAATACCTATGAAACTGATGAAAACTGTTCTAACAAGTGCAACATAGGTTTTACCAATGACCTTTCAAACCAAAGGAAAAAATACAGATTTTATAGTAAAGAGAATAGGGATCTACATCCTGTCCTTTTATGTGGTACTGTTTATTACCCATTCTCCATGGTTCAACAGGATATAATGTCAGCAGCAATGCCCATAATCCTTTCTAAATTTTGTTCCTTTGTGCATGTATTAGACACTGCCGATGCATGAAATATCTAATCTGCAGCTAACAATGACAGATGGTTTTCCCATTCATTTCTAATAAGCCATTTTTAAAGTGTCAGCACCATTTTTTGTTTGTTTGTTTAAACTTCCTATTTTACTAAGGTTTCCTGAATTAAAAAGTGAATGTGTTTTTAGGGAACTGTTAAATGAAGGGCAAAAGAACAAGCGAAATTTAGTCTATTATGAATCATCTGCAACAGAAGCATTATAACAGATTTGGATTAGAAATAATGAGGTAGTGAAGTCTGTCTTGAAAACCTTTTTAGCCATTCTTCTGTTCATTGCCTATCTTATTTTTATCCATTCCAGTTTTAATTCTCACTCCCCAGCCTCAAAGAATACTTAGTGGTGGCAGCATTTTTGTTATTGCCCAGAACTGTAGCTACAGAAGAGAAGCCATTGAATTTCAATTTTAAAACCATTGCTATATAACATGATGGGGGGATGACTTCCATCGAAGATCTGCAAGGCAGAAAAATGCCAAGTATTAAAAGTTATCTACTCACTTTAAGATAACCATAAATAGGTTATGGCAAAATAAATCAATTTTAAAAAATCGTCAAAGAAACAATGCTACCTGTTGTCATTTGCACTGAAGTCAGCAGGGTGGTTTTTTGTTCTATTGTTTTTATTTATTAGACCAAGTCTCACCATGAGCACCCAGCTTTCTGTCCCTCTTGCACTTCTTAAGCTTTATCCACTCTTTCATCCAGCACTTTAGCTCATACACCTGCCTTCTAATGTGCTGCCATCTTATCTTCAAACCTGAACAACAGGAATATTCCGAGATGGTCCAAACTCTTTCCCCAAACCTCTGCTTCCTCTACCTCAATGCCTTTGAGCAAATCCTGAATTATCTGTTGAAAAGTTCCTTTTCTAAAAAGGAACTACATGCCGTTTTCTAACCCAGTTCCGGCAAACTCCTGCAGAGTCAATTCCTCCACCTCTGCAAAACTATTTGACTACTACTATTTTTAATCTTTCTCCATCCTTAGACACAAATCATCGCTATGTTTTACATGCCCCAGAGTACTGAATTCACCTGTTCATACACGCTTCAGGCTGCTCAGTGTGTGCTTGTACAGTTTTAAAACTGGTCCTTGCAGATGACTGACAGATTTCTCCTTTGGCCCTCACTCCTAGTGTCCTTCCAATTGCATGTGTCGTCCCTTTTCTGTGCAGTTTCTCTTCAGCAGTGACCGTGAGGTCACAGAGCTTAGTTTTGAGGAAAGAAAACAGGTACCACAGTGTGCTCTAAGCATTTACCCTCAAAAGGGAAAGGGTACTCAGTCTGCTTGCTCTCCACACCCTGTCAGTGCAAGGATAAGAATCGGTATGAGTCAGTATTTCTTCTCTAAATCTGTTACAAATTATGCCATCCTATCCTTACAGAAACTGGCACCTCCATCTCACCCCATTTCATCATCTCCAGGAGAAAAAATGAAAGGGAAGTTTACATCCAGCTTTTTTTTTCTGCATTCTTACTTCAGCCACCAGAGAAATTAAGCGTAACAGAAGCACAGTTCACTCTCTCTTCTTCAGTCTTTTCCTTCGTGTTTGTCTTCTAAATGTTTCCATACAAATCTTATGACCAGATATTGTTGAATTAATACCACTTTTATGTATGTAGTCCACCATTTTTTATTATTCCTAACTATAATAATTACATCTATGATAAACATCTTAGTTTATGGGTATATATGAAACTTGCTATTTTGAAATGTCAGAATCCCAAAATATGTACCAGAACTGAAAAACCGCAAATATAAAATTGCAAGTATTTCACATGTATTAAACATAGGAGTAGACCAAATTTAAGAGAGATTTGAAGTGCAGAGTAACTGGTGTATATGTTTATGTATACTTTTGCCCAATTTTACTGTCAAAATCACCTCCTTATGCACAAACATTGAGGGATCTATGCATATAAACTGACAAAAAGTCTGGATGATTACCGACAGAAACAGAACTGCACAAAATCATTGAGGTTGGAAGAGATGTCTGGAGATTGTCTAGTTCAACCCCCCTTGCTCACAGCAGGGTCAACTACAGCAGGCTGCTCAGGAGATTGTCCTCGGCGCTCTCAAAGGATGGACACTCCACAACCTTTCTGGGCAACCTGTTCCAGCGTTCCATCTCCCGAACAGTAAAAAAAGATTTTTTTTTTTTTTACATTTAAATGGACTTTCCTGCATTTCAGTTTGTGCCTGCTGCCTCTTGCCCTTTGACTGGGCACCACTGAGAAGACTCTGGCTTTGTCTTCTTTACCTGTGCCCTCTCCCTGTCCCCTTCCCCCCCCCCATCCCCCGCCCCCAGTATTACACAGATTGATCCTGCTAAGCCTTCTCTTCTCCAGGCTGAACAGTCCCAGCTCTTTTTGCGTTTCCTCATATGGAGGTGTGCCAGTCCTTGGATCACCTCAGCGGCCTTTTGCTGGACTCTATTTTATCCGTGTCTCACACCAGAGAGCCCAGAAGAGGACATGACACTCCACATGTACCTTACAAGTAGTGAGTAGAGGTGAAGGAACACCTCCTGCAGCCTGATGATGATGTTCTTCCTAACGCAGGCCGGGGTGCTGTTGACCTTCCTTACGGACCTTGTGGGTATACCACCACTGACTGACCACCAGCCGGTCTTTGTGCCTGGCAGTTCAGCCAGTTTTGTCTATGAGGATGTTATGGTAGATAGCGTCCAAAGTCTTGCTAAAGTCAAGATAAACAACATCCACAGCTCTCCCATTATCTGTCAAGCCAGTCATCTCATTTAATGCTATCATCAGGCATGCTTTCCCCTTTGTAAATCAACACTCCCAACCACCTTCTTTTCCATCACACATATGGAAACGATTAAAAGGACTGTTTGCTCCATTACCTTCCCAGGGATCAGGGTGAGGCTACCTGGTCCAGTTTCCCAGATCCTCCTTCCTGCCTTTCTTGAGGATAGCAGTGACGTTTTCCATTTCCGACCTTCCTTTTCCTGCCTTTTTCCATCACATTCTCTGGCATATTTCCATTTTCTGTCTTCCAATCCTCAGGAACCTCTCCCCGTCACCAAGACCTTTTAAACATAATCAAGAGTGGCCTCACAATGACACCAGCCAGCTCCCTCAGGACTCATGATACACCCTACCAGGATCCTGCAGCAGGGAGTCTCCCAGTACAATCATTCATCCTTGCCTGCCTCATGGCTGAGGTCCAGCTGATTCAGATGCTTCACTGGACAGAGCTTCTGGTCCTTCCTCTGCTACCAGGTCACTGAACCTACTCTGTAGTTGCAGAGCTGCCGATATGACAGGAGCCCTCATCCTGCTGTCGATGTCACAAGCTTCCAGCCTTCATCATCACTGGAGTCTTCGTTTCCAAACTCCCTAAGCGCAAACTTTGCCTGGTCCTTCACTATGGTGAGGAGTTCAGGTTTTTGTATCTGTAGGGTCTTGGAAAATATGATGCTGTTCTCATCATCTCTGAAGCTGCACAGTCTGCTGACTGCCTCCTGCAGCTCATTTCCTTGGCAGCACAGATCCTCCCCAGTGCACAAGTACCTTTGCAGGCATGGACACGGTATCCTCTGGACCCAGCCTCAGCAGGAGGTCCCAAACATGCCTGCAGCCCCAGGTCTGCAGAACTACATCCCCCCTGAGGAGCCCAGTCTGGTCTGAGGTCTCTGATGTGCTGAGGTAGCTGCTCCTGCAGACGGTCAGGGATAGTGCCTTGTAGCACCTCACTACCTAAGTACACGGTGTCCCCAACGGAGTTTCTGGCTCCCTCCTACACCAGTTGGCTGTGCTCTAGGCTTGGTAGTTAAATACACTCTTTCCAGCATTTGCTGAAAGGATGCTTGACTATCCCTAATGAGGTGTCAGCTGGAAACAAAAAGTTCAAAGTCCCCATCAGTCAAGAAAATCTGACAACAAAGCTTGTGGGAAACTGCTACAGCTTGCTAGCAGTCACAGCCTCCTGTAGCTACCCCGTCCCAGGAGCAGCAGGCACCCTGAAACTCTTCAAAGAATTCACAGCGGTCCTCTGATGACCCCAGAAGTAGCTCCCAGAAAACCTAGCATATCTCAAGCCAGAGTCCAGAAACTGCTGGGCAAACTGCTTCATCTGTTAGCCATCTCTACTAGATGTGGTCATGTATTTGTACATTATTTACATTTAAAGTGTTTAACTACCCTATGAATTGCAATGATACAATTTGAATTTGCAATGATGAATTTGGCTAACTTTTACATCACATTTCATGCACTCTCAAAGCTATGCCTCAGGTACCTCATTATTTTAGAAACTGTTTTGTACTCCATCCATTCAACCTGTGAGTTCATTGAATCATCATTTTATGTCTCTTTAGGTGTCTGTAGCCAAAAGATACTATAAAACATTTATTTAAAATACGTCACCTAATGATTAAATGTATCAGGAAGAGCAATTCTACTGTTCAGGAAGGAAAAGCTGATGAGCTGGTTTGGGAGGACAGTATTTTCCAGGTGTGTTGTTTTAAATTTCATGTTTCACTGTGATTTTGAATAAAAATGCCATCGTCCTGTCAGAAAACTGTTGAATAATGGCCAAAATATGCCATAAGGGGTCCAAAACATCACTGAGTTTTTAGTAGATGCTACTGAGATGGCACAGCAATATTTTGTTGTTCGCCTAAGGCAACGAAAACCCTAAAGCTGATTTCACACACTGAAGTATAACAAGCAGCACACTACACATTTCCAGTTGTTAGCAGTATTACCAGAGATGAAATTATGAAACACTTGCTATCTTTAGAGGAAACACTTGTTTGCACTTTCACAAATTTCTTTAGCTAATTCAGTAATTCTCCTGACTGTCCATATAAATCTTTTGAAGATGGTTTTGAGTAATAGGCACATACATAATTTGGTACTAGGATGAAAAAATCCCCAATAAGTCAGAACTAAAGATAAGTCAGAAGCACAACAGACAAATGTTTTGGGAAACATCTCTGCAGCAAGAGAGGAAAAGCTGGCCAAAGAACCCTGTAGAAATGCCAGCTAAGAAGCCAGATGCTGCTTGGAAAAAAAAGTTCCAGAGTTTGGCATCTGGGACCATTAAATGCCAAGCTGATCCCCATCTGCGGGAAAAGCTGTTTATTGCTTCTGGGGGAGAAAAAGTAAGTAAGAGTATAGCAGTAGTTTAAAGGAGTGCCAGTAAAAACAGAAGGCAGACTGAACTCAGCTTTCAAACTATAATCGTATCACAATTTACTTTTTAATTCCATCATAGTTTAAAATCCATTCATTTAGAAATAAGCATATCTTAAAAATACACTGCATAAATATGCATGCGTTTACTTATGGATCTTTCAGATATTCACCCATCCCTAATTTAGGAATCACCTGTTTATACAACTTAGGACAGAACAATTCTTGCATAGTTCTGAGTAAATGCAGAGGCTGATTTTAACTTTGCTTTTCCAAACAAATCCTCTCCAGAAGAGCGGGGGGGGGGAAAAAAAAAAAAGAGTAAAACAGTACGCTGCTTTTCTGTAACAATACTACAACTAAAGTTCATGGTATGCATAACGGTGAATACATTCTAATGACATAAGACTAGGCTTTTTTAAGAACTGAGCATAGGTAGATGACAGTTAAACTAATGAAAAACTTTTTTCATTCTGAAAGGATGTGGCTTCAAATGCTAAGAGGCAAAGAGGGAAGATACAGGGCAAGATGTTGTATTCAGGAATGGATTGAGAAAGTAACAGGAAGGAGACAGAGTAAGTCTAACTCTGGTTGATAGTATAGTTACCCAAACGGTCAGCTGGCATAAATTATTATCAAAGTAAAGACAAAGAAAGATGATCATGGCATGGTTACTAATTGAAGCAGCATTGCTAAGCAAGACTAGCAGAGTTTTGAGATGAGTTCTGAAGTTACTCAAAAGACCCTCCACTACAAATACAACTTATTATTTCAACTGGAGTCTAAAGGGAGGTAGGAATACCAGAGTCTCTTACAGGATAGGATAAACAACAAAGGAGTTTAAATGAAGAACATTTAACTACAGACAACATTTTTGCACATTATCAGTTATTTCCCACAACTGCTTAAGGAACTTAAGCCTCATATTTAAAGGTGACATTGGCATTTACCAACTTTTGTCTTTGCAGATGTTGGTGGGAAAGAGTTGTTTCAGTGCCAGAGTCACCTCTGAAAAAAAAAAAAAAAGCTAGCTCCTAGAATTAGAGGCATACAAATAACATTACAAAACTATCTACAATTTTTTACCAAGTACCCATGTGTGACCCAGTCATAACATCAGACAAAACTCAGATCTGTATCGTATGTAGCCAAAGAGGACCGCTGCACCCAAAAAAGGGTGCTTCAAAGCAGGCTAAAGGAACCATACCTAGATTTTGTTCCAGACATAAGCACACTAAAGTAGCATAACTGGAGAAACGAGCAAGCACTTCATAATCCTGTAACACCACTTACAGCATTTTGTAACACAACTAGACTTAAATATATAAATAATATCTATAACTGTGAAGGGACAAATGGAGACCCGTGATACAGCTGCACAAATAGAGTGCAAGAAAACATGTGCCAGAAGTAAAATCTGAAGGATGAGAATGAGCAGGCAGGAAAGATGTCTGTCTCTGCAAAAATAAGTGAAACAAGAAGGGGTCCTGATTCCTAAAGTATGATGGCAAGGGCAGATAAGATCACACTTTTCTTTTGGAGAGGAGGCAGGAAGCATAAAACATTGATGGTAA
Organism: Aviceda cuculoides; assembly: GCA_035590195.1. Taxonomy (NCBI): domain Eukaryota; kingdom Metazoa; phylum Chordata; class Aves; order Accipitriformes; family Accipitridae; genus Aviceda; species Aviceda cuculoides. The sequence continues at coordinate 1,976,586 of JAVJGG010000013.1, forward strand.
GTGAGGAAAGGCAGGGAAAAAAGACAACAGGCCACTGTGGTTCCCACTTCTCTCACTGAAGAACTCTAGGGACTGACTACCTCGACCTCAGCAATGGAGAACCATCAACAGCCACAGCCAGCAGTGCTAACTAAACAGTATCACTTCCACAGTATTGCATGATTATATAAACATAAATTATAAATACATATACAAATATGAATAAATACATAATTAAAAATAATACCATTAGTAACTTTACAAAATAATAAGGACTAATGGTGTTGTACATGCAACAATAATGATCAACAGAGATTTAGAATTAATCTTTGGCAATGTGTAATGTTAAGGAGTAACAGCAATCCAGTGAAGAGTCATTCTCAAGTTTGGAACTTGAATAGTTTGTCAGTCTTTTTAAATATTCCCATCACAGAGATCACTAATTTCCTAACTGATATAGGTATCTATGTATTCATTTGCAACTAACTTATCTTTAATGAAGTTACAATGAAAGGAATTTATAGTAAAATCATAGGGAGTAGATTCTGGATAGAGCTCTGGTGCTAAGGACTGGCACTGTTAGAGTGACTAACACAGTCAGCGTGAGTCCTGATCAGTGAAGCAAGGCACTCTAAGGATGAACGGTCTGTTGGGTTTTTTAAGTTTTTTGAAAAGGAACATGTTTAAAAAAAGTAACTAAGAGTAAAAAAGATGAACTACAGGTATAAAAATAGAACTGGACTTCAGTTTACATGGATTATAGAATGGTATCTTAGTGGACAGATTCAACCACTGACAAAGCGTAACTTTGCTCTGGTCTACTGAGGCAAACAAAGTGTTATAAAAAAATGTAAGATCAATAGATGGCACAAGGAAATACACCTAAGTAAGTCTAATTTCCTGTTTAGTATGAAGAAATCTACTGGTTCGTTACAAAAAGAAAAGCAGCAACACCACACTTAACCATCTTTATTCTTGATAACAACCTCAAAAATGAAGACTGACAAAATGGCAAATAGCATGAATCTGTGGGATTCAATGTGAATATACAGAAAGAATTGAGCACTTCGGAAAGACACTTGGTTAATTCTCCAAGTTGTAACATCATGATTACAGCCAAGTTCCAAACTATTCTACATCAGTAGAAACACTGGTTCATCCATAAAACTATATTGCCTATTATTTTCCAAGAAGAGTTGAAGAGATTTTCACTTAAAGTTTCTCTGTAAATTGGTAACAGCAAAGGAGACACAAGGGCTTTAATTAGGGTTTGATGTTATTAGGGTAAAACTTCAGAAGTATCAGGAGAGATGATACAATAGGATAAAGAAGAAATAGGGAATTCAGCTGATAATAGATGCATCTGCCTATAAATGTCCAGAGACATAATTTGAGAGATTATGCTATCATGAGAATTAAGAGTGAGGTTCACAGGGTACTGGAAATATATGCATGAAAGTATTCTAAATTAATTTCTTTGCTGTGCCATATGCCAAACTGAAAAGTAAGAAGGGAGAAAAATAAATTTCTTGGTTTATCAGCTGAATAAAAATTAACTGGAATGAAACAGGAATTATGTAACACATTATTCACATTTAACAATTCAAGCTTAACTATTGATTCAGTATCTTTCTTAGTCCAAATTTCTTACTCCAATTTTTTTTAAATAAAAATATGCAACCGAGGTGGTTGGTTTTGGTTTGTTTTGGTTTTTTTCCTGTTGGCATGTGAATTATTTTCCTATGATGGAATCCGTAAAGACAAGCATTCAGCTGTGGCATACTTGTTGATCCTTCCGTTTTGGCAGCAAGTTTCCATATCAAGGTTCAAAAATGAATAGCTCCACCAAGATAAAGAAATTAACTTAGAAGAGAAATTTGTAACTAGTAATTATGGTTTGTATTATTATTCTTGTTATTACAGATTTGAAACAGTACAAAAATATTTCCTTTTGCATTATATTCTTTTCTCAGTTTTTTTCTATACAAAAGTGTATTTTTTATGCTGTTGCACAACAAATTACCTAGTTTTTCCAAGAACTGATGTTTTCAGATGGATTTGCGAATACTTAAAGAGAAAGCAAACTAATGAGTATTATCAAAGGCATAACAGAAAGCTATGTTATCTATCCTTTACATTAATTTAAGTTAGAAGTGATATCAAGTAGCAGCAGAGGTGTAGCCAACTTCAGAGAAATTCAGAAAATTCTGTGTATCATTGCCAGCAGCTAAATTTACACCATGAAAATAAACAGTGCCAGAACATGGCCACAGGCAAGGAAACTGCATTGTCCATCACTGTTGCATTCTCAAAGCAGTTCCTGGCCTGACTTTGGTGCAGGCCACCTAGCGCGTCTCCAAAGCAATGCCCAGGCACAGCTCAAGAGTGCCAATCATCTTTTCTATTGGGCAGCTACAACCATGTTGTCCTGTTTTAAAGACTAGGTTTTATTTGACAGATATGGCTGGATGTCCTCAGGGTCAGATACTAGTCACTGCCACTGCTTAGCTACCATGAGATGAAGACTTTGCCTTGTTGCTGTAGTTTTTAGGAGAAAAGTGTTAAAAAAAGGTAATAGAAATCAATTTTTTTGATATTAAGTAAGAGTAATTGTGAAAAAAAGCAGAATGTCTTTTAAAATCTGCGAGTATAAACTCTAATGATTGAAATGAAATTGCTTTAGATTATACAACAAAAACACTGGTCTAGACTCATTTTTCCTTGTGGTTGCCAAGTCTTAGACTCACAGTTTCAACTACAGGTATCTCTGAAGTTGGTTTTGTTTGGCTTATAACCCTTGTATACGATGATTCAATGATACATCTCATTTTCCTGTTCTGTCAACTAGGACAAATAGCTCTGACGAAAAATATGTGTGGTGCTTACAGTTCAAACCAATTCCCTTGCAAATATTTTCTGTAACAGTTCAGTATTTGCCAAATCCAGAAAAAAGTACTTTTTGAGCATTTTTTTCATTAAACAATAGGGAGTCCTTGGATTTGCTTATCCATAGTTGACCCAGCTATGAATAAAATCAGGAGAAGCCATGTTACCTGCTGCAATATATATAATGCTTCCAGAGGCTGAAAAAACAGGCAAAATGTAAGGACAGGTAACGATACATGGTTGCAAAATATTCATGTACCTCGAATTGTCCTTGAGGATGGTGAAACTGTACATTTGCCTATACAATCCATTATATCATGTAAGAATTCAAACTGCCATAATGTAACAGCTAATCAGACATAAACAGTATGCAGTTATAAAATTATTGTTAGTAGACTACAAAGAACTAAAAACTTCACAAAAATAAGAACTACAGAAATTTAAAAAATCTTTAACAAATTGCCTTGTGTCCCAACAGACTTAAAATGGTGGAAAAAAGCAATTAAAAATATTTTAACAGATTTTCTCAACCTCGCTACACTCTTCTTTTTCTGTTATTGGACTGAAAATATTTTACCAGTATAGGACATTTAATACTATATAAAAATGCAGTTCTAGCACAGCTCAAAATATTTCAGGTAAATTCTGAACCTAAACTAATGCAAAAATTATACTGTATTATATGTATTATTTGACTTAGTTAAATTTATCTTTGGCTATTTGGGGAATCGTTTGTCTGTTTTCAACTATGGTAGGTCTTCTTTCTGACTATTGTCTGTATTACCAGGAATATAAACACTGTACAACAACTAGATTGTGTATTGTGTACAGTTATTATACTGTGGTCTTAATGCAGCAGTATCAGTATCTTATTAAGAGTTTACATTCAGATTCAGGACTATTCTAGTATTGACATCATAAAGTAGGTAAACCCTGGCTACAGATAGCAGAAACTGATTGCTAGATTGTATACAGAGTCCTTATCCTCATAATACTAAACCAAAATTATTTTTAAACTATAAATGCATGCATGAAATAAAAATTGCAGTTTTAAGTTAAAAATAATACAGTTAGTGTCAAAACTTCTCATGCTTTCTTCCAGTGTGGCTGTAAATTTTAAATTACTATTTTCTTGCCATTTTAAGCCACAAGGTGGCAGCAATGATATAATCTCTTCATCTAAGATTGTACAACTATGTCCACTCCCACTGCTTTTACTCTTAAAGCATCTCCTGGACTTATAAGGCATATATGATGGAAAGAAATCCTACATTTTCTTTGACAAAATATAGTTCCAGACTAGATTACTTGCTCAGTGTTTTGAACTGATGCATTTTTTAAATTTTCTATTTACAATTATTTATGTCTGCTGACTTCAAATGAATGTGCAGGGAAGCAGTGTATCCATGACCCAAGTTGTTTGCTCATTTGTGTAATAACATTCCATTTCCCAAGCTCAGAAATAAAATAATAACAGGACGCATAAATCTGTCATTCATGGAACACAAACATATAGTGAAAACATGCAACACTTACCGATAGCTGTTGAAAAGATCCATGCAGGTGCCATTGTTTTTACAAGGCTCTGAATTACATTCATTTGATTCATTTTCACAAAAAGTTCCTTCCCATCCAGGCAGGCAAACACATTGGTATCTCTGTAATGTATTAAGTAAAATAATCTGTTACTTTTTGTATTTTTAATGCAATTTCTGGGAAAATAACAGAAGATTGGCAAGGAGGACCACAAACACGCTCAAGTGACTTGCAGCTGGGGTGTCAAAAAACAGGTATATCGCAGGAACTGCGGCTCGGCCTCGCGTGCTGGACAAGTAGAACGTGGGTGTGCAGGTCACATCGGCCTG
>JAVJGG010000013.1:1985748-2001915 GCA_035590195.1 Aviceda cuculoides
AACGGGAATACATTTACTCTGCATCTCATCCGCGGTTTTCTGGATGTTCCTGCGTCCTGCCTGCGCCGGCTCACGTACAATTACAACGGGTATTACTGCTGATTGTTTTGCACTTTTTGTCTTCTTACAGGTGCTTCACCATTTCAAAACTTGAAAATGTTACAAATATATCAATAGTTTGACCTACTAATATGACAAAAAAAGAGGATATGAGGTAGGCATGCAACAGTACTTACCTTTCTGTACAAGTAACTTGTGTACCTCAAATCCTTTACTATCTCATCCTTCCTCCTCCAACTTTTTCTAATAAAAGATATTATCTCTCCTATAAAACTACTTTGCTTACATATTACACTGATGTCCTGGTTTTGGCTGAGACAGAGTTAATTTTCTTCCTAGCAGCTGGTACAGTGTTATGTCTTGGATTCAGTATGAGAAGAACGTTGATAACACCCTGATGTTTTCAGTTGTTGCTAAGTAGCATTTAGACTAAGTCAAGGATTTTTCACCTTCCCATGCCCAGACAGCGAGAAGGCTGGAGGGGCACAAGAAGTTGCTCAGGGACACACGTCAGGACAGAGGACCAAAACTGGCCAAAGGGGTTTTCCATACCGTGTGATCTCATGCCCACTATATAAACTGAGGGGAGTTGGCCTGCGAGGATCGCTGCTGGGGAACTAACTGGGTATCAGTTGTATTGTGCATCACTTCTTTTGTATATTCCAATCCTTTTACTAGTATTGTCATTTTATTATTGTTATTATTAACATTATTAGTTTCTTCCTTTCTATTCTATTAAACTGTTCTTATCTCTACCCATGAGTTTTACGTTTTTCCTTCCGATTCTCTCCCCCACCCCAATGGGGGGCGGGGGGGAAGAGAGCGGCTGCACTGTGCTTAGCTGCTGGCTGGGGTTAAACCACAACAACTGACATGCCTAAAACACAGCTCTTCACAGTCATCGGGGTTGGACTGCTCAGCATGCAGTCCAAACAGGACTCAATATAAAACAATTTATTATGGAAATTCTCAGGATTATATAGCTATCCAACTTGTTTAACACCTTTAATATGAAATTGTGCATCAGTAACTTAAATAAGCAGTACTAGAAAACTCGTGACATGAGAAATACTGTCTCCTATACAGTGTATTAGATACAATACAGGCTGTATTAGGTAGCAATTCAGACAGCATAAATACAAGTCTTCTAGCTCCATGGTGATAGCATTAAATATACTAATGATCAGGTTTCTTTAGTTCTAAATTTCTGACTGATTAAACTGAACAAAACTTCAGCACTATGTATATCCTCCTCAAAATGACTTGTATTATAGGGTGTTTTTCATCACACTGCAAAGCTATTATATCAAATTGTAACCACGCTGCAGTATTATCTCCAGCTTCAAAATTATCCAGTATCTGCATGCAATGGGGTGTCTGACATAGTCTCACAGAAGTAAAAGGCATAAAGCATCTTTTTCCTGCATATGTTATTAAAAAAAAAAAAAAAAAAAAGAGACGTGAACATCTGCTGAATTGATTATTAATTAGAGAGGGGCAGCAATGCAAACACTTCCATTCAGCAGAAGTTTTAATTGCTTCTTTTGTAACATGTTTGCTTCTAACAAGCCTTCTTTCTACGAAAATTTAGAGAACAGTTTAATGGTGAGCATGACTAATGTGAATTATTACATTACCTGCTAAACATTGCAAGAGCCTTCAGGGTAGATTTAAAAGCCTATTAAAGCCCATGTAAATTGGAAGCCATTAGCAGACAGCAAAAAAAGGAGTTTTTTTAAAAGCTGAGTGAGTAAATAAACTGCCACAGGACAATGATCAAATGTGTAACATACCAGCACTGTAGCATCTACAGGTGTTCACAGTCTACAAATCATACTGCTGCTTTTTAGCTGTTCTGATACTGAATCTGCATTTGGAAACAGAAAATTGTGTTTCAAAGAGATAGGGGCTATGAACTTTTACATTAACAGTGAAATTATTTGATTTCCTAATACAGTTTAAAAATAAGAGTAAGTTAAGCATCAGAACTCTGAAAGAAATGCATATTGGGCAATTGTCCCAGTCCTTTCTATGATGATACTCTTACCCTCTCCTGCCAAATTAAAAGCTTAGAGTATTTTATCGAACAAAGATAACAGAATAAAAAAGAAAGGAAGTTAATGGTTTAAAGCCAAGCTCAGTATGATTGTCCTGAGGTGTTATATAGTGTGGAACAGTTCCAGTGATTCCAGTACTTAAAATTAAACTAGTTACATGTACATTCTACTATAGCTGGTCAAATCAACTTTTGCGCCAACCAGTTTGTACATGGTATATTTGTGATTCGTATTTTTCCCAACTGCATTCTATTTGTTTTGTGCTCATGTCCAATAACAGTTGCTACACTTACTTGGGACACACCCATGATTTCAGTAACATGGATTTTCCAAACCTAACAAGATAAATTTTAGAAGTCAGAAAACAAAATTGAAGAGTATCTTTCTGAGTTAAGATATGGCATTTTGAGAAATAGGAAACATCAGTAATTTACTTTCAGAGCAAAATAAGACAACAAAAAAATAATTGCATGAAAGCAGGTTGGACACTCAAAATGAGCTCAGTATATACTGATGAGTTAACTACATATTCTAGTCAAAAAAAGAAAGTAACATTTCGTCCTCTGTGTCTTACATGGGCAAGGCTATTCCATGCAATTAAATACAACTTGCAACCTGTGGACTCCATCTGTTAAAAAAGCACAGGAAAAAAAAAAGCTTAATTGATAGTTTACTGTTACTGCTCTGTACTCCTGAACTCAGGCTCAAGAACTGCAAAATATTCTCCATGAAAAGAAGAAAATTGGCCAAGAATAGCAAAGAGTCCAAGAAGTGGGAAATACTCAAAGTGACAGTAAATCAAAGGTTAATGTAGGAGACAGAAAGTTTTTGTTAAAATACTTTGTATTTTTTAAATATAACACTGAGAGACAAACTTGGAAAGAGAAAATCATTTTCTGGGAATTGTGACAAGGAAAGAAAAAAGAAAATACATGTGAGACGAATTACATTACTAACCCACATGTTAATGTCTTCTATTACATCATATCCACACCCAAATTAGTTATTAAATATCTGAAATTATTTGGAAAGTTTTTCTGATATTTCCTCAATTCTCTGCATATTTATCAGCGCCATGAAAAGAAGTGTTAGAATGGAAAAAAAAAAAAATGCTACAAACACAAAGGGCAAAAATGGGGACTACTAATCCACACCCACAAGTAACTATTAGACGCCTATTGTCAGGTTAGGTTTTCACATAAACCAGGAATGTGAGATAGTGACTAACTTCCAAAAAACTCTTCCAGAAATGGATTACAAAATTAGAGGAGAAAGGAGGCTGCCAACAGCTTTGTTTAGAAAACAGCAGTTACTTTTTCTGGTCTCACTAAAAGCATCTGTCAACCAGCTACTGAAATTCTATGATTTGCAGATTTCTCATTACATGAGGATTGTCACAACAAGCACAAAACATGACTCACATATATGTATACCATGCATAGGGGCAGCATACGTAAACTAAAAAATCTTACGTATTCTTTTATTTCTGTGTAGATTTACAGTAACTGAAGATGCCTTGTTACAATAAATTACACGTAAGTATAGGCAGATAAAAAAGGTATTGACAGAAACAAGAATTTGCAGGGAGGGACCCGGGGGTCCCGGCGGACACCAAGCCAGACACGAGCCAGCAACCTGCCCTCGCAGCCAAAAGGCTGAGGGTGTCGGGGGGCACGGGGAGGAACGCTGCCGGCGGGCGCAGGGAGGTGATCCTTCCCCTCTGCTCAGCCCTGGGGAGGCCGCCCCTGGAGCGCTGGGCCGGTTCGGGGCTCCCCAGTACGAGAGAGACACGGGCATACTGGAGAGGGTCCAGCCAAGGGCCAGTAACGTTTTTAAGAGCGCGGCACATCTCTCGGATGAAGAAGGGCTGGGAGAGGCGAGACTGTCAGGGCGTGGTACGGACCGAACGACACGGAACGGCAGGAAGCTGCGCAGTGGGAAGGAGGCAGTGAATCAAGCAGGAGACTGGGAGAATAGGATTGGACACCTATGTATGTGTTTCTTCCCCTTTATCGTAATTATGTATTACTATCCATTGCAGACAGATTAAAATAAATGGTACCTTTGAGTTCATCTTTTGCTTGTCCTCTAAAGAACACAATAAACGCATAAGTAACACCAGAGTTACTCCTTGTACACAGTCTTCCCTTCTACAATATCTAGCACAGTACTTACAGGGAGAGTGTGTTTCACCAGCTATACACAGGGTCAAAATCTGTAATTTTTTTAATCTCCTGCATACATACCAAGAAGCATATATGCACACTAGCCTGTCTTTATCCAACTGTGTGCGTAGTTAGAAAGTGTTAGTAAGACAATTTGTGTATTTTCCCTTCTCCAACACTGTAAATGAAGAATTAATCACTTCCTTAAGTCCTAGTCAATGTTATTTTACTGGAAAATGGCAGTTGAACACCTGGCAAATAGAAACTACAAAGAAAAAGGTTCATCACACACAACAAGGATCTGAATTATGAACACAGTAAATCTTCAAGGCTGTACTTCGCATGTGTAGGTTGAGCAGAATTTTCACCATACAGATATATACTCCAGGTACTTTTTCCATATCTAGAGCAAAATCTGAATGGAAGTCATTTCATTTTCTAAGATACTATGGAGCTGGGCTTTTTTGGGGGGGGTGTAACAGTTTTTAATTTACAGAAAGGACACAGAATACCTTGCCTGGAAACAGAAACATGCAAAAGGAAATGTAGAAATCTCCCCTGTTCCAAGTTCTTCTGCCAGACCATAATTCTTGTGGAGCAACTCTTTTTCCATTAAGGCCACACAGAATGAGCATATCAAAAGAGTACTTATCATTGGCACATAACGGGAGATACACTCCAGCAAGAAACCTCAGATTTGCCTTTGAGATTTTTTTCTCTCCTGAAAAAGTATGGTCATCTTGCCTCTACAGAAAACTTTTCATCACAAAATTCTGTTCTGTTGGAAGGAGGGCTTTTTCCTACAGAAAACCTTCATGCAACTTAATTTTGTTAGCGCTAACAGCAGTTCATTTAACTTTGTGAAATAAATGTGAACATAAAAATGTAAGCATCTGTGAAATCATATTTGCAATTGCTCTAAACCATATTGAGTTCCTAACATTACTTATGCAGCCTTTTTTGTTAATTTAAGGGTCTTTTCCGATTTGCTACTTTAAGGCTTCACTTTTAAGTTATTATTGATTTAATCATTTACATAACCATACAAATTCACTAACAAAATTAGATTAGAAAATTCCCATTTTTCATTATGACACTTTTTTCACTATGCAAGTCTGTTTGCATTTATATCCTAAATAAACAAGCTTATTTAAAAAATTAAATTTAAAAACTAAAAAACCCAGGATACCTGTTCATCTTCAGTTGGTTTAACCCTTACTTTAAGTTTCACTTAAGAAAACCAAGCTAAAACAAGACCTAAGCAGAATGAAATCCCAGCAACTACGCTACCTTTCAGTCTTCTGGCAATGAATTATCTACCTGTTCTTCACAGGATGTAGGAACAATGAATGCATTAACACTACTGCTCCACAAGTGAAAGAAAACTTACTTCTGAGGCATGAAGAAAATCTGCAATTGGCCCTGTTTTTCCTAGGCAGAGAGACATACATGGCTTGCTGTAATACGAGTTAATAACTCTGTAATAGATAGTTAGCCTGCCTAACTCAGGGCAAAGGAACACTTTTGCAGGGTAAGTGCCATGAGGTTTCCAGTATGATTATTAATACTGATTTTAATTGGAAGAACAATTATAATAAGCGACATGAAACACCAAGATGAAAAAAAAAGTATGAAACATGGATGCATAAGTGTAGAAAAATTATAACGAAAAGTGGTACAACAACGGAATCATTCTGATAAAACCATTAAAAATCACCAAAATAAGTTACTGAATCTTATTATCAGAATTATTAGCTCTCATATTCCTATGTGTTACTTCATTAAAAAGAAGTGGTTTTTTCTATTTTACTCTTGCTACGTAAGTTACAAAGCCTATGTGATTTTTGCACTAAGCACTGCAAAATGTGAAATACTAGGATAAGTAACTTCAGTCCTAGCTATCTACAGAAGTTGAGATAGCATTATGGATTTGCAAAAGCTTACCTACTCTCTATTTTTATTCATATATCCTTCCCTAAACAGTTTGACACGTCAAAAATGCTGACCATTATATTTCTCTGTCCTTCCAAATCTACTTATATTCTTTTGCACCTTAAGTTATTATAAATTATATATTATCTGATATCAAGGATAAAACAGAATGTCTTTTATTTAAATTTTAAGCAAGGCTTACATGAGAAACAAAGAACATTTTTAATTTGCTTATCTCGCCAAACTTTTAAATAATGAATTAGTTAAATTAGCAAGAAAGAGCATATTCAAAATAGCTGGTACAGGCCAAGTTTGATGAGCTGTAATGAGTTTTGCCTTACATTGTAATATTTCTGTATCTGTGTGTATTAAATGCATTTAGTAAATATGTGAAAAAAAGTGCGATTTTCATCTTATTTCAACAGCATACCAGCAGTAAAGACAAGCTTACAATTTCATTCAATGCAGGCTCCAGCTTAAAACATGGCTGGTATCTAGACATGCTGCATATTTACAACTCTAACTGCAATGTAATGTAATTTGTGACCACAAGGAAAATTATCTTAAATGGGAATACTAGTTATTTGCACTGCATGTCTTTATACACAACCATTTCATAAAATAGTAGCTTTGCTGATAAATTCATCATCATCGCTGCTTTTGATATTGATCATTTTAAAGTGACACATTTGTAAAAACACAATACTATACTGAAATGCTAGCACTCTTAAAATTAAATCACAACTAATGCTAGCAACAGACTTAAAATTATTTTAAATTTCATGTTCCCTTTGCAAACAAATGCTGGCCTGTGCCTTTAGAATTTAATCAATTACTTCCATCACTGCACAGATACAACAGTTCTCACAGTCCAACAGAAATCTTGCTGGGGTTAGTTTTCTCTGTGGAGATCCATCCCTAACATGCTGAGGCATACAAACATGCAACATGGCTTTTACTCATATTGACACAGGTTTTCCATTTGAGCACAGTCCATATTAAACAATATGTAAGCGTTAAGTTTGCAGAAAAGGAAAAAAATACTCAATGACAAACCCATGCCTCTGATCTTACATTTTTCTAGTTATTTTAAAATGTTATTCTAGGACACACTACGAGAAATATGAACATTAGAAGACCAGAAGAAGTACTTAAGAACAGTCATTAAAATAAACAACTGTGACAGTCAAAGTGTTTTAAAATTGTTGCTGCGAATCAGGAAAGAATCTTCTTAGGGAAGTTGCAGGTTTTCTGGGAAAAAAGTAAGTTTTGATTTGATTTTTTTTTTTTTACTGTTTTTAGAAATGTAATTCTAAAGTATGGACCTAATCTAACCAGACTAGAAGTAATTTTATCACAACAAACCAGAGTCAGTTTGAGATCTCTTACGTAATTAACAGTTGGTGATAGATTATTTTTTTGTCTCTACTTCTTGACCTCTGCCATTTGTTCTATTTACACCTTTCTTTCCTTCCCCTCTGAGAGAGCCTACTAGGAAATGTCAAAGAAATCACCTTCAACATGACAGGTACTGAACAGCACAGGAAAACTAATGAAAAACAACAGCCTTAAGTTGTTTGCGCAAAACAAACCAAATAACTAGTCCAGCTAGTGACAGACATTTGAATATCAGCCTTTGATCAGTGTATCTGGTTTGACATTTAGCTCAATTGTTCAATGAATAGTGAAAGGTCATAAACACATTCCTGCTCAGAAGTACTGACAGGAACTTGACCCACCTAAAAGCTTGTCCAGAGCTTTCAGTCTGCCCCCAGATCTCAGTTAGCAGGAGACCTATGGGAGTTAACTGTGATATTCCGAAGGAGTAGTCTAGATACTGACAGACAGAAATAACATTTTGCTTCTGAATTTCAAACCTGGTGCTGCTGCTGGTAGCTTTTTAAATGAAGTAAGAAAAAGCAGTAGAATAACTGCTGTTTTCCATAAAACAAAGCTAGCTGATACCTTAACATAATAGCTGATTCAAATTTAGATCTTAAGCATACAACCATTATCACATCAGTACACTTCAAACACCACAAAGTGCCACTTTTTCCAGCCTTGGGCTCAAAAGTAACAGAAAGTTAAAGAAACAGGCTGCTCTGAAAATACTTCAACCCAATATCCTTAGAAGCACCCAGACATTGACAGAATGATTTAATGTCAAGTTTCCTCTTTTGAACTTTCATTCATCCCTGCTTTAAATTTATAAAGCATTTCAGCATAATAAATCACATTACAAATTAATGTGCTGCCTCGATCATATCTAATACAAAAAGGTGAGTTTCTGAAAGTGCCAAACCTAGGCCTTGTGTCCTGCTCTAAATAAATTTGGCATAAAAACAACCAGCTAGACCAGTAATAGGCAAGGATCAAGAAAGAAGATGACTCTGTAATAAACAAATTTTATTCCATCTAGTCTGGTATTAATATATATACTTGAAGACATTTTGTTCAATCTAACCCAGTATTACTATAGACTAGAATAAGAGGGATTCAGAATCACGCAGACAAGCTGTAAAAGAAAGTGATGTCATTCTCCAGACCAGAAGATACGATACAAGGATCAGCTCGAGTGACGGACATAAAATGGCTGACGGAGCCCCCAAATCGGACAAAGGAAATTCGTGTAATACAGCAACTAGGAGCTCACAAAGAAACAAATCATGAGAACGGGGGAAGGGGGGAGGGCGGACGGAAGCACACCTTGACCTAACAACGTAAAGACAAACATCAAGAAGCAAAACATAAGGAAAAAAAAGAGAGAAACCCTGACTTTCTGTAGCGAAACAAGACCCCATCAACCTCAGTTAACCATAACCTTCTTCATTAATATTAGATCCTTACGACATTAAGTCTACCCCTTTGTCTCTGAAACTAAAAGCACGCTGACCGGCTGGTCACGCGGTGACTCCACATTTCGGCACCTCACAGCAATCCCAACAGCCGTTTGCTTTCGCTGGAAGGACCCTCTCGCCTCCTTCCAAAGGACGGAGGAAACCTGCTTACCTGGCGAGGCAGCCTGGCACAGGCTGAGCGCTGCTTAAACCCTGCCGGCCCGCAGCCGGCCCCCTCTCACACCCGCCAACGGCCGCTGCGCCCAGAACCTTCCAGAGCGACAGGCGGGCGGCACCCGCGCAGCGGCAGCCAATCGCCAGGCGCCGCGGGAACTGGAGCCAATCAGAGCCGGGCGTTCCCTCGCCGCTCCTATGACTGACAGGCGCTGTGGGGGCTGAGGCGGAGCCGGCTGAGGTGCCGCGGCAGGCGGCGGCAGCGCCTCGGGGCGCTGATGGCGGCGGGGCAGGGGTCGGCCCGCCGGGCTGGGAGTGCTATCCCGGCTCGTCTCTCCTCTTTCCGCACCGCATCGCCGTCCTGCCACCCCCCCTCCTCCCCAACGCCGCGGGGCAGCGACGTTGTGTGAGGAACTCTTCGCCCCGAGCCACCCGGCTTCTGGCCCAGGCTGCCCCTTCTCCCCTGCGGCGGGCAGGGAGGCCTCTCGCTCCTTACCTTTAAATACGCTTCTGTGACTAAAAGTGCTTTCAGGTCCGAGCCCAGTTAGTCCTCAGGCCGCCAGTTGGGTCTCGGACAGCATCGTTTGGCTCCAAGCCTGCGAGTGATGAGCGCTCCCGTCACCAGCAGCTCGGCGGGTGTCTGGTAGCAGCCCTCAACTGGTGGGCGGCGTTGTGTCTGTGGGGTGCATTTTCAGTAAAATAGGTGGTGCTGGTGTTAGGCTGTGAGCACGCCAATGAAGATGCAGAGCTCGGAGCATGAACCAGTAGGAAATCGTACAGCTGTACCAACACAGAGATGAACGAGGCGTGCATTGGAAGTCAGGTATTTGGAGGAATGAGAACATGGATCCACATTCACCTGGGGCTGAATTTGCAGTTCCTGGGGCTTGGCTGTACTGGTTTTCAGAGCTGTGTTATGATTCTTTCTTTTGTAATTAGATCAACATGCACAGAAGCTTAAAGTCTGGTGGAAACTCCCCCACATATTTAGCTCATACAGCTAGGTAGTTACTAATGTCCAGGTAGCACTGTGCATGCCTTTATGAGAAAGTTCAGCACCTTTATTGCTGAGAGTTCTGTCATTCTGAGCCCAGTGCCACAGCTCCTGGAAGGCCAGTGGGTGCCTGGAGCCGGATGGGTCAGGTTCCCCAAAAGGGGAATTCCAGTGTCCCCAGATTCTGAGTTACTAAAGGCAGCACAATTTTCTAGAATTGATTTTTTTTTTCTAGAATTTTTGTCACAGGACAAAAAAATAACACAGTGGTGCAGATGTTTGTACTTGGTACCTGTCCTCTGTACTGGAAACTAAACCTCGGTGCTCTTGTCACTGTTTCTTTGCACACGGTCTTGCATTACCAAAACTAAGACTACACGACTGTCTGATAATGCGCACCTGAAGTTGCTTCATACACTAAGAACTTGGAAGAGTCTGTTTAGCAGAGTCACGTAGTGATAGCTGCATTCAAAAGTGAAAAATTCATAGCAGTTTCTGATTGCAAGAGTGTTTCTGTAACTAATACTTATGGTCTCAGAGTGGCTCATTATAGGAATCGATACTTTCTGGGAAAAGCACAAATTGTGTCCAACAGTCTAATTCACTTGTTACATAACACGATTTATAAATAAGTCACCAGAAGTCAAATACAAGTACTCTTTTGAAAACCAAATTATTTAATTGAAAAATCAATAAGAGTTTACTTTTGAGGCTGCTTCTAAAAATTGTATGTCAATTAAAATATGAATAAAGAGGCTGCAGAACAGGACACAAAAGTTAATACTGAGATACATTTTAATTAGCTAAGGGTTGTCACCTTTTTAAAGATACAGTGTACTAGAAGGAAGAGAGAGAGAGAAAAGGGAACTGTAAACTGGAGGCAGACTAGATAAACTGAGCTATAGCATCGTGACCAACCCCCACCATTTTTAGAAACTTTTTCCAGTCTCACGCTTTTCCTCTCTCCTTTTGAATGTGTTTGTCTTACTTGTCTTGAAAATCAGAACATGATTTTAACAGCAGCAGCAGCAGCTCCAGACTTTAATAACCAGTTTCTCTTTTTCCTGAAAAATGCAAGTTAATTCTAGATTTATTAGCATACTAAAGGACTATTAAGAAGGGATTTCCATTTATACAGATAAGAGAAAAGGGAGTAGGAGTGTTCTTACAATAAAATCCTAATCTAATACTTTACATTCAAATGTTAAGAACTGTCTTCCCCTCTTTCTCTGTTTTCCTAACACCATTAAAATGAATTTTAATAGTATTTAGGGTGAGGCAATAAAAACATCAATAATTTGTGCTGTAATTAGACTACACCATGAGTTTAGGGAAGTTATGCTTTAAGAAATTATGACTTTGGATTTTATGGTTCTATCTATACTTGGTAGGGTAGAGGTTAACAACTCGTTACCTGTTAGCTCATATTTCCTATGAGAGAAAGAAAAGGCTTTTCTCTCTGATAGCAGCAAATTTAAAGACTTTCATTCTAATCTTGTAAAGCTGTAAAAATATTTAATCTGAGCTATAACTTTTTCTGTCTCATTTCCACTCCCTGGGAGAGCTTAATCTTATTAAGGGAAATCTTTTGTAATTTGCATGTTGCGGGCCTTCCTGGAGTTTGCCTCTTATTACTCTAATGAAGTTCTGTTTCTGAATATTGAGGGTGCTTGCCTACAGGACTTCAGGCGGCTCCACACCTTTTAATGGTATTGCAAACACTGTACCCACTACTCATATACATTCTATCTATTACAATTTATGATGCTGGTGCATGGTTATGGCTTTTCTTCATTCTTGTGATTTCAGCAGGATATTGATGAGACAGACAATCTCATCAACAAGCCACAAAATGATTATTTGTGTCTGAAATTTGTCTACAAATGTGATAAATCACATTTCTTCTTTTCCTATCTGTGTAACTGCAGTTGCATCATCACTAGGCCACTGACTCTCTCTTTTTCTTTATCCTCTCTCCTTGTCTCTCCACCACTAAAGACGCATCCTTTTCTTCTGCTCATGGGATCCTACCCAGGATCTGGCAGGAACAGGATGAAGGTGTGGATTTGTGCAGCCATTGCACCTAATGGGATGATAGTCAGGGATACTATAAGCCAACAGAAAAAAAACAAGAAAAAAAGACTGATGTACAAAATGGATAGGAACGTGAGGAGGCAGTGGTGGACCCTGGAGGGGTGTACTGACTTAGGGAGCTTTAAATGGGGGAAAGCAGCAGAAAAATAGGATAGGAAAGTCAGGTAGGGAACTGAAGATTCAGAGCAATGAGAGCATGAAAGGACATAACCTCTGACTAAGCAGTCTTTATTATCATTTGTAGATATTTAGCAAATCTAATTTTGATCATCTTCTGTTAATGGGTCAGATTGTAAAATGAGGGATGCTGTGGAGAAATGGGGTTTCTGCAGGTTGGAAGAAAAAGGCCGTGAGAGCACTGTGAGAACTCCGGACTTAGGAGATCGCCATAGCATATTCCCCACCAGCCATCTCAGGCACATAAATTTGGGACCGTGGTTTGTGAAGACACACATGCAAGATTCCTGCTCTCCCTTTTTCACCTACACTGTCATCTTTTTTTTGTTCCTGAGGTACAGCAATGCTATGTGAAATAATTTTAAGGTGCTAATATCCGGTAAATATAAACACATATGCACATGCAACCACTCCATTTGGTTAAGCAAAGAGAAAACAGAAAATTAGTTTTCACAATGCAGTCTCAAATAGAAGTTATCCAAAGAATATATTGCCATTAAATATTATTCTCACAAACGACTTATTTTTCAAGAATTCTGAAAATTTTCTGCTTCATCATTTCCAAAGCATAGCAACCAATGTCAGGGTTCTCCTTCTACAAAACTTTGGTATGCATTCCTTGCTGAAACTCGTTCCACTCATTTGTAACTATATAGTTTCAAAATAATGTTTTAAACCAGAGGAAGAATGGGGCGGAGAGGGCATTTTTGCATGTACAGCATAGTTTTTCTTAAAATATTTTATTAAGGATATTGACATACAACAGACAAGACACCTGTCATCTAAAATAATTAGATTTCAAATTCTTTTTACTTGATATATCTCCCTAAATTCTACCTTTGGATATTTCACTTTGATTATATGCCCAAAGGAAAGTAAAACAGTAAGTTGATGCGACAGCATAAGATTTAATTTAACTTTTGGTATTGTATCAATATTATACTGGGCATAGTTGATTTTTTTCCTTTCTCTTTACTTAACAGAAAACGTTACTATTTTCTTTCTCAAAGTGCAGTATCAGTGTACAAGCATGCCTTACAAGGCCCAAAGCTCTTAGCCTTCTGGTTATAAAGTGAAAACTGTGTGAGTTCCATGCTGGATTCTTCCATTATTGAGACCGAAGGTTAATATACTGAGGACAAATTATTTTATACTGCTGACTCAGACTTGAGGCTGAGCTGTCTAAAAAGGGAAGTATACCTCTGGGACACTGTAGAAGGCAAGTGTAAGAATTTTTTTCTTGGATTTCACTTGCCATCAAAGTGGAGTCATTTACTCCAGCATGGAAAGGGTGTAACTTACTTTCCCCTTAGTAACAACTCACACGCCAGCATAGGCCTAAAGAAGGTAAGGGAGAGGCTGCTGCAGTCCTAAAATAAATGAGTTACTGTTGCAAAATTTTATACCAAGAGCTAAAGGTAAGGGATAGACAGGCGGAAATTCAAAACTGAACCTTAGTGGGAAAAAAAATGGACCAGATTCTTTGAATTAGATGTTTTAAGAAGTAAGTGGATAGTTGCAGAATTGTTTAAAATACAAATGTAAATAAGTTATTTTTCTCCAATTGAATGATTGTTCCTGAAAAGTGTGTAAAGAGCTAGAAAATATCACTACTTAAAAATGCTGAACATCGAAAGTTATTTTAAAAATAAAAAAGGTTTCAAGAATTGCTCTTATTCTTATTACCATTTGCATAATGTGTGTATAAACTTCTGAAAGATAGTACAGCAGAAGAAAAGAAAGCAGAGCTCTGTAACATTCTGTACATTGAGAAATCATGAGATAATGAAGTGCAGCGGAGCGTCTTGCTGTTTTGGTATTCCATTAAACATGCATACTGTGAACAAGGATAAAGAATATTTGTTTACCGATACATATGGAAAAAGCCAGTGTAAGCACTATTCTGGATTCGTTGCTGCCATTGTACTCAATAATAGATGAGGAAGGAGGTCTCAATTTTATAAGGCAAACGGGATGGTGCTTATTTAGAGTACAAACCCTTAATTCATAATGAATAGTCCCTTCATTTAAAAATGCAGATGAGAAGCAGACTGGGGTCTTTATCTAAAATTTTAAAAAGCTAAGCTTTTTAAATTAAAAAAATAAAATTTTTCAGAGTGACCATTCCATTAGTAAGCAATTACAGAATAATAACAAGTAACTGTACACATACACACACAGAATCTTTGTAGGAGACAATGACTTTGTGCTCCTGTTTAATTTTTCCAGAAATACATCAAGCTTCCTTCTGTGTACTCCTTTCCTCGTGAAAAGCACAGATATATTTAGGAGAGGGAAGAAAGAAGCTCAGTTGCCATCTAAATACCTAAAAAGCCAAACAGGAGGGACTTACAGTCACATGAATAAATTTTGACATTATACAGGACAGTACAGAACTGAATTTTAAAGATGCTATGGGTGAGGATAAAGCAGTGCTATGCATTAGAGGCTTGTGACCAAGACAAGAATCAAATTTAGAAGTAGGGTCAAAAAGTGTGAAAAATGCCAGGGACAGGATGAAAGCAAGAACAGTGTGAATAACAAAAAGAAAGAGCAAACTGGACTAATTGCTTCCTCTTCTTTTTCTTCCCTCAAGACATGATTCAGTCAGAGAAAACCTGTGTTTCTAGTAGTAAAACAGTAACTAAAATTTGTAACCCCAGGGCAGGGCAGGCAAGGGTGGAGGAGTACAGCTGCCTGAGGGATCTCACGGGAACAGGTCTGATTTTGTGGGGAAGGGAGAAGCTCATAATCTGCTAAATTCACCTCTGCACACATGTGTGGTTTTGATAAGACCCTCACATGATGACTTAGGACGATAAGACTTTCTTTGCTGTTTTAACACAGTGATCCCAGGAGAGGGAGAGAGTATCTCGGAGCATTCAAATATAACAATTACTAGTTGCTTTATTTAAAAAATTCTTGTAGCTTCAATCTCGCTGATAATTACAGTTAACTTTCTAAAAATCTTCCTAAAGGAAGCAGCTCGCTCTTCTTCCTCCATCCTTCTATTGGCTTTGAAATTTTAAACAAAAGCAATGCATTGGGACAAAGATTTTTTTTCACATCATCGCACAACTAGTGACTTTGAACTAGTCTGAAGTAACAGCTATGCCTCTGTGGTGGGTTCAACAGTGCCAGGACATGAACGGTGTCCCAGCACTGAAACTCGATAACTTCCACCGTTAAATCATTAGAACGCTCTGGTCCCCAGAATGCTTCCCGCCTGGGACAACTAGCGCGCTTTCAAACACTTTGCAGGCACAGTTCAGGAGGAACCGTGGCCAGGGGGCATTCCCAACAGACCGTTTCTCAGCTATAACCATGTAAGCATTGCTGTGAATTTTGTATTTTGGGGGAATGATATTTTCACAGAAATTAGGTCTGCAGGGCATTTTTCTCTCACCTACAGGTTAGAGATAGAAAAATATAAAAAAGATAATCCAATATAGCCTTGTGTTGTGGTTTAACCCCAGCCAGCATCTCAGCCCCACGCAGCCGCTCGCTCACTCCACCCCAGTGGGATGGGGGAGAGAATCCCAAGGGTAAAAGTGAGAAAACTCGGGGGCTGAGATAAAGACAGTTTAACAGGGAAAGCAGAAGCCAAGCAAACCCCGGAACCCACTCCCCCCTCCGGCGGGCAGGCGGGTGTCCAGCCATCTCCAGGACAGCCGGGC
>JAVJGG010000013.1:2006714-2021947 GCA_035590195.1 Aviceda cuculoides
AATCTCTGCTCCGGCGCCTGGAGCATCTCCTCCTCCTCCTGCCCTGACCTGGGGGCTGCAGGGCTGGGGCTCTCACACCTTCTCACTCCTCACTCCGGCTGCAGTTTCTGTTGCCCAGGGTTTTTCCCTTCTTCGCCCTGTTCCCCCAGAGGCACTGCCGCCATCACTGATGGGCTCGGCCTTGCCCAGCGGTGGGTCCGTCTTGGTCCAAGCCCTTGGAAAGCAGCAATGCTCCGCAGACAGCAGGTAACGTCGGCAGACGGGGGCCTCCATCCTCAGGGGGAGTCTCCCACCACTGCCACTTGCTGCTGCTTTGTAGCGCTGCCGAGTGCCTCGGGGTCAGCCGGCTTGGACGCCCTGTTGGCGTAACTCCCAGGCCCTCAGCTGCCACCAGGGCAGTGAACCTGTTCTGTTTATTCATTAAATAAAAATATGATAAAATTCATAAATTCTTTCCAAGCTTTGTTGCTTCTTGGTTTCACCTCAAGAGGAGTTCAGATGAAATGCTCTGACATGTTCTCTTTGGTTTTGTTACCGCTAGAGCAAGTCTACTAATTCCTGAATAAAAAACCTAGTATTAATTGGTACTTCCCCAATTAGAAGAGCAACCATCTAAAAAAATGGGAGAAAACACAGGTGGAATGTAAAGAAGTACTTTATGTCTCCTCCTGTGTCTCAGTCATTCATGTTCCTCTCCAGACACTCCATGGGTCCATTGAGCGTGTGTGAATGAGTGAAAATGAAACATGAAATTCAGTATTTGACCCAGAGATACTGCAGTAGTATTTATAGTTTAGACTACATTATATGTATTTGTTACAAAAACAGTAATTTAACATGATGGGACTTTAAATCTTACCATCATATCAAGTAGTTTTGCCATTTGACTGGGAGAAACTCAGCAGCAGACATTAAATAACTTTTCTAGATTTGCTGTTATCAAGTTATCATTGAGAGAATAAAGACATCTGAATTATTCCTATGGGATTTCTTTCTGTATCGGTGAAATCTCATCTTGGCAGGATGTTACTGAGCAGATGACAAGAAATTCTAAGAACAAAGTACCTGGTATTATATATGGAGCACTAGTGAGATGAATAAAATGTTATGTTTGCTTTTTGCATTAAAAATTACTGTAGTTATTTCAGTGAGGTAGTGCTTATCTCGAAAGATAAGGAGCAGGTTTGTGATACACAGATGCTGTAAGCAGTAAGTTACTGGCAAAATTAAAAGTCAAGTCATGGACTATAGATGAAAGAACACAAGTGTAAACAATACCGAAAGAATTCTTAAAACATGAATGGTTTTAAAGCACAAACATGCAACTTAAAATCTCCTTTGAGTAACAAGAAAAGTTAGCAAAATGAGATCATAAAACGAACAAATGAGGTGATTTTTTTATGTTTGAGGAAACTGAGTGAAGCTGTTTGTTCTACAAACTTCTGGGATCAACTGCAGGCACAAAGTTCTTCATCCAACTGCTGACCATATTGGATTAGTGAATCACACCGCTGGTAGAACTTAATCTTGCTGTAACAGTGAAAATAGATTAAAACCATAATAATTTATAACCAAGTCTTTAAAAACTGACTGCTTGGTGCTCACTCTTAGCTTTTAATATCCTGCCATGATAATAGTATTTTTGCATACAACGGTAAATACTTTACAATATTATTTGACTGAATAAGAGTAGCTTAACAACTTAGCTATTCAGATGTGTTACTTTTGACATAAGAAACCATTTGCGATTGTGAGGAAAACTGCAAGTGTGGAAAGTTAAATGCATTTTTATAATTTTATGCCTCTGAATGTGGTAGGTGCTTCTCAGAAACAAATGAAGAAGCATGGTAAGCTCTTGTGCTGAGAGCTCCTAAGGACAAAACGGGAGAAATGGAACCAGGAAACAATTATTAGCTAGTTATATGCACATTCATTAGCGACCAGAACACAGCCACCTGGTTTGGGCTGCTAAAAAAGCTTAAATAACAAGATGTCCCAGGCCATTTCATCTCAAAGCTAGGGAACAAGTTCTGACGTTGTTCAATTTCCTATTTTAGAAGTCAATGAGTCTACGTTAAGATGGTGACGGTTTTGTTTCAAGCAATCTATTTTGCCTATAAATAGAACCATACTTCTATACAAACAAACCTGGAAAAGAGTACCAGACTGAAATACGAGGGATATGATGTCTGACGGAACAGAATTAATCTGGGAGGAAACCCAGTTTCTTGAGACATTCAGGGAATTTCTGGCTGGTGTTGAAGCCGTACTGAAACAAACATAAGAAGGCTTTTATGCACTATTTTGAGAGTCTTGGTGGCATGCCTCTAAGAAACAAATGCATATATAATTACTGCTTCCGAAAGCTGCCGGCAGGCTCCATGTTCTGACTGGGCGTATGTGCAAGTGTATCGCTGCGGGGGGCTGCAAACAGCCCTGACGCTGGACCACTAAAAGGCAGCTGAAAACAAGTAGGAAGGCAGAAC
The DNA here is from genome assembly GCA_035590195.1 of Aviceda cuculoides. NCBI lineage: Eukaryota > Metazoa > Chordata > Aves > Accipitriformes > Accipitridae > Aviceda > Aviceda cuculoides. Next base: position 2,009,201 of record JAVJGG010000013.1, read on the forward strand.
TTGAAGTGATAAGGGAGACTGATCAGGAAATAAGAAGAGGCTACCACAATTATTTTGAAAGGAAATTTTGGTCAAGAGTTTTGATTTCAATTGAACCCAAATCTGATGTAATCTATTTTCACAATTCCCTAAGAATCCTACAGAAATCAATTATTACGATTACTCACTGAACAGAGGTAAAGTTTTCCTCATGCTATCAGAGTCAGTTCTTTTGCAAAAGAATAAGCTATTAGGAATTAATCTTGAAAATTACTTTTTCTGGGCAATATCTCAGCATATCACAGGTTTTTATGTTATCCAAATAAAACAGAGTATATACAATCAGAGTATATCTTTAATATACTTTGGTTTTAAAAGTTCTCTCCGAAAGAGGATAGATAAGGTACAGAAATAAGAACAACTGGCTCTTATGACATGTAACTCAGTGCCAAATGTAGTACAGGACATGCTAAATTGTCAGAGGTCTTCTTCAGCTCCCTCTTTTCCATTGTCATAAGAGAAATAGGCTCAGGGACAAATTATAATGAATAAATAAATAAATAATACTGCAACATACGGGCTAATTTAAAAATATTTGAAGGCACATCTTTACTTTTTTTGGAACTATATCTGGCAAAATATAAAATTTGCCTGGCAGGACTTAGTTATGGTCCCTATTAGTTAATTTTAAAAGGAATTCCGTTTTTTTTTTCTGTATTACATATTGATATTTTTGCTTATATGATACTGCAGTGTAGCAGAAATAATATTCCAAGACTTCCATCTGACTTTTCTGTTATTTGCTCCTGCTTACTGTCATGTAGCAGAAGTCCATATGCATTTATTGCCTTTCTTTTTCCACTCATTGCCAAGTTTGCTATAGAATATAGAATCATCACTGAATCTAATACATTACAAAAATATTATTTAGGGATTCAAATGAAATTCACTGTTGCCGTGTTAGTCTTGAGAACCTATGGGATCTTTTTGTTCAGTCTGGTTGAGTGAAATAAATTCAGAGATGTAACACAGAAGTAACTTTCTATATTAGTATGCAAGAAATCATCAGTTGTTTTCAGAGAAAGCTTTTAGCAGAAATGGACTTTATGAGGTAAATTTCAGACTCACACAGGTTTTCAGCAATCGCATGGCTTAACTCTAAGCATAATTTTTAATATTTGAGGGTACAAGCTGTGCATGTATGGAGTAAAACAATATTGCTAGGCTGGATGACAATTTACTTAGTAGCAACATCAGTGGCAAAATAAACATATTGGCATATATCTATATATCTCATAACATACATCTCCTAAAACCTCCATGGCATACAATTTATGTAAATTGTATACATTTAAAAACAAATAACATGTAATATAATGTAACCAGGCTGGATGAATTGCGCTGTATTTTCATGAAACTTCACACGACTATGGCTACATCTACACTAGCAATCAGTAATAGCAACAAATCTCTGAAAACTGTTGGCACTGAGGACCCAACATACACGCTACCTGGGTTCTGAGGGTTTTACTTTGAAATAGTTTTTATCTAAAAATCAGGGATTTGAGCCCATTATATGCATGTGTGGAGAGCATTTTCCGGTTTAGTTTCATCCAAGGGAGATCCTGTTTGCATCATACAAGTCTTCCCCACAATGCAAACTGTATGTAGCAGGTAGGCACAGCTGCGAGATTTGCTTCAGCAGCCTTCTTGTAATCCAAACTCAAATGCTAATGTAAACCTACCCTACAGGACACTTCAAAGGACTTGGGCTTTTTTTCTTGTTCATTTTTACTCTTGACGTACAAGATGGAAACAAGTAGAAATCATTTGTGTTAAAGAAAACACGGCGTGGAAGGAAGAAGAAAAAAAAAGTGAACAGGCAAACATTTGTCCACAGAGCAATTTGGTGCAAGAAAACTGAGTCAGTCTCAAATTAGCTAAGGCTGAATCCACCACTTCTCAATGAAATTCAGAACTGTGAGCAAGAACTTTTCCCAGTGGAGGAAACAAGCTGGATTTGCATTTATTCTACATTAGTGAGCTAAAGCAGAGAACTCTTACCAGTTTGCCCAGTGTTAAAAAGCAGCCTGTTAAGCTAATCTGAGCAGTTGTATTTCCAGAATCTCTCTTGTGATCACACCTTTTCAGGAAGAAACATTACCTCTAGCCTGAGACCTTTTAAATTTTATGTTTAATTAAAGCAATTTCTATGCTTTAAATTTAAAGCCATTTTCTATGCTAAAAGGTGAGATACAGTGGTGTGACTTAGACAGTGATTAGTGTCCATGTGGAAAGTATCACTTATGAGAAATATTCCAGCATACTTTATTTTGATGTGATAGAAAACCCTCTTCTTCTTGTCCATCAATCAACAAGCTAGGCACCTTGACATGTTTTTATTACAGTATAGGCTTTGTAACAATAAAATAATCAGTTAGCTGACTATCTGTGAGACTAACCTCCTGTAAAACCCTGAAGTTAGTTACCCCATGCCTTTAGCCCCCCCCCCAAATGTGACAGCTTTTACAGCCTGTGTGGCACATGACCAACTTCGGATACTTTTCATCAGTCAGGGAGACTTAGGGAGCCTGAAACTGTGAGAAATAAATTTCCAGCTGGCGGCATAGTTTTTTGTAACAAAAGCGGGCTGGCAGTAAGTACATAGTCTGACTGAAACTATAGGAATATGTAACAACGAGAGAATTTAATCTACTTGGCTGTCAACACCGAACACCACAAGGTCTTTGTAGTTTATATGTATTAATTTAAGTCTGCACAGACAGACTGTGAAAATTCTGGATAACTGGATTCTACAAAGTATATTTCTTAATAAACAGGTTATTGCATTCTCCCCTGTTGAATCAGGTTAAACAGATAGGCATTTGTTTTATTTTATTTTACTTTATTATTTTATTTTATTATTATATCTTGAGAAAAAGATCTTATCTAATCTGCTAAAAACATCTGTTTACCACATAGTCTGGCAATACCCTTTTTATATAAGTGCTGTGCAGTAAAACAGTATCTTGATCAAGGGGAAAGGCAGAGGCAGCCAACACTGCAAAGTTCGCCACAGATTTTGACTGGGTACATGGCATACAGTATGTCAGAATTGGGTATGCAAACAGAGAGAAGGTTTCCAGCGTGGAGAAAAGGTAATCATTCAATATGATGGTTTAGAAATATCAGTAAACAGTGACACAGTGAAATCTGCATATGACAACCACTTAGTAAGGACTTCAAATAAAGTTAGATGAGTCGGCAACACAATAATAGCTATAAGTCAGTGTTAATTATTGTTGATAAATAATGTTTCAAATTATTTAAGCTCAATATATATATTAAGAATGTATGGGTTTTCTCGCTATGAAAATCTGTCCTCACTAATGAGATTAGAACAGTATAATGAAATTGAGAAAGCTCTTCTAGTGAGATTCCGCAGAACTTGTATTTTTACTAAGAGCTTTTAAACAACGTAAAAAATATCATTTGTAAAGAAAAAGAATGGTAGCATCCTCTAGTAAGTATAGTTCTTCCAGATGTGCTTTCCATACACATGCTACTCTAGGTAGGCACTCAGCCATAACGAAAATCTCACATCAAGTCTCACGAGCAGCACTGTCAGTGCCCACCCTTGTATGCCTCTACAACCACTTAGTCAAGGTAAAAGGATGTCAGAAACTTGGCTTTTCACTCACAGTTTTTCAGTCAGATCCCTCAAACAGAATTTTAAAATCTAAAGGAGGACAGACCACAGAACTTGCAAGTAACCAAAAAAAACAGGGTAAGCATTCTTTCTCTGGGCTAGACTCCATGCCAAGCACCAAGTAGTTTTCACAAGCCTGAAGCTAGTTCTAAATAGAGGTTAGCAGCTAGAGACACCCACTAAAATTAGCAAATGACCTGCTAGTCTGTGGATGACAAACATAAGTAGGTAAGTTATCAGTTCTACATATTTCACATGTTATTATACAAAGAGGAAGAAGAGGCTCATCTTTATTCCTTCAGAATTTACTTTGTTATGGAAGAGATGCCATATTATAATCTATAATTAATGGACTAGAAGTAACTCCCAAACTTTCTCTAGAAATGCAGACACAGTTTGAGTCAGGTACAAAACTATTTCATATTCTTTAAACAGAAGAGAAAACCCTTCCTACTACATGGAGAAAATGGTTCTGTTTCACCCATGCAGAATTTCTTTTCAGAGTGAAAACACTGCAAGGCTGTGTGAAGTGAAATGAATGTAGCATGAAAGGATCTTTGACTGCAGCTTCAGGGGGAATTTGTCTTTATGGCATAACTGTCCAATACAGCAACACAAAGGGTCGGGCGTTCTCCGGATCTGAGAAATAATACTGGTTCTTGTTTCCCATGGAAACCTTCTGAAGTCAACGGGAGCGTTCCTAGAAACACGCACTTGCAAATATGACAGCCCAGCCCTATGCTTATAAATATATTTTCTCTCAAATATACACTCCAAAGTAAATACTTTTATACAACTTAAAGGACATTTATGAAGAACATTTTGTCTCTATTTTTATTCTCTTCTACTGTTGAAACACTAGCACTCTTTTAATTCACTCTGCAAACAGAGCTGCATTTGCTTTGCCTATCTAAACCAACCCTTTGGAACTGGAAAAATATCTGGCTGTACAGTCATTTTGATATTTCCCCTCTTACTACCACCTCAGTACTTTGCTTTAGAGTATAGAATTTTCCATATAAAAGATTCTATCTTGAACCAATGTTTACTGAAAATGGACAGCATTATGTCTAAAGCCTGGATATGATCTCTGAAAAAGTCAACCAAAGACGATGATCAAAAGATCACCAGACAAGTGGCCAAGGGCACCAAGGTACTGATAAATCTAATAGGGTTCTTAAGCTCAGAAAGAGAATAATCAGCTGCTTTCAGGGTGCCCAAATAGCAAACTCCTGCTGACCACGGTACAGTAATTGGCACAGCTGGTAGTACAGGATCAATGAATTATATTGCCAGGGAAGGGTTATCAGAAGACTTGATTGTGTTTGATGTTTGACTATCAGTTTATTATAACAGCACCCAGCAGTGTCTCTAAAATTAAGCATCAGATGCTTTTCTCTTTATGAAGTTCTTGGAGAAGTGTTGATAATGTAAGCAAATTTGCTTACAGTGGAAACCTGGTATCCTTGGGTAAGATCTCTTTTTTTATAAAAAGAGAAAACAGATGGAGTCCATTTTCATAAATAAGAATATTTTGTGGGAAACAGATAAAGAGATGAGCAAACCTGGTTTCAGAGGTATTTTAGATCCTAGATTTTTTTCTCCTTTAATACTGTACTTGGGAAGAAGATAATCTATGGATAATATTCTGGACTCTTTTTTTCTGCATAAAGAAGGTAAAAGATTTGCTTGGCAAGGGGTAATATACATCAAGTGTCTGCCACTATGCAAAAGCTGACCCTGGAATTGGAATATACTTGGCTGGTAGAGCTCTGAAGTCAACAACAATTTTTCTGTCAGCTACAGTGGGAGCAGAGCAAGGCCAGGGCTGAGTGCTTTTCAGAAACTACTGCAAATACATGTAGCATCTGCTCACATTTAAGAATTAAAAACTTCTACTATATGGATGACAGAAAATTATTTCCCTACCAAAACCCATCCACATAATGATTTGTATCCATTACATTTATTTTCTATAAAAATGTATGCTAAAATTAAATGCAGGAGCTGCAAAATCATATACACTCAAAACTTAGGAAATGCCAGAATTAAGTTTTTTTTATTATTCATTAGATTTAGCCCCTCTCCATCTAAATACCATGAAGGAGTCTTCACCTACATGGATTAAATAATCCTCCATCACTTCACTCAGTGCATAAGAGAGCATGAGGAAACTGGTCTGCTCTAGAGGTGCAGTGAAGGGAAATATGTTTGTTTCTCTTCACTTGTACTTAGAATAAAGAAGGAAACCAGAAAAGAAGAGTTAGTTTTATGGTTTCAGTTGAATGTTGCCCTAAAGAAACTAAAATAAATCATACTTTAGCTGAAGTTGGTTTAGCCTAGCAAGTATCTTTTTACAGGTAGAAATTAATTCCTCCCTTACTTTCTTTCTGAATTTTCAGCTTAAGGTGTGACTTCCAGAATTGCTGAAGACACAATACATGCAACTGAAGCCAACAGGAGCTGTGTTTTAAATTAAAAAGTAAATATTTGCAAGATACTTAGCTTCTTTGATGACAAATGTCACAAAAATACATAATGAGAAAATGAGCAATGCTGTTCTCAGAACAGGGTGTAGATGAGGCTTAAAAATTCCTACCCAGAATCATCTGGCTTGACTTTAGAGACAATGACTTACTGCAATAAAAATTGGGGTGTGAAATTACAGTCGAAGAGCTCCTTTTCAGTAATTGTCCTGATGCTTAGATTTATCCCACAGTAAATGGATTAGTTCATCACTCGTTCACTGAAAAATAAATTTAATCTTAGTTCTTGTGTGCTGTATGGTAAAGACGTATATGTGGGCAGTTTTCAAAGACTGACTGATGACCCAGAAATTTCACCATTTAACCTATTTCAGAGTAATTTCCTTGTGGACCCATACCCTTCCATCACCTTCCGCTCTATAAATCTACAAAATACAGGCAATTTACTGTGTCCACTTCTCCGCAGCTAAGTCCTCATGTGGAATTCACTTCCTCAGGAGTCAATGAAGTCTCTGTAGTCCCAAGTCTCTATCGTACCGCCGCCAGTCTTTTAATGCTTTTGAAGGTACAAACACTTCATAACCCACCTCAAACAAAATGTTAGTCTCTGCATCATGCAAAAATTGAATTTAGGGTTATGCTTTCCACAAACAGGCTACAGTTCTCCACCCTGTTCTTTATGTTGTTAAGTTCTTCACTTCTTTCCCTGCTGTCGCTGATTTTCTCTGACCAGCCTCCCCTCTGCTGGCAGAACTTACAGCACACCATCTGGGACCACCTTTCTGTATCTTTATCACATTGATTTGCCATCTGTTCACAAGTCTCATTGGAAAGCCCATCTTTAACTTCCCCTTAATCTCCCGTTTCTCCACTTTGTAACAGTTTCATGCAGTTCTGTAGAGTGTTTCAAATTCAGTTCATGAAAAAGACAATAGAAGGCTTTCACTCCTATGGTATTTACTGACACTGTTGGTTGAAGCTAAGAATTTTCACATATGTCCGCAATTTCTTTCAAAAACCCAAATTAAAGCATTTAAAAATAAGGTAATAAATAAAACAAATAAAGAAAGTTGATGCTTGTTTGCTGACTTCAACTTTCAATTAGATGAGTAAGGCATAAGACATCATAATCACTTTATGCAAGCAATGTATAATTCCATGGATCAATATGAAGGACATTACCCTAAGTCAGTAAGTCAGTAGTTAATTTTGTGCATTCCAATGTCTTTGACTCAAGTGGACTTATTAGAGCACAAAGGAGTACACCCCATAATGACTACGTTTTGATTCTGTGTGCTGCGACATCCACTAGCTCTGTAGTACAAGGCCGACAAGGGAGTTCTTTCAACAGATCTTCAAAAAACTTTTAATTGAATGACTACAGACACTGTTCATTTTTTTAACTAAATATAGGTGGAAGATGAAATATATCAGGGATGGCAAGCCAAATCTTCAGGGCAGCACAGTGAGTTGTATTAGCAGGAGTACTTCGCAGAAGTACTGCTGTGGTTGCTAGTTTCTTAAGTGAACTCCAGCTGCTGTATAGCTCTTTTCTGGGATGTGTAATTGGTAATCTGAAACCGATTTGTCAGACAGCACATTCACAATTTCAGCACATGGATCCTCTCAGTGAAGTCAGTGCATAAGTTCAAGTTGTGTACAATTCAACTTGAATTTATGCGACCTGGGAACTGTTAAGAGCTTATTGCTTGTTATATGCTGTATGCCATTCTTGGTATGTGGTCTGACCTTTAGTTAAACCGAGGTACTGTTTTAGACCAAGTTCAGTGGCAGAGCTTGTCTGCTTTATTGAGACCTTAGAGAATATCCACTCCCCCAGGAATCTGGAAATTTGTCACTGATGCAGGCGTATCTAGGCTTTATTCTCATTTCAAGTGTCAGACCACCTGCTATCATCAGCGTGGAGGAAGAGCCTTCTGAAGCTCCGTTACTTCGTCATACCTTCAGCATCTCTGGATGTTCTAAAATAAATTATAAGTTTTGGACATTATTTTTCTCCTTCTCCCTATTTAGCAGAAAGTACAGGAGACTGTGTTTTAAATGGAAATTAAGGGTGAACAAAAATTTAGGAAATCATCTTACGTTAGTCCAAAGACCTGACTAGTTTCTTTTTGGGTAATGTAAACTGTTAACAGTTAACTACTACTTTGTACCGTAACTCTCAATGCCACAGTTCCTTCCAATTAATCCTCCTTTCATAATTTATGTAATGAGCTAACCTACTTGTGGGTTATGCTCTTGAAATATCATCCGTGGAATAGACCTCCAGCCTGTCAACTCTGAATATGGGGGGGGGGAAGGGAATATATTAATAGTATTCTCTCTCCATCCTTTACATAAACCTTCCCTGCAACCAAAATGTAAGTTCCTAAAGGACCTGAATTACTGAATTTCACCTTGTTATGAGTCCTTTTTTTCTGCCACTTTTTAAAAACAGAAACTGAACAAGTAATCGTTGCTTCTTTAGGTCTGAATTGACAGTATCTTCTGTTACTGTATTGGAGAGCTCATTTCCATAACATTACATTTTATTGAGAGGGAAATAATTGTGTTTTACATCAAGTAGTGATTGAGAGTTAACCATAAGGAGGATATGGGATAGCAGTAAAAGCACTACTATACAACTATAACTTTACCTACAGTTTATATTTTTTAATTTACTATGTGGTAAGTACACAGAAATAATAGCTTCCAGAAACAAAGCTCTGAAGAAACATCTATTACAATTTGCTGCATGGATATCCATATACACTAAAGTGACAGGATTTGCATTATATTCTGACATACAGAACAGTACAAGCAAAAACTGAAGTCAGAGCTGCTGTGAAGCTACTATGACCTTTTTTTTTTAATGCAAATACTGGAAAATAATGTTTTATATTATATAGACTATGTGCTCCATCTGATCTTATAAAAATGATTAGGGACAATATCTCGACTTTATACAATACTTTGAATTAATTATTTTCACTTTTTTTAGAAGAATTTGCAAATTACTCTCGGTAACCATAAGCACAGCCAGAGGCTAATGATCCTTTTTTTTTTTTTTCACTTACTGTTTAGTAGGTTTTTTGGTAAAATATTTTACTGATTATATTTTTCAGTTTTATTCTATTTTTATTTTTTACTTATACGGTGAATGCAGAAAGCTTCACCCCTTTTCCTCAATTACTGAGGACTGCACCTCTTTCTTTTGCAGTGACAACACTACAGGTTTTCAACCATTCTCATACTTCTCTCATTCTACTGTTCTGATCTATCAGTTTGACTGAATGATTGAATTATTTCTACATGCATGTAAATCTGAGATTTCTCTCCCCCATCCCATGGAGAGGTTAGTGAGTGAGTGGCTGCATGGTGCTTAGCTGACAGCTGGGGTCAGCTCATCACGAGTGTCATTTTTGGTGCCTATTTTTGCTGATGCATTGTTAAGATAACATGTTATCTCGTTTTAAGGCTCTATATTGTACCACATCACCAACACCAAGGAGGAAGAACACGTATTGCACGTGTCATTCTGGCAATGCTAATTGTCTCACTTTTGACACAGAAAAATGCATCAGAGGTATTTGAGCTGGGGGACTGCAGAATGGAACTTTTATTAGGGCAAGGGTTATTTCTGAGCCATATTAGAGAGGTTCTAGTATGACTGCCACTGGCTTGTGCTGGTATATAGTAGCTCTTGGGCGACTGGAATTCTCAGGTGCAGCGGAAAACCGGAGCCTCCTTAAGCTGACATAGCTGTGTCATTCAGCTGTGTACTTCACCTATCCTGACCTCATCCCACGGTCCGATTGCTTAATGCCATCTACTGCCTGGAGAGCCAAGGTAAAGGCTGTGAAGTATATGTTGCAATCAGAGTGTATATTGGAATTCTTTCTCACATTAAGATCTTTGGTCCTTGACTTATATAATAAGGCTACTGTAATATATCTTTGGAAGAAAATTGTGTTTGGCGGAGAAATTATGAAACTCCTGAGATCTCCATCTGTTTTTAAGTCTTCCTTGATTATGCCTCAGTTGCTCCTTATCCCCCAGTTTATTACCTTTTAGAGGAGGAGGAGGAGACCCTTTAAATGTTAAAAATTCATTCTCTAGGGGATAGTTATCTTAATATCTGTTCTTTTACAGCTGCTCTGTCTGAAGAAGAAGAGGGAAAGGGTCGTCTTCCATTTTCATGAATATATGTTAATTCATTAATCCTCTTTGCATCTGCTGAGGAATCTTGGGGTATAAAACGGCATCATTTGATGTGGAAGAAATTCAGTACTCTGATACTGAATACAATAAGAAGGACATTGTATGTGGAATAATGTAGTCACATATAAACTGAATAATGCAATCACTTAGTGAGCGAGTCTTTTATGTCCCTTTCTGGATTCAGCTTAAAAGATGATTCACATGAAAGTTATTTCAGAAACTTCTATCAGAAATTTTAGTTTAAGTAAATATACTACAGAGAAGAACAGAGAAGAAGAAAGTATAAATATTGAATAGCAATGCATTATTATTGCTATAGCAAAATAAAACTACTAGCAATTCCCTATTTATTGTCTTAAAAATATGCTGATACTAACTTTTCAATTTAGCAGAGCCCATTCTGTATTCACTTTCCTTTTTTTTGAGCACAAAATTATATTACTATCAAAAATGCCAAAGAACAGTCTTCTAACAAAAAAAATACTGAAAATTTTTTTCTGTACATTAACTAACATCAAAATGAACACTTTAGTATGAATGTTTACTCTAATATTGAAAACATAGGTGAACTATATTGAGAAAGCCACTGAGGTCTGAAAAAGATCAAATCCCAGGTCTAAAATGACAGCTTGCCATTAAGTTCCTACAGTATTTATTTTGTGTAGTTAGTAACTGAATCCACATAGGTTAGATTTTTTTAACGTCAGGCTTTCTCTGAAACAGTGAGTCTGCACGATCACACTGATCTGCTCTGTCACAGTCCATTTAAAACAAAATGGCATAGGTCTGTGACAAAGAAGATGAGAAACGTATCAGTACCGCAGGACAAAAATAAACACAAATGAATCAAGAAAACAAAACCATGAAAGGCATATGAACAAAAATCTAAAACAGTGTTAAAAATTGCAGTGAGCTACCATTCTTTGTCAGGTTTAATTTTGCCCAAATTAAAAAGTCCCCCTGGATCAATATTACAATTCATTCAGTGAAGCTTAGCAGACATTCTCGATGGAATGATATGTTTATTTTATACCTATATTTATAATTTCATCCATTTCTGATACATTGGGGGCGGGGGAAGGTTGTTCTTTAAACTTTTGCATATACAGCTCCATTTCATCAGGCTTAGTTAAAGCATCAGCTGCAGTTAGGAATAATACCTGGAACGTCTACATATACAACACAATCTCATGGAGAATAGGACAGTACATGCCTTGTGAACGTAAAATTTATTTCTGGAATGCTCTCTAACCTGATTTTGAGATGGCAGTATGTGTCCAGTATGAGAGCTTGAAAAATTAATTGCAGTCTACTGGTAAAAACATACACATTTGCAATAGCATCCAAAGACAAGGACAAAAGTGTCACAAGCTCTGTGGTCTCCATATCATGCATTTAATTTTGTCCAAGGTGTTTACTAGTTCTTGAAGCATATACACAAAAAATGTATACAATACATAAAGTGTTCTAACTGTGAAAAGAAGAAACAACTCTGGAAATCAGAGTAGAGGATTTGAGAAAACTCTCTTGAAGCATGTAACTTCTGCTCAAGTTTAGGAAATAGTGATAGCTGTGGGTTACCACCAGGATTTGTCAGAAGTGCAATTTCTGTATATACTAAAAAAGAAAAAAAAAACCAAAACCAAAAAAGGCAAAACAACAAAACCCCGGAAACCCACACATCCCTCAAACACTTCTGTGCTTCTGGGATGCAGTTCAGCTGGAAATGCAGACACCTAAACATGGGTGTCTGCTTCAGCACTAATGCAGCCTAGCCATAGTCAGTGGTACCTACAGGTGTGGAGGGTTGGCCCTGGCTGGACGCCAGGTGCCCACCACAGCCGCTCTGTCACTGCCCTCCTCAGCGGGACAGCGGGAAGAAAATATAACAAAAGGCTCGTGGGTAAAGATAGGGACAGGGAGAGATCACGCACCAGTTCCCGTCATGGGCAAACCAGGCTCGACTTGGGGAAAATTAATTTATTACCAATCAAATCAGAGTAGGATAATGAGAAACAAAACCAAATCTCAAAACACCTTTCCCCCACTCCTCTCTCCTTCCTGCCTCAACTCCACCCCCGGTTCTCTCCAGCTCCTTCCCCCAGCGGCACAGGGGAACAGGGGACGGGGGCTGGGGTCAGTTCCTCACACCTTGTCTCTGCTGCTCCTTCCTCCTCAGGGGCAGGACTCATCACTCATCCCCTGCTCCACCGTGGGGTCCCTCCCACAGGAGACAGCCCTTCATGAACTCATCCAACGTGGGTCCCTCCCACAAGCTGCAGTTCTTCACGAACTGCCCCAGCGTGGGTCCTTCCCCGGGCTGCAGTCCTTCAGGCACAGCCTGCTCCAGCG
>JAVJGG010000013.1:2031332-2060388 GCA_035590195.1 Aviceda cuculoides
AAACACCCCCCAACTCCCTGCCCCCAATCTACATGCAACTTTCTGGTTTTACCAAGACTGTTCTTTGAAAACTAGTGGATACAATAATTTTAATTTTAAAAATTATTTGATTGCTTCAGAGAAATCTGTGTTTTGGTTTTCATCAACTTTATGCAGCTTAACGGCTCCCACCCTCAAAGGCTTTCATAAACAACATAAAATCCCAGGAACACTAATGAGCAATGTTAGATATCTAAAATCTGAGGTCCCTGCAAGTCTAAAGATTAAATGTCTTAATGCTAAATATGAAATTGCCTCTATTAAAAGTTCAAAATTGTCATTTCCTATAATTTTGAAAAGTTCACATGTACCTCTAAGCTTGCCATTATTTTATAAACTGGCTGCTCTAGCCTGATCTACTTTGTGGCATAAAAAAACCAAAACGCCCCTACAACTGAGATGATTAAAGGCTAGTAAACGCAAATAAAACCCCAGAAATACCCTGGAAGTGGATAGGAAGAAAAAAAAATACCTGCTGAAGCATGCATATATTGACATTACTTGAAATTAAGCAAAGTATTACTCTAATACTTTAAAAATATAGCAAGTCTTTTCTTTCAGTTCAAATCTATAGCAAATCCATTCTTTTCCTTGGAATGCAAATTCTACTTTCCATGAAAGGAATTGCTTTGTGATTCTATATATAACCTGAGAAAAGGCATTTTCTGTGAAATCCATACTAATTGAAAATCAGTAAGTTTGGTTGGTTGGTTTTTAAAGGAAAATCAGGAAGTTTGGTTGGTTGGTTTTTAAAGGAAGGATATTTGAAAAGCAATACTTAGCACTTTTCAAGTAAAAAACATTTCCTTAATTGAATATGATAACGCAGACCATGCAACAATGCTGGAGCAAAGCATGAGATAGACCCACATCACAAACTTTAAAATGAAAATCACACAGAGATGCACGTATTATTGCTCCATACCTGTATAAATTTCTGTAAATATAGACAAAAAAAGAAATTGAGTATATTATTTAGGTGCATTTTTTTCTTTTAAAATATACAAGTTTGTAACTACTGAACAATGAAGATATATCTGTATGCACATCTGTGCATTTCATATTTCTACACAAAGGCATGCTTCACTCTTTCTCAGTAATAAAAGAATGCTGCTAAGGAAAACAATTACCACAAATTTATTTCCTACTGAAATATATGGGAATGTTTTTCTTTTCATTCTTTTATCTTATCTTTGTTTACTACATCAGAATTCAACTGAAATTACTAATATATGCAGAAAAGTTACAGAAAGCTGCTATCAAACTCAGTTTTTCCTTATGGGCTAGGACCTGTGGGTATCATTTTCAGATATAGTAATGGCCAGCTTCAGTTCAGGTGACCAAACCCTTCCGTGTTTTGAGATCCTGTTTTCATTTTCTTAAAATCTGACAGATTGGCCAGGCATTATTTATAGCAGCTGATACCAGGATTATGATTTTATTACTCTTATTTGTATGTTGGCAGATGACCTCACACCATAAATAGGCCCGCCATGTAGAAAAATAAAGCAGCAAATATTTGTTTCACCAGCTAAAAAAAACCTTGAAATGTGGTAATCTTTTCTTTGAGCAACAGCAATGACCTCATAATTTGTAAGGCAGTCAGGGAAAATGTAACCACGTTTTAAGTAAGTCTTCGAAAAATTGTGGTTTGCACATACTTTCTGGAAAATTAAGGGACAGATACATACAGATTCTCTCTTGCAATGAATACACCTTGTACCATCTACGTAACTTAAATCTCCTCCCTGTGGCCAAGGTTCTTGTACACCATTCTCACAGAATGACTAATGAAATTCAAACCCCTTATCTGCTGTATGTAGATGACTGGATTTACACATGCGGTATTCCCAGAGTACTCATGGCTGTAAAGGCTTAGAAAATTTTTCTTGTGGCTCAAGATGTGTCCCAAGGTGCAAACTGAAAGCAGAGCTGAAACTACAACACATACCTCACTGAGTTTGCATGGACAGAGTTAAGCAACCAGGGCTTTTAGAGATGCCTTTGGGTTCTCGGTGCTGGTCTGGAAGGCCATGGGTCTCCTACAGAGCTTGTCATATCTGCCAGAGCCTTGTGGGTATCTAATGTACCCAAGAGTGTCAAAACTGACACTAGAAACAGCTAGGCGAAAGACTTGTTCTCTGAATTGTTTCATTCTGCATGAGAAACACCTGAATTTATGTATCTGGATGACAACTTTTAGAAACAACAGAAAAATCAGTACAAGTACTACAAAAAAATTCCAAAGAAGTTCTGCAGTGACTTCATACATGAGCCAACAGCAAGTCCCAGTTCGTACTGATTCCCCTTTAGGCATCGCACAGCCTTTTCAACCAACCTTCTTCTTTATTGCTTAGAGGCAATGCATATTTTCTAGGTAATGTACCACAAACGTGGCCACTCTGCTTCTCTACCCACAAAAAGCTCCCATGTGACGCAAAGTGCCCTTCATAGCTCTATGCGCCAGTTTCATTTTTCCCCTAAATAAAATTTTATTTGGCTGTTCAGTGTCAAGAGAGTGGCAAAACCAGATATAAACTGATGTTGAACAGGAGATATTCTTTTATGGTCTAACACAGAGATACGCTAGAAAGAGCCACAGGTCTTGCAAAACTGCCTTTTTGCATGGGTCTTGGCACAGGAAAGATGGAGATTTGGCCTATGAGCACTGAAAAAGTAATTGCTTCATTATCTCTACTCTAGTTTTTTGCCTTCATGAGCACTTACATTTCTTACTTATTATCTGTTTTGTAATTAGCTGTTCCCATAATAGAGTGTCCTATGCTGAAAACTCCATTATTACTCTTGCTTTTCAACAGACTTAAGCATTTTTTTTTCTGCTGAGTTGCCTTTCTCACTAGTTTACTTTCTTTTGCAACATGTTTAATGGCCAATTACCATTTTTGCTTTAATCTTAATTGGAACACATTTGGAGACATGTGTCATTAAGGCTGCAACAAATAAGTAGACATTTCCTCAGAACTGAATTTCAATTTTCCTCTACAATTACATATATTTGATTAAAAAGGTCATACCTATTAGCAGCATCTAGACCAAACATATACGGTGCATTTTTTTAAATGAGTCATGTAATAATTTGGATCAAAGGATAAACTTCTTTGCTCCATTTACTAAAACCAAGTTGCTAAACAGCTTTTTTTTTTTTTTTAAGAAAGAAAAAAGAAAATATTCATGTCAACTCTTACAGGGCTATCATGTATCAAATATACAATCTCTACCTGAAAGGGACATTTTGATGCTTTCTTCCTTCCTGAGCTGTCTTTGGGAACAGCAGAATACTGGGTCAGTCCATGGGTCACAGAAATGTTGGTAAAGTAGTTTGGTTCATCTTTTCCTTAAATACCAGTGTAGAGATTGGGGAAAATTTGCAGTTCTGTTGTGGGAGTGTAAGATCTGTTCTTAGCTTTCAATCCCAAGTATGAATAAAGCAGCCTTATAAGTCCTACTTTATTTTCTGTAAACATCAGCTGGTCTAGAAATTGTAGTGGGATCATTCTCCTTTTGCTGAAAAGCAGCATGCCTGATACAGGGATGATTCCATTTTGCTACACTCTCAGCAAGGACCGATATCTGATCGTTACGACCAACTTCATTGATGTGTCTGTGTGATACATAAAAAGTTGTCACTTCAAAGCTGTTAACAGTAAACTTGCATTTATTACCTTGGACCTGTCTGTTAGAAGAATATTTTAATATACTGCGAGGTTCTTACAAAACACTAAAAACACCAATACATCTAAATATGGATGAAACGGCTAATGGTTGCTGTGAAGTACCCTGAAAGTAGATATGTAATGCTAGAACAACTCAAAAGTGTAAGAAAGACTCATCTACTATGTAGAGGGCCAGTTTTACTAAGAAACAGTAAACTGGTGTTTATCAGTGGAGCATTTGAGCACCTCTTCTCCTAAGATATTTTTGAACAATTGAATGAACTGCAAATGTTCCTCCCCTTCCCTTCATACAACTGAGCAAGAGCCAGATAAAATCTGTAAACTGATATTCTCCTCCAGCTGTAAGACTCAAAACTAAGGAAAGCAAATGAAACTGTAGCAATCCAGAAAGACAGTTCTGATTTTGCTGGCACAGATGGAAGTATATAATGGATATGTTTCAGCCTTATAACAAAATAAATAGCTTAAGGCAAAAAATGTACTTTGCTAAATTATATTGGAGACCAGCATGGGACTGGAAAATATGGTAGGTTTGAGGTTTGAAAAAATATTTTTTTACTCCTTAGCGTAAAAGAATGAGGAGTCTTTCTCTCTTTCGTTGAAAATTAAAGGGCATGTTGATTTCAAAATAGAATCACAGAATCATTTAGGTCGGAAAAGACCTTCAAGATCATCGAGTCCAACCATCATCCATGCCCACTAGACCATAGCACAGGGTACCCCGTCTATGCACTTACTGAACACCTCCAGGGATGGTGACTCAACCACCTCCCTGGGCAGCCTATTCCAATGTCTTACAACCCTCTCAGGAAAGAAATTCTTCCTAATATCTAACCTAAATCTCCCTTGCCTCAACTGGAGGCCATTTCCTCTCGTCCTGTCTCCAGCCACTTGACAGAAGAGACCAGCACCCACCTCACTACACCCCCCCTTCAGGTAGTTATGATAAATCATATCTTTCCAATGAATTTGATTTAATGAATTAGGTTTCTATTTGCAGTGATTTAATTTTTTTTTTTTTTTTAATACATTCTGTTCTGATTTAATTTTACACTGATGTAAAATTCCTTGTGAGGCAGAGCTCGTCCTTCGGCCCAACTCGCCCCGCCGCAGCGTTTGGGACGTGAACTCCTTGGGTCCCTCACGCACGGTGTGGCTGTGCAGCCTTGCAAGCAAGATCCATTCCTTCCCTCAACCGCAAAAGCCAGGCCCCGGTGGTAGAGACCTTGTCCGTCATGACGGGTGTTTGAGGCAGTAACTCTGTCCAGTCTCTCACGCGACTCAACCATTGACTTTTTAGGTGAGTGTGACCAAACTTAGATGGCTCTCAATCCAGTAACGTTTTTAAACGTAGGAAGAATTTTTGAAAAATACTCTTACTTCTTGTGAAGACATAAATAACTCGGTCCTCTCAGATATATCAAATGTCCGATTTCGTATTTCAAGCAGTTAATATTTCAGATGTTTCTGACAGATGAAGAAGAAAGAATTGTAGTAGAGTATGGGGTAAGCTTTGGTAAACGCAGCAAGCATAAGTAGAAATACAGCGCTTTGTTTGTCTTGTTAGTACTGGGTTTCTGTATATGAAAAAAACCCCAACAAAACAACCTAAACTTTCTTCAATGCCAGTGTTGGATATAAAAGACCGTGAACTAAACTCTGTTCCCTACATGAGTATGACTGTCACTAAAGTCAACAGGAGTCCTGTTGTGTATGGAAAGGGGATATTTGGCCCTTAGTGGCTGTGAGCAGAGCATTGTGTGGCAGTGATGCTCAACAAGCGTGGAAATGACAGCTGGAAGACGGATATAAGAATAGATTGGAAGTGACAGTGAGTCTGACTATATGTACAGTCTTTTTTTGTAGAAATGAGCTAAAAATAACATCTCGAGTACTGTCACTCTTCTTGCCACTAGCAGCTATTTTTATAAATCCGGAACAAGCAAAGTGGCCTGTAGGCCAAATGTTTCTATGGAGAATAAAAACTGAATTATTTCCTGTAGCCGAATACGATACCCAATTTACAGAACCAATAACGAAACCAACTGACCTTAATGCTGAAGTTTGGGCACTCTCAAGAAGTAATACTTACTAACGCTATCCATCGTTTTTTGCTAGCTGTGAGCAGACTCTTGATTTCATTTTGGAGGAGGAAAACGGAAATACTTAAGATACATAAATAATGGCAGAGAATCAGAATTTAAGTAGCTTTAGACTGTGCAATTCATATAATTCTGTCTGGAAGTAGAAATTTTTATGACATTTGGTGTTCCTGAAAATGCCTGAAGAGAAAGGGATTTTGAGTCCTTTAGACATCTTTGTTATTTTATAATTCAGGTGTATATAAGCTTAAATCAGTACGGCTGAACTTCAAACAATGTATAAATAATTTTAGTCCTGTTTAAGTCCACTGTATTGATACTATGATTAATTTTCATTTAAGATTTTTTTTTTTTTTGTTAAAAGATAATGTGGCGATTTTGTAAAATGGATTCCCTCTTTGAAAATTAGGTATGCATAAAGTAACCCATGATACCTAATAGTGTTGAGCAACTGTACCCATCATACGACTTTCAGTGCATTTTGCAATGAAGCAAATTGAATTATTGTCAAGAGAAACAGGAATAGAAATTTGGATGGGAGTAGAAGTCCAAGACTTTTGGTTTCTAGTTCTCACACCACTAAAGAGCACTATTAAATTAAAATTTGCCTAGGGCTTTTTACATGTTTGGTCATAAATCTTAAAAAGAAGAGGCATTACCTACTTCACGGATAGCTCGGGAAGTCTGCTTTGGGAAGGATAATATTTCAGAGAGGACTTTTTAGAATAAATAGTGGGGTTTTTTTAAACTCTGGAAGTGTAAAGTACTCCTTGGAAATCAGCTCTATTCAAAGTATAAGATAGATAAAAAGCAACTCTCAGGCAATGTGGGACCCGAGTTTCTCGTGGGGAAGGGTAGACATTAAAGAACTTTGCACATAGAGGGGTTTTATCTTCTTCCTTGAAAAGGAAGTGCTTAAAGTCTTTTCTAAGACTGACCATAAGGCTAAGACTTGGTAAGTGTGCTTGTATTTATGTAACTGTATTATTCAAATTGCTTTTACACATTTTTGAGCATATCCTCTTACTTTCTTGTAATTAAAGTAAATACTGAGAAAAATATTTTCACATTTCAGTCATATAGAACTGACGTAGGTACCTGCACAAAGTGAACAGAGTTCAGACTTGGTTAACATCCTTTGCCAATACAGGAGAAAGGAGACAGAAAAACAAACCAAGCCAAAACCTCGAAATAACCAACAAACCAAAAAAAAAACCCCCAAAACAAAGCGAAATACTGAGTTTCCAAAGTGTTTTCAGGTTGTAGTCTCAGCAGCAAAATAATTTCTTACATTAATTTTGAACATTAGAGTCTTTTTGCTTTTTTAATAAAAATTGAAGACTTCTTGTAACTGTTATTGCTTCAGCTCTTTCCTAAAATACTGTAATGTGTGCTCTTTAATAAAAGAGCTCTGGAATAATATTCCACTAAGCAAATTTAATAAAGCTCTGGGGCGCATTCTGAAATCCTTCCTCCAGTCTGCAAATAAATGGAAGCTGTTTCCATAAGATACTAAAAACACAAACCTGGAGCCACTCTGGATTTGAATGACTGCAGCTGAGAACAGTATTTTACTTTAAAAGTTATAATTCAATTTGTACAATAGAGACCACTATATTTATTTATTAGCTAGTAAATGATCATTTTGGTTTGTAGTATGCCAGCTCAGAAAGTACATCTTTGTTTCATTGGCACAGGTTCCACAAATTCAAAAAAATAATATTTGTAACTAATAAGTAACTCTAGCAACAAATCTTTAATTTACTTATCCTTTTTGCATCTCATTTGTAAAATAGGGATAATAATATCTGCCAAACCTGACAAAACAATATCGTGACTATAGTGGTTTTTAAGGATATGCAGGTGATGACTGTAATCAAAAAGACCTTCAGTAAAATATAAGATTCAGTATAGAGTGCAGTATCTGAACGAAGTACCACAGGCAAGCGGGGCTGTCATGAACAGTGCAGACAAAGAGCAACATTGCGAGTTCACCTCATGAACACATGAACGGTGTTAACTGGGGAGAGGCCTGATAGGAAACCAAAGTATCTAGTGAGTAATTCCTGAACTGAAAGGAATAAACACAGAAAAATTCTGAATTCATACTGCACAAACAACTGGACAAAAATGTAATGCATTCCAACTTTTAAATGATTGAATTTGTAACCTTCAGCATTTTGATCCTTTTCAATTTACATGTTTAATCATTTGAAAAATATATTGATGTTAATGGCTTGGGAATTTTCAGTTGAACAATATTCCTTCTTACTATACACTTAAAATACATTAATTCTCTTTTCTTTCTGTAACATTGCCATATTTGGTTAATTATTGGTAGTTATTATTTGTAAGAGAAAAAACAGACACATGCATTTTTTGGAGAAAAAAAAGAAGGATATATGAAATTAAACTGACTCCAAATACAAAATTAAATTAAATCGGTATGACAGCATTTGTAGGTGATTTATTCCATGTTATGAGAATTGAAATAGTTGATTTTTAAACTCTTGGGATCATAGTGCAGATTTTTACATAGAAGTTTATAGAGAAAAAAAAATAGTCATTAAGAAACTCATATGGGTCCCTGCAACAGATTTCCAAGTTAGATAAAGCGTCAGAACAACAGAAAAGTAATATAAATGTCTGCGACCGTTGTACTCACTCAAGGCTTCCTTTGTTTTAGATACAGAGGTGCAATTTCAGGATGAAGTTTGTTTGACCTGTTTTGGATGTCTGCTTAGGGTGAGATGAATCACATCCCAGGATTGCTTATTTCTCTCCATGACTATAAAGGCAGTCTATATGTTTAAATTTTGAAAGATAAATCCAGCCACGGGAATCTGAAACTGAGATTAGTGGTGTTATGAACATTTACCCTATAACAAAGATTAGTTCCCTGATCTTAGACTCAGAAAAGTGTATTTTCCAGCTGCTGAACCTAAAGCTAAAATACATTTTTTTTTACAGTCTGCAAAAGAGCTATTTAACACAATGTTGCTAAGATTAGGTCTAACAGAGGCCAAAATTAAGTGTTTCTCACTTTAAGAAATACAGAAGAGCAGGTTACCACTTTAATTACATTTGAAAGGTACAGTCTATGTGCTAAGAAAATCTCTGAGTATCCTTTCTCTTGCAGCTACTGTAAATGTAGTTAGCCCACAATCTGCAGTTATCTTTTTTGTTTCCAGTAACAACCAGGAAAAAGAAGAGTTTTGGAAAGACTAAAGACTCGAATTGCAGCTGCTAGAAAGTACTGAAAGAGTGAGAACATAATCACATCATCGCTTCGGAAACGAGAACAGTGTAAGATACCGCTGTATCCCAGTGGTTCAGTAGCAGAAGTTGTAGAATACCTAGAAAAGAATACGCTTTATCTAAAGTCAGCCAAGTCGCCATGATCCATCTCCAGGACTGCTCACACAAAATGATTGGACGTGGCACTGGAAGGGATTAGGAATGCTCAGAGGGTTCCTCTGTTGGCTTTACTGTGGGAGCGGTAAACTCCAGGTAAGGCGGCTGTCATCAATAGCTGTCGAGAGTAATGTCTTCAATTACGCCTGCTGCATTCATAAGAAGATACGTGTTTATGCTGTAAAATCCTGACAAGATGCATTTATTTTCTACTTTTGATAAAAAGCTGAATATAAGTTGCTACTCCGTATTTCAGTAAAGAAAGTATATGTCATTCTGTGGCAAAACTCGCAATGATTTAACAGCGTACTTAGCTCTGTTAAGTAGAAGTACTTTTTCATCAGTGCTCTGTGAATAGTGTTTTCAGTGATAGCACATGGCATCCTGAAAAAATGTAGTATTTAAATAGGTCTTAGCATAATGCATGGAACATTTCATTGTTATTGCAAAATAAAGAAAAGTCTAACAGCCTAACTAGACATAATTGTCAAGTACTTTTTTCTGTGATGTTGCACACCTGAAGAAAAACAAAATCAAACTTTTAAAAACTCCAGTAGAGCAATTTAAACAGTAGTTATTAAATCTGAATTTAGAATGAGACGGTAAGAGCTTCAAATTACAAATAAATGTGATTCTCATGGGAAGGTAAAGTAGAAATTATTCAAATATGCTGTGTTAGTCTTTCTGTTTCCAAGGGTTTTGTTCTCATTATCATTTTTAGTAATGCTTCGTTACCTTGAACAAGCACTTGTAAACCTATCAGAATAAAATTCATGATAACTTTTGTTGTCTGTCCCTCCCCTTCCATTTTTATGAATTTGTGAGGTTTGGTGAATAGGTTAGCAGCGCAAACTGTGGTACTGGTACATAATGTAGATTTTGTTTGGTGGAGTAGTAATCATTGTTGCAACTGTGTCATTTTTATGTGTATATATGTGTGAGTACAGACGTATGCCAGGTATCTAGACAAGACTAATGAGGAGTTTCAAACCTAAAAAATTTAATGAAGTTTACTAAATTTATTTATTAACAAGACATTACGCTACTGGCGAGTTCTTACACAATATTAACTGTTACTACTGCATTTTCAAAACGTTGTCTTTAGCGCTTATATCGTAAATAAGCTCGGAGTGTGCAATACTACGGAGCTGAAAGTGTTTGGTTATCAGTGACATCTACAGTCTTCGGTGCCCGTCAGCCACTGAGGCCCAGGAGATGGGTCCAGGGATCTCACTGCTGAAAGGAGTCAGAACTGAAGCCAGCCTGGCCTCTTTCTTCTCTGATTTTCCTTGCTTATGCCTGATGTTTCTGTACTCTTGTGCCCCTCACAAAGGGTCTGCGAGGGGGTCTTACCTGCTCCTGATACTGCTTTCACCTTTTTTGATTTTGCCAGTCGCCTTTCTTAAGTATTTAGATGCAGCATGTGTGCAGAATGTCTTGCCTATTTGCAATATCTTATTTTGATTATCTTGTCCTTATACTAACTTTTGGTGCTCGAATGCTTCCTATGTGGAACTACGTGACTTTTGTTGCCCCTTTGGTGGTCATGCAGATCATATTCTTATGCAAAATGTTCATACATTGTCTTTAGCTATGCCATGGCAATGTTACAAAATGATTGTGTGCTATTGCTGTTTACATTACTTTGCACTACTTTACTATGCTTATATTCAGTTATATCCTGGTTAATGTATTTATATTTTATAGGCCTTTCTTTTGGCTACAAACTCTCTCACCTAAAAAAATAATAGTAATCACAAAAACTACACAGACCGAAGCAGTTTCAAATTTACTTTTCAGTGGCAAAATTATGCCACAGTTCTATAATTATTTTGGGAATACCATTAGCCCCTCATACATTTTACAGGCCTGATTCATGAGCTCATTAAGGTTAGTCAATCTTTTAAGCAGTTGTTTAACAGTAAGTATACTGTACAAGTTAGTGGGGCTTGTTACAGAGTTAAAAGTTAAGCATTTGGTTAGGTACTTCTATGAAATGGATTTTGAGGCCACATCTACACTTTGCAATATTGTACAGTAGAGTCATCTTTAAATTTTGTTGATGTAGCAGCCTCCAGGATGAGAAGTGGCATGTACTCATGACTGTGATTTTTTTCTGGCTGAGAATGACAGGTTTATAGCCAGTGTGAAAAATGACATCAGTGGTCACACTGCATTTGAGAGCCTGACTTCAATCCCTGCATAGACTTGAAGTGGTTAAATGTACCAGCTGATGTCTCGGAGCTGAGACAGAGTATATTCTTTCTCTTGAAATAATTTTTCTATCTGCTTTATGTTGTTTCAGGTGGAAAAATGTTATCTGAAGGAAGTAGCTTCCCAGTGTAACAAAATCCTTGGCTATGCTAGGGTAATGGGCCTTTTTCTAGCCAAGTGGAGCAAGAAGAGCTTCGACAAGCAAGTGAGATAAAATGGAACAGCAGGTCAGACATCTCAAAAATCTGTCTGAACTAGCTGAACTTTGGGCAGTTAGAACTGAGGTTTTGCATTTCGTCCCTCAGCTACAGGCAGAGTATAGGTTAGCTCTAATACTCTGGACACTAAAAAGAAGTCTAAAAAACATAAGGACAAATGACAGACAACTGTTTTACGCTGTAAGGTGGGTTCAGAGTCGGGGGGGGGTGGTAGCTGTGTGTGTGTGTCTGACTTGTCTTTCTAGCAAACCATTTCCTTGGAAACACAGTCACGATTGCAGTACAATTATGCTAGTTAATTGCATCAATATAAGATTTAAGGTCTGTGATTTGCATATCAAGTATTTATAGGCTGTTATTAAATCTACTTGAAAGAAGTACAGACTGCTCATCCGTGTTAGTCTTCTACTTGTCCATTGCACAGATTAGCAACAATCATTAAAGACAGGAGAACCAACAAAATATGAGAATCCCACAGAAGATGTATCTGGAATGTATAGGGATACTCATAGCTTTCTACTATAATCTTTCTGTCTCCATGGTAAATATTTTCAGTCTTGCAAATGCCTGAAATAAAAAATGAAAAGCTCATCCTGATTTATTTGCACATTAATGTAATAATTTCGTAAAGCTGTGTGTTTACTCATTTGAAAGACTAGTTGCTTAGGGAATATTGTTCCGCTGCAATACTAAACATTTGAGTATGACTTTTCACATACAGTTCTGATATGAGCTAGGGTCCTAAGCATAATGAAGAATGTTATTTTCTGTCAAATTGTCATCTATAAAAAAGCATGTTCATCACAACATACGAGATGACATTTTCATAGCATTTTACCCCTACAGTGTTATCAGTGGAAACTTAAGGAACTCAGTGAGAAACATTCCTTTCTTCGCTCGTTTTATTTCCAGTAGAGAATAAATTGAGAATTCTATGGTAAAGGTTGTGCTGATATGTTTTGAAGGCAGTTATATTTTGCTATGCAATTCTATCAGTTCTAGTTTGGATGTTTCAATTTCTCAGACCTGAAGTCTTGATAAAGTTCTAGGAGAGCTAGAGAAACTGATTGAGTATCTGCAAGGGCAGAATCTAAAAGCAATAATACAGGTTAGGTAATAGAAAGTAGACACCATTTCCAGGCCATAAATGTCTCTAAGCAACTGAAGATTGACAAGAACATGGATGAAAAGCAAGTTTGAGTAACACTGTCAAATTTTAATACACAAAATATAAAATTTTTTCTAAATTAAATGCCAAATGTAGGTGCTTAAATGGTTTTTATCAAACATAAACTGACATATTTCTATGGAATGTCTGAGATTCTACAATACTTAAAAGAACTGTTTAAGTTAGATATTTTTTCTGCAGAAGATTTTTTTTTCTTTTGCTTATTTTGTGTCCAGCTAAATTTGCTGTTGCTTGTTGTTATTTCAGTGATCCCTTTGATAGCACTTCATTAACATTGGCATATGCCATTTATGTTACAGGATTATTATTCCTAAGGCTTCTTAAGTAGAGTTTATTATTTACTTTTAACACAGAAACACATCAAGTATCTGTCAAGCATCATGACTGAGAGAAAAAGAATAGATTAAAGAGGAATAGTACAGAAATAAATTAAATATTCTTCAACTTAGAACTAGGAAAGGATAGTTGACAAAGGACAGTCAAAAGCTTGACAACACTTGTCACAAGCTCGTGCTGTACACTGCAAAACGTATGTTAGGTCTATATCTTGTTTTGCATGATAAATGTTTTACTGAGTATGTAAAACCACACTGAATATAAAAATATATTAAAATATGCCCACATTTTTTTAATAGTCTGAGGTAATGAGGGAGAGCAACAGGAATGAGAGTAATCATAGGAGAGAAGAGAGAGATAATGGGAAAAGGAGAAAAAACACGGTAGTCATGAAGTGATGCAGAGAAGAAATAAAAACAAGGGAAAGCAGAAACCATTAGAAAGTTGCAGCCTGAATTATTCAGAGCTATACCTTTAACTGTATATTATTATTGCGGTAGCTACGAATACAGGAAGTCTGGAATGGATCTGCAAATGCTTGTGATTTTATTAAACTAAAATAGTTGCTCACTGCATCATGTATCTTATTTATGTCACACCGAGTGATTACTGAACCCACAAATTTAATAACCAATCAACAGTGAGAAAAGAATACTCAGAATAAGAACTGGAGATATTTTTTTGATTACAGCACACATCTGCTGCTGACTGTAACAAGATGAGGTTATTACTGAAGACTCAGATTTAGGTTCATGCTTAGACAAGCCTTTGGCCCCTTGGAGCTTCTTTGGTCTTCAAGTGAATATTTTTATTCTTAAGCTCATATGGTTTAAAAATTGAGGGATGCAGTTTCAGTAGGACATAAAAACATAACAGGACAATACTCAACAGCTGCAGAAATATGTGTACTGTACCCAGCATTTTGTAAAACAATACATCTAAACATGGTCAAAGCATCAGAAACAGCAATATCATGTATGAGCCAAGAAAACGTAGTGGGATGAGCTGTGGCTGAACTTAGTACAGAAAAAGAAAAAAAAGAATGCAAAGTTTACACACAGCGATAAATTTCCTGAACAGTTGCTACATGGATAGTGCCAGTCGGATACCATGTATTGCATAAATGTTAACCTTGGGCAGAGAAAAAGGATCTTGCACCATTAGGTTTGAAGGAGTCTGGGCCTTCTAGGACTGTGTTGCTTAGACACTCACGGAAATAGTACTCAAAATATTTTTTGTGATTCTTTGCATAGGGATGTTCACATGTAGAATCAGATTTTAGAACAGGATGGTCACTCCCTGTTTGGACGATGACAGGCATCCTTTGAAGTGATCATTGCAACATCATCTCCAGCTGGTCCAGGAGACTCCGTGAACCTCTGCTTTGCTGAATCCCCATACCTAGCTGGCCTCTGGCCCCATCAGGCTACCCGGAATATACATGATTCATCGTTATTGATTGTCTTAAAGCTACATGCAAAACATCTCCTGATCGTAAAAAAGCCTGACCTATGTGACCATTTCTGTGTCTGCAGCAGTGGTTTCTACTGAGTATTCCCAAGCGCATTGCCTGTGCTCCATTAGGTCAGTTCTGCAGCAGAAACTGCCTGGCTCTCTGGACAAACCAGTGTCTCCACCAGAGATGTTAATCAACACATCTAAGCATATATGTTGTGCCTATAGTTATAATTCTGGTGTGTGTAGGTGTGAGGTCACTGTGTTTAAATCCTTTATTCCCTGAGTGGCAATAGTCAGTCTTTTCATGGTGTCCTAGATCTAAGAGGACATAAAGGGAATGTGGAAAAGTAGATGCACAACTTTTTGGTGAGAGTTCCAGACAATGCATTTTGGGAATAGATGAACAGTCTGAAGTAGTACAATTACAGTTAGTTTTAGAAGGAATGAAACCAAAATTGTTCCGGAATAGCTTTGAATAACCTTTTTTCTGTACTTATGTGTTGACATCATAATGCGCAATGTGGTAGAACTTAAAAATCCTAGTAGTAAGCACTATACCCTCACAAAAACCCCCATGTTTAAAGACCCCCTAAGAAGGGTAAACAACATCCACAATTATCTGTGTATTAATAATCAATGTATAGCAGTAGTGCAAACTGATAGTACTAATATGAGATCCAGTACAAAGAAAAAATGCATTATTGTTGTTTCAATACATTTTCCAATAAACTGTGATACATGCACAGTGTTGTCTTTTGAGATGTCAGCACCTACCTCTCTAAGATGTACTCGTGTAAGATAGTAATATTTATTCACCAGCATAGTTTTGTCAAGTTACACAGGAAAGGTTTCATTACATTTTATTGAATGCTATACAGCATATTGCTTACAAAAAGTACTTTTCCACTTTATTAGAAATTAGACTTGCTTAGCATTGTCTGTGGCTCTTACAATGTTGCCCACAGGAATTTCTCAGATAAAACATAAGGATAAATGAAGAATGGCTAGAATTTAAAGCATTTAAGTTCCAATGTTATGTTTAAAGCAAATAATCTGGTATTTTGCTATCTTCTTAATTTCCTAATTCCATTCTTTTTATTAGTTTCACACTTTCTATTTCTTTCATATTCTCACACTTTTTCCACCTGTGAGGGTAAATGTTATATTTTTTCTTTTCCAAATGTTCAATTTTTCAAAGTTTTTCAAAACCTAATAAAAAACATCTTAGAAGTTTCTGAAGTTCCCATTAGAGCATTTTAACAAGACCGTCTGGGATATCTTTCTGGGGTTCTAATTTTGTTCGACTAGTAACAAAATAAATCTGCATTTTCTTACTTCTCTAATAAAGATAGCATCAGGCTATCGATCATTTGGCACAAGGACACTTGTGTGTCATACAGGATTTTTCGCAGACAATACAAAACATTGGTGTCACAAGTCATTAAAATTACTCTGCACGATAAGCTTTGCTGGCAGAAAACAACCTAAACTATAACAACAACAATAAAGACTAACCTTTGCTTCCTTTAAAAAACAGAATTACTTTTTACTTAAATGCTAGTAAACGTTCAGAACACCTATCATCCATTGGTAGTCCCACTGACTTTGATGGTACTGTTAACATGTCCGAGTATTTTAAGGGCCTACTCAGTAGTTTTGGAGCAACTTTTGCTCTAAATACTAAAAACTAGGCTTTCTTCCTCTGGCGTGACTGTTGGCATCGCTCCTTGACGGGACAGAGCACACTTCTGCTGGCGCGTGCTTGGGACTCTGCTCTGGTAGATCCTAACCAACCCGTGAACGCCTCAGTGTACCCACCAGCAGTGACAGCATGGGCATGGGCTCGCTCGTGTCCTGCACTTTTATGTCTCCTTGTTCCGAACAGTTTATCGTGATACGCCAACTGTTGCCTTTTGACTGGATGCTTGCTGTTGGCTGATGCACCCAGAGGCGATGTCCAGCCCCGGCACGACAGCGTACACGCCGGGGGTAACCTCACTCCCCGTCACTTTTTTGGAGCGAGAATGAACGTGGTGAGAGATGGCACGTTAAAAAAAAAAAAAAAAAATGACTCTGATGTTTATGCAACTTGCCAAGATAACAACATTTGTGCAAAATCCTGGTACCTCACTTGTTCATTTCTAGGAAGAAAACAGAGCTCTAAAAGCAACAGTGAACATGATCTCAGCGCTTGTGTCTTTCCCTGCCATTCCCTCCCTCTCAAAT
This sequence comes from Aviceda cuculoides, assembly GCA_035590195.1. NCBI lineage: Eukaryota > Metazoa > Chordata > Aves > Accipitriformes > Accipitridae > Aviceda > Aviceda cuculoides. The sequence goes on from JAVJGG010000013.1 coordinate 2,048,224, forward strand.
CACCCGCGCTCCATCGCCCCAGCCCACCCTCTGCCTGCTCCTTCTCAGGTTTTCTGTGCCAAGTTACCGACAAGTACGGAGAGCAAGAAGACTTTACATTTTGCGCTTGGCAAAAGGTGAGAAAGAAGATGTGTTTGAGGGGGGTGTGCTTTGTTTTCTTCAAGGCCACGGGCAGCTCTCGGAGGTCTTGTGTACAAACCATACCTGCCGACGTCAAAGCACAGGGCTCTACGGGAAATCTGCATCGCAGAGTTTGTGTGCCATTCGCCTGAAGGTGCTTTCTTCATCAGAAGAGGTGCCAAGTGGCCTAAGAAGAAAAAAATTCATAAAAAAAAAAGGAAGTAGAAAAAGAGATGCTTTTGAAAGTGAATATTCAGCTGTCCTTCTCAGCAGCATACTCCGATGAATGGATAAGAAAGAGAATCAGGCACGTAGAGTGTCTGGGGCAGCCTGCGGACAGCCTCAAAAGAAAAAGCTACACCTGCCTTCATGTTCTTGAACACACGCACACACTTCATTATGTTTAAATTGAAAAATTTTCAAGATTCAGTGTTTGGTTCTTTTTTTTTTTTTTTTTTTTTTGGTAGGTTTTTTTTTCTTTACTTCTTCCTCCCACTTCCTTTTTTTCTCTTCAGTTACTCATTTAAATGTAATCATAACCAGAACCTGTCTTAGATACTAGATACAGTTTTGTGGGAAAACACAATGGGAAAAAATGTTCTTAATTATTTATTCCTGATGGAGTTCTATGAAGGAGTGGAGATTCCACACTTGGTACTCCACACCAAAAGGGAATGGAGTTTGCTGAAAGAGATTCCTCTTTCTTTAGCCTCATTCTCCTTTTCTCAGGGTAAAAGCGTGGAAGGATTGGTCACTAATGTGCAGTGATATTAGTATATTAGAAAGATGCAATTAAATTAGTATTGCTTGGTAGAGGAAATGACATAATCTAGCCATAAGGGTGTATTTAATGGGGTTGATATTTTAGTTTGAGAAAAATTTCTTGTTTTGATACAGCCAGTGAGAGGATCTATATGAAAGAACAATACCTTAGATTGAGAAGTCCTGCACATATTATCAGTAAACTTTTTCCAAAACAAAGGAAGGATAAGCAGCATGGAAAATACTCTCATGGAAGCTGGAGTCTATCATGAATAACAGCTGTAAGAATAATATTGCTTACAATAAAAAAATATATTTGTGGGAATTAATAGGGAGGAAAACTGTGACATATACATCACAAACATGCTTTCATCTTGGACTATAACAGCCATGAAAGCTATGGGGATGCAAAAAATACTTTACAATTTATGTAGTGGTAAATACTCCTGTACTTGAAACTTTAAAACCTGCCAGGTTTCAGATTAACATTCCTACCTGAGGGCATATGCTAAATATATATGTTTCTTCCTCCAGCGAATGCAATCTACAGTGCATAAACTGTATCAACTGAATACTGTCATTGAACCAAATATACTCCTACCCAGTTTTATTAATCTTCACATGTTGAGAAGACTTTCCAGCTAGCAGTTTACTTCTTAAAGGGGCATTGACACAAGCAAGCCATGTACCACCACAAGAGGAAGAATGGAAAGGTTTATATCATCCATTTGATTTTATACGGTCACCTCTGTAATAATTTGACATGCATAGAAGCTATGGAGAGTGCAAAAATAGTCTTCAAATAAAACTTACAAACATTAGGAATGCAGTTTTAAAGATCACTTGTTGAAAGACGCTTGGTATCCATGACAAACTGGTCAAATTACTGTACAAAAAAAATTAAGAACGATGAAAAAAATTTCAAAAATGTAGGAAAAAAATCTCTTAAAATAAACTTCTGTAAAACTCTGTCACATTACCCAAATATTTCTATGTATTCTGGTAATATTTAAAGGCTGTATTTATCTTTTTTTTTTTGTCATTTTTATTTTACTTTGTCAGTTTTATTTAACTTCAAATGTAGTTTATCAGTGACTGTAACAAAGACAGTGTGGCATGTGATAAAACAATCCAGATATATTAGATGCTGGGAGAGTAACCTTATTAATCTGAGGAATCTTCCAGATTTAGCAAGGGAAAACAAAACAAAACAAACAGTCAAGCCAACCCCCCCCCCCCCCCCCCGAAAAAAACCTCTATCCGAAACAGAGCTTCTTGGACCCTGATAATGGTGCATACTAATATGCTCACTAACATAGTCTCTCTAATACTGAACATTTCTCCTGGAAATGAAAAAGTACAGTCATTACACAATAGTTTCCATGAATCCAGATGCCATTATCTGAATTGGCAAATCTAAGCTTTCGAACTACAAATAACTTTAGATGGAAGCACATTCTCACAAATGAGTTACTGAATTTTCTGGGACTTCATTTTCAACAGCTATTCAAAATAACAAGTTTATTTTTTAAATTACTCTCTATTTTCCCAAAATCACATAATAATTTCTTTTCCAAGCTTTTTTGTTGTGGGTTTTTTTGTTTGTTGTTTTTTTTTTTTTTTTTCGGTTTCGGTCCCCGTCCCCCTGCTATTTCCTTTTTTTAAGCCCCAGCATCTACTATTTTCCTATTGTAGCCATGTAGTTCTTTCATACAGCATTTCCATTCCCAGAAACAGGCCATAAGCTTTATACTGAATTTACCTCAGGGCTGAGGTTCATCAGGCTTGCTCTGTCTGAACTTTTCTGGATCTGCCTACAGCTTTGCTTGGTTTAGCTCCGACAGCAAATTCTCTAAATGACCAGGTGCCTTCAGCTAATTTATTTTATTATCGTGGTGTGGTACAGCCATGTGTGATGGTAGTAAACACAGGAAGATGGCCACAAGTAGCTCCTAGAGCAAGGAGGAGAACACCACCGGCAGGAACGTCGTATTCCCGGCCGCCAAGGACTCCGGATGCCGAGAGCTCCCTGTAACACCCCGCCGACGATGGCGGGAGCTGTAGGGTCAGGAGGAGGGGAAGGGTGAGCATAACACCGGGAAAAGGGGTCGAAAACAAGAAGCGTGTGCTTAACGGTTTTAACGGTATTATTAACCTTTCGTTTTCTGTACTAGTTAGATCTAGACTAGTAATGATCAGATTAATGCTAAGATTTCTGTTGTGCTAAGAATATGTTCTCCGCTTTCTCTATATGTAAGGTGTGCTTCCCCTTTACCAATATGCAAGACTTTGAACATAACACTGTGGGCCGTCTTTAAAAGTCTGCTGGTGGGGCTATAATCGTAAGCAATCTGGTATTTATTACAGAATGCTTGTATATTGTTTCGCTAATCTGTTTAGGTAAAGATTATTTAAGGATTGCTCAATATATCTAATCACCTGATAGATGAAAAGAAGGATATGAAAAGATAAAAAATGGAAAGCTATACAGACAGAAAGATATTGGTTAGGTAAGAACAATGATTAGAAATTGCACATTAAACTACAGCTTATATATGGAATCCTTGAAATTTTGGTGAGTTTGATCCGCACAATTCTCCAATTTGAGATCAGATACCCTTGAGATTAGACACCCTTAGGTATCTAATAGAAACAACATGCCTGTGAAGATACTAATGATAAAACCCTAAGGTAAATATGAAGATTATTAGGTTCCATTGGTCACAGTAACAGTATTGCTTCTCCTTTGCTTTTAATCAATCAGTGCCAAATAATATCTACACACAAAGTGTCTCCATACAGCAAATACACTAAGTGCAGGTCACCAGATGAATGAGAGCAGACACTGAAAACCACACACAATTGTATGTTTAAAGTTATTTGAAGTGCCCGCCTTTGACAGCAACAGAGCTCATTATTGTTAGGACGTATATTTTCTAAGAGTGACATTCATGCCAGGCTTGCATTATACAGTCAATGTGCTGTTGCAAGACAAGTAACAGCAATGATTCTTTAAAGTCTGTTCTGTGACTTTTCCTAGAAAGGTCAAATCCATCAATATAAAATTACTGAAAAAAAAAAAGGTCCCCTATATATTGCTACATACATCCAAATAATCTCTCACCTTTTCAGTCTTTTGTATAAATTGTTGTGCAGTAGTAGTGATAAAAAGTACTTATTGTAATGGAAGAAAAACCCACTAACATATTAACTGTCTTTTATGATTATTATTTGAAAGCCATTAAAAATCTGTCTAATAGAAGTTGTAAATGTTGAACTGTATTTGACTTTTAAAAGGTAAAATACTAAAACATTTAGCACTGCAAGATGAAATGCAGATTTCAACCAATGTATTCCATAATTAATTTGGTCGGGTCTTAATGTTTATACGTGTGATTCCAAGCATTGATTATGTACTATTACCTTAAACCATGTCTCTCAGATATTCTATTTCAGAATACATACACAAGGTCACTTCCTTAATATTTAAGCCTAATAAATATGCCAGATCCAACTTTTGAATTTTCCCCTAATTGCAAATCTTATTAGTATCAAATAGTTCCTACATGATGTGATGAAAGAGCCCAGACTAATTCTAAAATAAAACTATTGAATTTTTTCCTCAATAATTAGGATAGTAAATTTTTAAATACTATCTAATTTTGAAACATCTGTGGAAAAGGATTTTACAAAAAGATTTCTTCCTTCAGGCTTTGGAACTAGACATAGTGCAAAATATTGTTTCTCATAAAGTGATATTTCTAATAATTTATTTATGGAAGGAATCAAAGTTATAGTTAGAATACAGTGAATTACTAGCTCTGTTGGATCCTGCTTCAGTGAAGCAGAGCGTGTAGTATTTTGCTGGATTTTGATAGTAATGTTGCTTTTGATGAACAAGAAGTTTTTCTGAAACAGTGAAAAATTACTTGGACATTTGTGGTACGGATGCGGGAATTTTCTTCTCTCAGCCTGGTTTGTTGCACTGGTTGTAGTCTAAACTATAACACTCGTAATTAATACACTTTATTTAAGCTGCTTTGCAATGGCCTTAGCAGCCAGCAAGCAGCCAGTCATTTCCAAATATCAGGAGAAATCTCTTTTTGGGCCCCAGAGTCGTGACAAAGATCTAGCTGCGGAGGAACTGATAGCTCAGCCAGCGTACGTATTTCAAGCCTTTCCCCTATACTGGAGTCACCCCAAAGTCAGGCTAGCACGGTATCAAACCACGTAGAGTGCCATGTGACCTAAAGAGAATGGGTAAGTCTGGAGCGTTCCATGCCATGACAAAAGAAAGCTAACTTTCACTGGCGTTAATTGTGCATTGCTCGTCGTGTTATTTTATCACGCTTTCCTCTCCCCTGTGTGACAATCCATGGTTACTGAACAACAGAACAAAATCACTCAAGCGTTCGAATATTCATTACACTATGCCGTGAAAAGCAACTTTTGCCCAGAAAAAAATACGATAACTGAAACCATCGATGAAGCCGTCTAAGCGATGTGACTCGTGATCAGTCAGTCGTGCGTCCGTAACTTCAGACCAACTTCAGCAGTTCCGAGTGGCTACAGACACGGGTCAAACTCGCAAAATTGCTAGGCTGTCCTCTGGAAAACATCGGGAAATCTCAGTCTTACAACGCAACCGTGCTTCGCGAAGGCACGTCCCGACTGCTGCCCTCCTCCGCTGCCGCTGCCTCAGCCGCCGAGCAACTGGCTGCCGTCGCGCACGACGGCTGCTTCCAGGGAATTTCTTCGGACGGTGGTTGCACAGGTTCCACCTGTATCTGAACACTTGGCCAGAAATGCTCTATTTTGAGTATGTCCTGTTTTCTCTCGCTCTTAGACTTGAAAATGCCTTATTTGCATGGTGAACATGCAACTTGCCGATATTTAGTAAAGGTGAACGATGTCCCTGCCCATGGCAGGGGGGTTGGACTACATGATCTTTAAAGGTCCCTTCCAACCCAAACGGTTCTATGATTCTAGGTTCTAACGTGCTTTGGATATTAAGGACTCTTTCTAATATCTGCGTATTTTAACCGGGAATTTTCATACAGCCGTTTAACTCTTCGTTAGAATGGTCAGGTTCATCTTCAAAGGCAGAGGTTTTCTCCTGGGTAAGCTGAGCTCAATACCTTTACGTATTCTTTTTCTCCTTCCTCATGCTACTCCAATGTTGCAGTATCCTCTGTCAGAAAGAAAACTGTGTTACTGGTGAAGTGTTTTTAATAAACTCTGTACTGGAGACAGACGCATGACTTAAAAATAGGCTGAGAACAGTAGTGCAACAAAGCAGTACCACGGTCCTTGCTAACAGCAAGTTTCCCTCTACCAGCCCGATTGTAATCTCTTGACAGTGTTTGGAAAATGCAAAAAAGCTGCAACTCAGTAGGCAATATGCCAAGTCATGTGGGGTAAATGCATTCCTAGGACTACCCACTTTATTGTTGGATTTAATGCATAACTGATTTTTAACTTTGACAAGCGCTCATGATGGTATATTTAAAGCAAAGATCTGCCAACTGCTACAGCACGTTTATTTTAGGGCCAACACAAAGCAGTTTATTTTAATGTCCGTAGCTATAGCTGCTGAGGTGGGGAAGAAAAAAAAAATATCCCTGTACTCGGAGTTCTTTCTGAAGATCACACGGAGGTTGAGGCACTTGCCTGGGACAGTTCTGGGCACTGCAAAAAGAAATGGGCATCTAATCTCACGTCCTTCTCCCACAGAGCGTACAAGGCAGGTTCTACTCCTACGTGATAAAAACAGATGTCTGAAAATAATTGTTCTTTGGGCTGAACTTACAATCAAGCTACTAATTGGATTAAGCTGGAGAAGGAGCTAAATATGGCTCTTCAGGTCAAGAGGTCAAAAAAATCCTCATTGTGACCTCAGGAAAGTCACTTAACCTTTCCGAGCCTCAGATTTTCCAATTACTTCCACTGTCATTCGTTCTGTACATGTAATATAACAGCAAAGGGTGATAATAGTTCACTGAGGACTTCAGAGTTTTAAATAATTAATGTCATCAAACTTTTGAACTCATCAAGGAGCAAGAGGGTCAATCAATCAGAATGACACAGGATGACATTCCCAGCACATTGTGAAGCCTGTTTTTCCCTTAGAGAGATAGCAACTTGTGATTGGAAAAGGATATTATTGTTAGAGGACCCTGCTGGAAATGCTTCCTGCACCCCCCACCCCCCCCTTCTAAATGTATGGCTGAAACTTCTATACTGGATTAATTACTATTTTTTCACTATGTCAGCAATACTACTTTCATTCAAGTGATTAAAAAAAGGGTAGTTGGTCTACACATAGGTTCACCTGCATTTTTACAGCTGGTTTGTGCTTTGGTTTATTGTAATGCTGTGTTATACACTGAAAAAATGCATGTAAATAGCAAGAGGAAAATTATAAAAGAGAATGAAGCAGTTAATACAGTTTTGTTAGTTGTGTTTATTTATAACCTTTGAAAAAATACCTCACCACATTTTGTGTATAGAGTTTCCTGTTCTGGGCACTGTACTGCCTGAGTTTTGTCGCTCAGATGGTGACATAGTGCACAGACCTTTATGATTTCATGTATTATTTAAACATTTTTTCAAGGAAAATATCTGTGTCAATTGTGCTGTTTTTTCTTTATTAGGAGTGTAAACATGCAAGATTCTGAATGAAGCTGCATGGTCAATTCTACCTGCTTTTGCAGAAGATATTTGAATAGTTTTCAGAGATTCAAGATAAAAGAAATGGGAAAAAAAAGAACATAAAGTTAGCAAATGGAAATGTAAGGAAAACTAACAATTTTTTTAAATCGTATTTTTAGATTTTGTTAGCTTTTTATAAAGTTTTCTTATGATCTTCTGTGATAAAAATACTAAATAAAATGGAAGGAGAATAGGAATATAGGCTAGAAAAGGGGGAAAATCCAGAAAAAAATATTAATTTACTGGTTTTTGTTTGCCGTTTCCTTTTTAAAATTGTTATTTCTGTTTCTTCTTTATTTTTTCCACCAAACAGCCCTGTAATGAATGATACCATTCCATTAAAACAGAAAAGCTCAATAACTTAATTATAGTAAGGCTGTTTCAGTAAGTACACTGCATATAACATTCCCAATTGTACTGAACATCAGCATACGTGTGTATTTTTGAATCCTAGATTATTATGTAACATCTGATCCAAAAGGAAAAAAAATGGTAACATTTGGGATTTTTGTTTTGTTTTATCTATAAATATAATAATCAGTGGATGGTCTGCGACTACATGCAGCAGCTCACAGTAACATTAACTCCTGTAAACATTTAGTATGTTGTTTTGGAATGGATATGAGTCACCCATCATTAAGTTAGATATTTATGTGTAGAAAATAATTCTTGCCACTATACTCTTTGAAGTTATAAAAGGAATCAGACATATCTGCTGCGAGAACAGGAATTATTCCTCTCTGCATTTGAAAGAGCATAAATTTTAAAGTAATAATTGTAAAATACTTTCAAAACTATTTAAGAGCTCAAAATGAATAATTACAGACTGAGATTTTTGACCCACATATATCCCATCAAACTAAAAAGTATGGGACTATTAAGGTTAAGGGAAAAAAGTTATGCCAACAGCAAGCAGCCAAACACATTTGAAATCTTATTCTAAGTTTTCCTGTGGAGCCTGATTCAAGGTAATGGAAAATGGAAAACTCTCCTGGATATCAGTGCTTCCCTAAAGCAAGTCACACATCAGTTTGCACTAGTTGCATCAACTCTGCATTTGCATTTTAGGCATAAAAAACATTCAGTTGAAGCAAACAAACAGCAACAATTAAAATACATCATTACAAAACCACTGATGTTACTCAACTAAAGAAACTGTCTACATAATATGGGATGTTCCCAATCGAGGTTATATCCTACTAAAAAGAAATTTGCTGGGAATTGAAGAGTTGCTCTCCATATTAAAGAAACCAGAATAGCTGACATACATTGTTTAACCTCAACAGTTTTCCCACATTAGGGATAGAAAAAAAAAATGAAGTAATTGTACATATCTGCCCACACTTCTGTGTTTGTGACTCTCGTTGGATCTTTCCACCAAGCTCATGCCTGGAAGACAGACGCGTCAGTGGAAAAGGCTGTTGGCAGGACCACTGTGACCTGCGGAAGAGGTAGCACCGGCCTTCCTCCTCCTCAGCTCCGGAGAAGACAGCAGCGTCCCTGAGCTGGCTACGAAGGCGGCCGCCGGGTGATTTCTTACCTCCGCTTCTGCAGTCCTGCAGTGACTCTCCTGGTCCACAGGCAGAAGTAAGTAAGAGCCACACTCAGCCTGGGGGGGTCTTGCTGCGAGGTTCCGTTCCAGTAGTCCTCTTTATTCTGGCTTTTACACTGTGAGCTGGGGTAGTTGAAGGACATCAGGTGCAAAGTAGGATAGTGGGGTTGTATAACCCGGGGAGAAAGTTTCCAGCTGGTTTTGATGCTTTAAAACAAAGCCTGCAATCACTTTTTTTTTTTTCCTTGTTGTATTGTATTTACTGTGTCTAATAGATGGTAGTCTAGTTGGTAGAGTTATTTGCAAACAACTATTATCTTCTATCAAAGTATATTAATTCTGAAAAGGTGAATCATTTTCAAGTAGAATGCTTAATGTGGGAAGTGATCTAAACCAAAAGAAATCTCAAAACAAATAAGGTATTTTTCCCCCTTTTTTTTAAACGTATGCTTTGTAGCTGTGCTATCACATCTTACAGTCCCATCAGTCCCTTGGAAGTTCATTATCTTCAGAAGAGACACAAACAACTGGAAAGTGGCTGATAAACAAAACCATTAGCCCAATTTTTCCATTTACTTTGAGGATTCAGAAACAGGTGCTGCAAAACAAACCCTCATTAAACAGCTGTTTGTTTCATTTCCAGTAGCGGTATGCACCACACTCCTTCATCTCAGAATCGAGTATGCCACTGTTACACAACTGAGTATAATTTACTGAATAAGTGACCATCTCCTCTGAAAAACTTCACTCTGAACTGGAACACACATGCAGTGTGAACAAGACAACTAAGAGACCGGTCAGATTCTGATGTGTTTGCACAGTGTGTTGTTTACGATTTCCGAGTAGTATCCAGTAATATCAGTGTAGTTGCTTCATCTATTTGTTGAAAGTTATAACTAAAGCATATTTTCATATGCTTTCCTGTTGCTTATAATTTTTCATCTTCTATAAGGTATACTACAGCATGTAAAAGAGATGCTTCAAGAGATCCAGGCTAAAGGATGTTAATGGAAGAAAGTCTACATTTATTTTAAAGGCAGGCCTACATTATTTTGTAAATTTGTGTTTCTCCACGTTTACTAATAATATTTTGTTGTAACAGTGTGTCTAGTGGCCAAAAAGTTACAATCATCTAATTTGTAGAACCTAATTATAGAATCATAGAATGGTTTGGGTTGGACGGGACCTTAAAGATCACCCAGTTCCAACCCCCCTGCCACAGGCAGGGACACCTCCCACCAGACCAGGTTGCTCCAAGCCCCATCCAACCTGGCCTTGAACACTGCCAGGGATGGGGACAACCTCTCCGGGCACTGGATTCCAGTGCCTCACCACCCTCAAGGACACGGTCGGCTTTCAGGGCTGCAAGCGCACGTTGCCGGCTCATGTCCCATTTTTCATCCCGCGGTATCCTCGAGCCCTCCTCTGCAGGGCTGCTCTCAAGCCCCTCATCACCCAGACTCTACTGATACGGATCTATTACAATAACCTGTAGCTCTAAAAAAAATCGACATATTTGAAAAATATTTTTACTGGTAGATACCTGACCTCAAACAAGTTATATTTCAGCAGTCACTAGTTTGTTTCTCTGCTCTACCACTTCTAGTGAAAATAATATAATCTTCTTTAGAATCAAAAGCATTTTAACCTTGCCCTTTTGTAGTGTAAAAGTTGAAATGATGATTTTTTACCCTCTAGGTAGGTCTAAAAATGAAAGCTTACGGTGTAAATAGAAACCATGCAAAACCTATCTTAAATCACTCATAGATATTATCTGTACTTTTTTTAAAAAAAGAAAGCTAGTTTATCCAGTGTTTTTCTGCTGCAATGACCCCAAGATTGGTAACACCAGAATCCTTAATATTTCATTTAAAAACAATTAATATATTAAAAAAAAAGTTTGAAAAATATAAAACTTGAAGGTGTCTGTCTTGTTCTTGATATGTTGAATATTTGATCGGGATAAAGGTTTGGTCATTGCTTATTGTCATTTACATGGACAATCAATAATACATTATCATCTAGATATGTCAAGATAAGTATTTTTCATTGCCAACTGCACTGATTAACAAGTGTCTTCTGAATTAGTTCAAGATCCACGCTCTACACTGTTAGATGTGGTATGGAGAATACAAAGACTGCATAGCTTCAAAATATCTTTACAACTAACAAACATTTAATTAAGCTTCCGCCTTTTTAATGAACAAGGTATTAGTGAAATTATGCACCAAATAGTGATAATTATAAAAAATGTATACTGTTACGAAAAGAATCTACATCATTTAATAGAAACATTAAAACCCCCTAAAACTATTAATTCCACGCAGGTTTTTAATGTAGCTGAGGAAAAAAACCAAAAAACTTTCTTTGCAAAGGACTAAGAGGGACTGACTCCCTGCAAGGATAAAGGAATTACTGATGTTGAGCTGTAACTCATAACACACTCATTTTCTGGTTTTCCATTTGTGACAAATATGAAGGATGTACAAATATATAATTTCTATGCGTGCGTAATCGCTCACACATATATACACACCCACACTGCATGAAGACCCACGGAGGGATTTCTAGGAAGACTAAATTAACCTCTAAGGATGTCGTGGTTTAACCCCAGCCAGCAACCTACCAGGCAGCGGCTCACTCGCTCCCCCCGCAGTGGGATGGGGGAGAGAAGCCGAAGGAAAAAGGTCAGACTTGTGGGTTGAGATAAGAACAGTTGAATAGAATAGAAAGGAAGAAACTGATAATGATAATAATTACAATAATAAAATGACAATAATAATAATAATAATAAAAGTATTGGAATATACAAAACAAGTGATGCACAGTGCAGTTGCTCACCACTCACTGACCGATGCCCAGTTAGTTCCCGAGCAGCGATCTGCCTCCTGGGCCAAGTCCCCCCAGTTTGTATACTGGACATGACGTCCCACGGTCTGGAACACCCCGTTGGCCAGTTTGGGCCAGCTGCCCTGGCTGTGTCCTGTGCCAGCTTCTTGTGCCCCTCCAGCTTTCTCACC
>JAVJGG010000013.1:2065352-2087955 GCA_035590195.1 Aviceda cuculoides
GGGGATCGCTGCTCGGGAACTAACTGGGCATCGGTTGGCGAGTGGCGAGCAATTGCACTGTGCATCGCTTGTTTTGTATATTCCAATCCTTTTATTATTATTATTGTCATTTTATTATTGTTATTATTATCATTATTAGTTTCTTCCTTTCTATTCTATTCAACTGTTCTTATCTCAACCCACAAGTTTGACCTTTTTTCCCCCGATTCTCTCCCCCATCCCACTGGGGGGGGGAGTGAGTGAGCGGCTGCCTGGTGCTTCGTTGCTGCTGGGGTTAAACCCCGACACTGTGAGTTGTTCATGCTGTGAACATGTGAATGAGTCTCCAAATGTGGTATTGCTTCTACTGTGTAATTTGTTTTTTGGTCCATATAATATTCTTGTAATTTTCTTTGCTTCAGAAGATCCATTTTCTAAATGTCTCTTGTTTTGCTTTGAAGATATGAAAGATAATGAAAATGATGGAAATACTTTTCCCTGCTTAATTACAAAACCTCCCTTTAAACAACTACAAAAAAGAAAGGAAGAGTGGACATAAATCCCATAAGAATAGTGCTGTCTTCTACAAGCTCTGCTCATAAATATTATGCATTGCTGCACACTGGTATATATTCCTTAACAGCTAGAATTAGTTTTGCATATATTATATGCATTGAATGTGATTAATACAAAAATATTTTATGAGCAACTTCAGCAGAAATGAAATGCTGGGGATTGATTATAGGCACGCAACCTTCTTAATGGAACAAATAATATTTTTAATAGATAGAATTATTTTAAGTACCAATTCTTCAGTTGTATTTTACAGCAGCACCCTGTATGTCATGCAGTATAATTAACACATTGGTTGGCAATGGCTGGGGAGGGGGGTGGAGAGAGAGAAAGGAATCAAGCACAACAACAGGATTCTTAATAGCTATAATGTATAATGGCAACAAGGATGCTTTGACAACAAGGTGCTCCTTTTTAAATGCCTTTGTATTTACTTTCAGGTACTTATTTCATATATTAATAAGTAGCAGTGCATCTGGTATTGTTTTCAAAATAAAATTCTATACTAATTTGAAAAAAAAAAAAGATGAAGTAAAAGGAAAAGATAAAGCCAATATAAAAAGTAGTTTAGAAAAAAAAAAAAATCCAATACAGTTTAAGCCACGCTGTTCTCCCTGTTTTTACAGCTGATTCCTACAAGCTGAGTCTCAACAAGGTGAATAAATGCCCCTTTCCTGCTGCCCTGCCAATCTATGCAAGTCTTGCGATCAGGACACGTGAGTCACTGCTGACTCCGAACACTTCAACATGAAACCGCTGTCACTTCCTGAGCTCCTGTCCCTCCAGAATATTCCTGAATCTCTTCCAGTCTTCTTCCAGAAGTAAACTGTCCAAAGCTTTTGAAGAGTCCGCCATCCTTCAGCTACATTAGGAATATACACTGAAAAGCCAGCCGTGCCTTCGTACTCAACAACTTCTAGCAGCCTTCAAAGTCAACACATCTTTGGGTGTTATTTGGTTGAACTTCATTGCTATTACCAATCTGACTTTTTCATTATCGCCCTTTTGCTTCCTTCCTTTTTCCTAAAAAGCACTTAATGAGAAACAAGACCCCAAATATCTATTAAATGTCCTGATTTTTATACTAGTTGTCACATGCCCACCAATCTCGTTTTACTCCTTTTCCTTGAACTCTTCTTCCCAGTGACAGCTGAGGCTGAGGAGGTTCCCATCCCAGCTCCTCTGGTGGCTAGGACATGGCCTTGGGAAAGTAGGAGAGGTTTGCAGGATTCCCTGAGTTCGGTACCTGCAGGTCCTCAGCTGGTCCAGCAGCATCTCTCCAAAACGAGGCTCAAAACAAGGATTTTTGGGGCGGTTTATTCCAGGGACTGCTCCCAAGAAGCAGAACTGATAAGCCTGAACCAGGTTTGGCTCTTTCAGCCCTACGTTGTCCTCTGTGACTGTACCAGAAGGCTGCACTCTCAAACCACGCCACGTGCCTTCCTACTGTATTCTAAGGTTGGTAACGCATATTTCTGATTTCAAGGTATTGCGCTGCATCTGGGCTGCAAAGTTTTGTCGGGCCGCAACGCAGCTTTCGCGCCTTTTAGACGTTTTGAACTGAAAACCAGCTCCCACGCATGGAGTGCAAGAAAACGTGGCCAAATTCCGCGGAAGCAGCTGCTCTGTTTTAGACGGGTCGAGGCCCACCCCGAGGGGACACGAGCCAACCTGTGGTGTATAAAATAGTCCCCGAGCTGAAGCTGGAGCAGGGCAGGCGGTTAAACCAGTGACACCCAGTTCAGGCTATGGCCAGGCTGAGCCCTGAGCCCCTGCGCTGCCCGGTCAGCGGGGGCAGAAATTGTATTTACTGGGCTACAAGCTGTGTCCTGGCTCTGATTGGCAGGTGAAATTTCATTCAATTTATCTGCATAATTAGAATTCTGGATATTACGGGACGGTCATCTTTTTTGAAAATGTTAGCGATGACTACATATAAGCTTAAGGAACCTAGTTCTGGACTTTCGTTATGGTAGTAGAACATCAAATTAATAAAGACAGGCTTGTTTTCATAGACCCATTCTCTGAATCAATCCCTGTGCTTTTAAAGTAGGAAGAACTGATTTCTCAGTTTTTGTTGAACGGAAATTCTCCCACCTCCTAAATGGAATACCACACCTAAATGTGGTAAATTTATAATGAGAAATTTTGCTTTTTTTTTTTACAATTTATTATAAACCATGGATTTGGGAAGTATGAACTCTAGAAAACAAAATAATTCTAGGTGAGAAATATATGAGACCCATATTACACTGCTGAACAAAAGTCATAGCAAACCAAAGTTGGTAAAAAATAATCTAATAATCCTCAGGCCAATAGATTTTGAATTTAAAGTATGCTCTGAGGGACAGAAATAATAATAATTAATGCTTTGCACTTACACGTGATCTATTGTCTGAAGATCTTGAGTACTGCACATTATTATCTCATTAAACCTTACAACACCCCTGTGAGGGAGGAAAGTGCTTTATTATAGATATTTTACAGATGAGTAAACTGAGGTATTCAATTAAGAAAAAACATGGAAGCTCAGTAGCAATATTAGCCCATATTGCCACAGCAGTTAAAAAGCAAATGCCATGATTTTGCCCATTAAGGAAGAGCAGAAACAAATAAAGAAGTGATTAAAGCTGTTCTAAAAAGAGGACAGGCCTTCATTTAAAGCACCAATTTGAGTTTAATAGCTTAAAATAGCACTTTGAAAGGACTGTTTAAGAAGGCAAAGGCAGAGAAAAGGTTGCCCAGAGAAGTTAGGGATGTTCTTTTTTTAGAGATTTTCAAAAATTTACTGCAGAAGATTCTGAACAACTTGAACGTAGCTCTGTTTTGAGCAGAATTTAGACAAACGATCTCCAGAAGGTCCTTTCAGACCAACTCTTCCTGTTTGTTTTTTTTTTTTATAATCAGTATTACGCCTCAGATATTGAACTCTCAACTACAGAACAATTTTTAATAAAAATCATTCATCAGGGAAATTTACAGACTTCACAATATTAAAGAAATAACCTATCACAATTTTCACTCCAAGGAGAGAATAAATCCCAGAATTTTTTGGAGGTCCATTAAGAATTATGCTATTCCTTTATTTGCAAGGTTAACAGATGCTATTTATTGTAAAAAGCAGAAGTAATCACACACAAACAGGAAACCACAGACATATGAAATATTAACTCTTATTCACAAATAGCTGCAGAACTGTGTTCTTTATATTTTAACTGAGTTTTGATAACTCACTGCAGACCATTACACTTCAGCCAGGTAATTTCATTATTTTCCTAACTATATCAGTTAGAAAACCAGTCTTATAATTCAAAACATTTTAAGCTTTTTAACTTATTTAGTGTAAAAGCACACATATTTTTGTTAGCCCTTCCATTTACCTGCTTTGTAAACATATAGTAGCTTCCTTAAAAATTTTATACTTAGAACATTTAAAGTGTAACCTTTTTTCCACAATAAAAATGTCAATTATCTTCTCAAATTTTCACAAAATATAACGACAGCTCTCAGGTGGTATGCCTAACAGTGAAAATCACTAAATGCCTTTCAAAAACTTCATTCTCCTTTTTTCTTCCTCAACAATCAGACGAGCAAAAGAATGAAGAGAATTATCCCTGCTAATTGTGTCGTTTTCCATTGGGCAAACATTCCACGTCCACTTAGCGACGCTGAGAGCTTCCTTCTGTTTACTGCTGACGCAACACTACGTAAGTGCAGTGAACAGTTTGATTATTGATGGTTTAGAACACCTGCAAGGAGAGCGAGGAGTGAAGTACGTTATGTGTAGAGTGTAATGGCAGAAGGGACTTCAGCCTGGTCCGACTTTCTGCAGAGAAAAGGACATTACGGTTCACTTGCCCCTCCCAGAAAGACACGCAGCCTGATTTACAGCTGCAGAGCTGCCGAAGACGCAAGTTCATTGCGGACTTTCCGATATCTTCATCACCAAAGGGACCGTTGCTGCCCGTTTTCCACATGGTGGAAGTTTTCTTATGAGCTATGGCGCAACCCTCCGTTACTTCTTCCTGATAAACCGAACTCTTACATCTTTCACTATAAACAGGGAAGTCGATTTTAGACATTCAGCGTTGTCCACGCCAATTTTTCATCCGACTTTTTAAAATGAGCAGTGCGCTGCCCTGTCAGTGTCTCGAGGGCGAGGGAAACTGAACGTCCGTACTAACGAGGCATTACCTTACCCATCGCGCCTGGGCTGATTGACGTATTTCTGGTAGGCTGGAGAACTTCATTACAATATAATATGTGCTATTGGCTATATAATGTAGGCACGATGCAGATAACTTCCTTTAACCATGCTAAATCCATCTTCAGCATTGGCTACTGGTGTTATGTAAGTTTTGGTACGACGTTATAGTTTTAGCCTGTCCCCTTTTATTATAGAGAGTAACTGAGGGGAAAGAAGTATCGTCGTTGTAAACTTGAAGCTGTGAAGCAGATGGACCAACATTTCTAATGACAACGTGAGTCACAGTTTCTTTAAAAAAATGAGACAAAATGGCGCATTGGATCACACATAAAAGAAAAATACCCTGAAGTTAAATTTCTAAAATATATTGACTGGATATAAACCTGAGACTTGGGCTTCTAAATTATAGGAAAAGAGAGGATAAGAAATCTTATTAATTCTGAAGAACTTTGAAGCACCTACAAGAGCAAATGGCTATCTTGGGTTTACATTGTGGTTTTTTTCCAGCACTGCTTTTAACATGTGTCAGGTTTAATGCTAATGTTTCTTCCCAAAGTATTAAGAGTAAATGAATACAACTAACGAAGGGAAATACAGGGTAGTGAAACAAATTCAAAATTAGAATTCAGAGACTTCATAAATAAGGTAAAAGCTCTCCCGAAAACATAAAGCAAAATATTTTCAAGTGTCAAATTTTAAAATGGTCACTTAAATAATTTTCTTGTCCTTTCTTCCTCCAATGTAGGCTTTTTTTTCTAACAATTTTCCTCAGGTACAAGTCAAAACTGGCTTGTGCAGGTCAAAACTGGTTTGTGCAGGTAAAGACTAGGAAAATTTGGCAGAGAGCAAAATTGTTTTCTGTCAGGTAGCTAATATATAAAGGTTTTATTTTTAACAATTTTATTTTTAAAAGCATCACCGATAGGGCACCATACTCCAATGACTAAATTATTGTGTACCCCCATATGAAATTCTAGACATACCCTCTTCTGACTCAAACCAGACTATGAAGATTTTTAATGTGATGAATTGATTTTTTTTTATCCTTTCCATTAAAATCTAGCTTGAAGCTTTTAAAGTCTGGGGAACTCCCCAAAGACACATATAACAGCAGCAACATAAAGGAGAAAAACTGCCCCTCCTGAAGCCCCCAAATGGAGATAAACCAGGCATTTTACATCTCTACTCTTTAGTTTCTGGCAGAATAAGTAAGCAATACTTCTCAAGTAAATTACAATTCATAAAATAAAACTACGGTATTGGAAATGTAAATGTACAGCTTTCTATACTTTGGATTATCCTGCCTACTAGTTATCAGAAACACTTTAAATTGTTTATCATGTTTCCTTCATAGATATTTTTAGCTGGTTCTGTGTTCTCACAGATAAGCCCAGCCCTCCAGCTCTAACTACAAACTTCACAGGTTATGAGATCGCTGGTGGATGAGATCAAGGTCCTTCCGTAATTCTCTTTGTTCCCATTCTTCCTATTCTTTCTAGGACAACACTGTTAAACTGTGTAAGGAGAAAGCTACATTGCATCTACAATAACAAAACCCAAACAAACAACAAACCGTATCGAGTCAACTTTCTTTTAAATGAGTTTTGACACTGTAGGAAAGAATAGAGTAAAAGTCTGTTGTGACAGGGAGTTCAGCCTCATATGTCAGTACATATCACTTCGGATGTATTCGTTCTCTATTTTCAATTACAAAGGTCATGTATATAGAAACTAGTCAATCTTTGCATTACATTTACAAGAGCCAATTCCATTGAGGACTAGGAGTTTAAACTAGCTTGCTGTTGACTTTGGATAATCTGCTTTTACTAAAGTAAGTTTTTGGTTAATGATATTATGAATAGAATAAGGAATAAAAGAGAGCTTAATGTCCTATTTTTATTTTTAATTCTTTGGTGTACTTTGGTGTTCTTTTCTTGAAATATTTACTTGTTTAAAATGAGTTATGGCTTCATCTAAACCGCTCTGAAAACATAGCCCTTGCATTAGAACAAAAGGAAGACAAGCCAAATTCTATTTTATTTAGTAATAATCAAAATAATAGAGGCCATTGCACTCAATTTCAGCTCCCTGGCATGACTGAACAGAGACTTAGAGGCTTAAGGTACTTTCCAGGAAATTATATAGCAAGACCAAATCTAGCATATAGATTTGGCAGTACAGGAGATGAAAATGTTTAGAGCTAGATAATGCAATCTTTTACAAATCTTGGAAGAACCTCCCTCATTTCTATAAAAAGTTGATTTGGGTATTTACTGATGTTTAGCATAACCATGGTCATTTTATCACTTTTAGCCTGAGATATTTGATCTTGTTCTGAAACATCTAGATCTTAGTACATAAAGATGCAGTGAGATCATGCCAGCAAAAAAAAATTAAGTGATTTGTTACTAAAAACTACCCTTATAAGCAAAAATCCCAAGGGGTGTTATTAATAACCCTTTACTCACATTCAAAAAATTCTTTACTATATAAACCATTCTGCCAAAACAAAAAAGGCTAATTGTAGAGGTAGCTCATAACCAAGATTAATAATGACAACCACATAATGGGTTCGTACTAAAAAGAAAAAAAAAAATAGCTTACTGAGCAGAGACAGCAAAAGAGACAAAGCAGTATTGCAAACAGAGATTATATTGAAAAGATCATTTGGCATTTATAAAAACTTGATAGTTTTGCAGACTTTGGTCCTTTTGCACATAATACTATGCCATTTCATCTGACCACAGCTTTTTCTTTACTAAGTATCTTTTCTTGACTGTGTAGGCATGAAAGAGAGCTATACTCCCTATCCGTTTAATAAATTTGTGTTTGGCATAGAATATGAAAAAATTCATCTAAATTCCTAATTTTGAGCAGTGGTAATTAAAAACCTTTCATGATCTGTTTTTTTACCTCATAACTCAATCCTTCCACAATCCATATGCTATCAGATGAGCTTACTAATTAGAAAGCAATTTTACCTCTGAATACTGGCACAAAGACAACTTTTTAACTTTTGTAGGTTGCTGTGAATGCATTTTTAAAATATGCTTTATATATTTAACTTTACAAAACCTTTCCAATATTTGAAATTCAAACTAATTGCAAACTATGTAGAATTCAGTGAAATGTTTGCTGCTGTCACTGATATTGCACACTTACTTTATCGACCAAAGTAACAGTTTTGTTTAAGTGAACAGAAACCTTAGTCTTACTTTTTTTCTTTGTACCATATTTATTTGAAACTAGAAAAATGCTTTACATACTTTACAGCTGAGTAAATGTTATGGGAGGACAATGGTCACAATTTTAAATTTGCAAGATACCGAACTCCTGTTGAACTGATGAATTGCAATACCTCAATGCGAAAGAGCTTTATTAATATCTGGAGACTGCACTGGCTTATTGGAAGTTAAAAAGTCAAACCAAATCAAAAGAGTAGTATATGTCTTCCCAAATCAAATTAGAATATTTTATTCTTGAATCTACAGCTTTTAAAGGTCATGTTCTGTACTGTAATTAAAGATAACTGTGAAACAGAGGTACTGCAAAATGTTGTTGACTGCTTTTGTTCTGTCCTTGATTCAGTGTGACAATTTGTGCTTATCTTCAAAATGTTCATGCTTTCCTGCTAGAACTGCAGATCTTCGGGAAGTCATCTGTCACACAGTCCAACAGCTGACCTTGGTGTTAAACTTCTGAAGTGAAACCCTGAGGCTCCCGTACCAGGATTTGGGGTGACGCTGGTGCTGTGAAAAGGCAAAAATCGTCTGCCAAATGGGCAACCACCTGGAGCTGGCTGGTAAGAAATATCCCCAGATGACCATGCCTTGAATCCAGTTCATCTCGAGCTACCTGCCTCCATCCCCTTCGAGAGTAAAGCCTGGAATCCTTTATTGAGAAGCAAGACCTCTACTCATCTTCTTTCAGGGTTTTAAGTGATAAGACACAAGAGGTTGACGGGCTCACCTCATCCCGATCCCTGTTGGGGCGATGCTCTAGGCGAGTCAGTCTCCAGCTCCGTCTCTGCCCTGTCTCCTGGATGGACTTCAGCCCTACGCTGTAGGTAGATGGACCCTTCAGACCCACCTCGTGGCCTCATCTCCAGTCTTGGCTCTGGCCCCATTTGCTCCTGGCTGGACTTTGCCGATGGACCCTGGAGCTGGTCCGTTGCTCGCTGAGTCTGGGTTGTCCCCTGCTACCAGCCCCTTGCTCTGCCCACAATGTTCAACCCCTATTTGAGGAGCACTGTCTCTGCTGGGTCACCCTCACGGCTCTCTCACAGAGCGTTCCTATTACTTTATAGCTTTATGACTTGAATCCTAAGCAACGACATGAAAAAACTTGAGTCAGAGAGTTTCAGATCCTGAAATTATTTGCACTGACATCTTCTATTACCAGGAGAGTCTCCTAGCCTCAAGGTCATCAGATATCTTGCAAAAGATGCAACCTTCACCTTTTTCTCTTCCTCAGTGAAGAAAGAGTACATAAAATGAGCAAAGAAAATGTGGAGATAGAGACAAAAATGAATGACTTCTTAGCCTAATGGTTAAAAAACTAATTAGAGAGAGAACTCTCTGAAGGTTTTTAAGAGATCTACATCTTTGCAGGAAATCTATGAAAGAGGACCTCACTGGTGTGAGTGATCTAACTGCAAGGGTACAAAAGCAGTCTTCGCTTTGTTTCTCAGGTTATTCAATCTCTCTGGAATCACATTTTGGGGCTGATGTGCCCCTATTCTGGCCGAGTCTTGCATTTAAGCCTTGAGCCCGTTCCTCATATGGGCAATACTTGGCACCTATCTCCCAGTGATACCATGAATTTTAAGTCAGAAAGGAATGGAATTAAAATAAATGCAAAAGGTTGTTTTGCACACTAACTGAAGACTCAAGGTGGAGCGATTTTCAGACCAAGCTTAGAGGTTTTCTCTTGTCCAAAGACTTCTGAAGTCTTCCAGGTAAGCCTCCTGCCAGTTTGCACCTACAATGAGCGTTCCAAATACTCCCTACCGTAGTGTGCTTCAATGTAGGAGGTTAATGAAAACATACAAGTTTGAACACGCAGTATAAATTACCACCTCTGCTAACGGGTCAGCCATTACATCTACATGATATAACAAGTTCAAAACAGCTTACAGTATAGCTGTATCAAGTCATTTTTTTGCATGAGGAATGGAGGTCCTTAATACCACATTGTCATTTCAGATTGTTTTCTGTGCACATGTGTGTGAACTATAATGGTCCGAGAAGTCTGTATCGGTAAAGTCACAGCAAGTTGAGAAGACATGTACCCAGAAGGAATGAAAGGGAGAAAGAGAGCAAGAATGCTAATGCCACTGCTTTTATAATGCATTTGGTTCGGAACAGCAGATGTGTTAGTGTTTGCTGATACTCTGATAAGCACGAGGTACTCCCAAGCCAAGGAACTGAGCGAAATACCTCTGTATCTGCTGTTCGTGCACGTACAGCCATATACGTGCAATCTTTTCTTTTTTTAATGCATAGGAAAAAGTAAAGATTTATGGAGAAAGGTGCTGCTTTTCTCAAAAAATCCCCAGTGAAATTATAAATCATGCAATATGAATATCTGCAGATAGAGAAGTGTGGAATAAAAATTACCAAACACAGACACTAGCTCTAAGCAACATCAGCTAGCAAATCATCCACCTAAGATGCAGTGGTAAGGACATCAGTTCAAGCTACACTGAATACTGCATGGTATAATACAAGCCATTTTGAAAGATAATTAGATGCATAATTTCCTATACAGACTGCATGAGAAGCCCAATCAAACTAAATTTGTCATTCTACTGACACATTTTTGCTATCCTTAATGTCAATTTGCTGCAATTTTTTCCTCCCACTGTGTTGTTATTTTTGGTGAGGAAGAGTGCCACAGAGCCCTGAGGTATATTTTGCACAAATGAATATATCGGAATGACAGCTATGAAACTCATTTACAAAAAAAGACTACATAAAGTTTGAAGAAGAGACTGTAGTGGGCAGACCCGTAAATTCACGTTTGTAAGACCGTCTCTCACTTTTCTCATTTGCCTTACATATATTTTAGTTTACAAGAAAGGCAGAAATTTTGTGAATTAAGGCTGATTGAGACATTTATAATCCCGTGTTAGTGATGTCAGAACTAAAAAGGTCAAATAAACAATACAGTTTCACGATGTCCTTATGAAATATAACAACAAAAAAGATTCTTCCATCTGACTTCCAATTCCTGTGTCTTCAATATCTTTTCGTGATAGACTTTATTGTAAAATCTGGGATCAGATAGTGTAAAAATGGTGTAATCCCAATAAATCAACATTGGTTTAAACCAAATCAGTATAACTTCTCTCCCTCTCACATACACACACACACACACACAGAGAGCATAAAAGTCTCCTCAAATTATCTTCCTCTTGTTTGTGGTAATAAATATGTATACTTTACACTAAGCATAGTTCATTAATTACAGTATTCATTATATTTATTAGAGCTTTCAATAACCGCAGGCCATAACTTCCACGTAAGTAAGCCTGCACACGTGGACTGAATGTCATTTATCTCTGCATCCTGTTTTCCTCCAAAGATGATGTTCAATGATTATTTTCTCAAGTCTTTTTTTTTTTTTTTTTTTTTTTTCCGGTACAACCATGGAATTATGTTATTGTTGAGTTTTCCTAGGCCTACTTGTGAATCCGACCTGCCCGAGTGACGCGACGGCAGCCGCCGCCCAAAGCGGGGCGTCTCCGGGTCGGTGGGACTCGGCCGGGCCGCAGCCATCGGAAATCCAGGCAGCGCGCTCTGAAAGCCGGTCGGTAGGGAACGGGGAAGGGATGTCTCTTCGGATTCCAAGGGGCCTGTGCTGAACTGGGGTGTGCAAGACGAGTACTGAAGTCATCCCCTCTTTTAGAGTGAAGTATGTATTATTAGGTGTAGGCATTGCACAGTTCTGCAACGGAGCACCCCTGGGGCAAGGCGCGGACGCAGCATCACGTCTCTTCTCAGCCGAAGCTGTTTAAGCTTGACCGTTGCTATACAAGCCCTGTACAACAGGGTGTACTCCGAGATCCCTGCACCCAGCTTCATTCTGGGAATGAGCAGCAACGAACGCAGTATTTGGGAAAGAAAAATGGAAAGTGCAGGTTTGCGGCTGGCCGTTCACGCAGGGTTTTGACTACGTCCGATCGAGCTCAGCCCTGTTTCAAGTGGAGTAAGGAAACGTCCTGGGAACGAGGGCTGAAGGCAAGTTCATGCTCTCGGTGGGAATATGTCAGCCTTAGGCTGCTGGGGAGCACGAACGCTCTTGCGTGCTTTTTCTCACACCTGTGAACCCTGAAACCCTCCCTGTGCAGTAGTCCGGTCACTACGGAAAGGGTTCGTAGATTTTGCCCAAGTCATACGCTGGTCCGATAAGTAAGGCTTGGCATTGTTCTCAGTGATGGGAGGTGTAAGCTGAGCAGGGAACCAAAACCTTGCACCTTTCTTCCTGTCCTAGTAAATAGTGCTGTTACAGAAAAAAAATGTGCTATTGATCTATTTATTATTAAACAATGGAAGATGCCCGCTTTTTTTTTCTTTGATGCAGGTTTTCAGTCCTCCTGCATCAAAACTGTACCCTTTCTGTGCATGTCCCCAACTCTACTGGCAAATTAATAAATGTCTATGGACATTAAAGCAACTGAAATGCTAAGTAGGGATTTGGCTTAGAAATCTATGGCTTAGTCTTTTTGATAAGAACAAGAATGTTTGGTGGAACATATATCTGCTCAGTAGGACAATAAGAAGGCTATTCATACAAGAATATTTTTACCAATATAAAGGCTGCACAGCTGAAACATGTTTTTTATTAATTTCTTTCTTGCTATTAATTTCTGCATCTACTTGCAACCAATACCAAATACACAAACACATAAAAACCCGTGAAAGGAATAAATTTTCACCAGCCAGAGCTATGGTTTTATACAGTAAATACTGAGAAATATAGTGCAGTTATTCACTCAATAAATCACTAGACATATCCTATTCCAAAACTGGCAGCAGTTGTTGTTTCTTTATTCTTTTTGCCTTTGTTTATAGGCTTTGCTTCTACGTGTGTCACATTCCTGTCAGACACGCTTTGTACCAGAGGGAAACTACTTCCACTTCATCTGATGTACTGTGCTAGTTTTCTACTGCAGAATGCGTTAAATTGCAATCATTCATCTAGTGCTGCATTTTCAGGTTCTGTTACCTAACTCTGTCTTAATTATACCCAGCAAATGGCCAGCTATAGAGTATGGCTCCTTATCACCAGACACACAGAAGCAGAATATCTTTGTACTTACATTGTTCTCTCCTAACACCCCTCATAGGTCTGATTTGAAACGGTTCTCTACAGGGAGCCTGGAGAGATGCTAATATAATTGTTTGCAATTTGAATGTAAAGAAAATTACTAATAGGTTCATGGAGGCTGCTCACAAAATGACTGTACTTCTTATTACAGGATTCAGCATTTATGAATGCATCCTGACCTAGTTTGCTGTACTGAGATTTCAAAGCAAGGATTGTTACATAATGGTACCTTCATTTAGGACATACCGGTCCAGAGTCTCAAGGCTGGATAAAGCAACGTATAGCACTTACTACTGGGAAAAGACCTGGCATACTACAGTTAGCTTTAGGTAGGCTGGGTGCCGCGTGACTGAATAAAGTATAATAAAGTATATATATACCCACTCACTCCTGGGTGCACAGCGAAGGGGCTGTGTGGTGGCCGAGCCACTCGCCCCGCTGCGTACCCGGTGCCTTTTGAAGAGTAAACGCAGGGGAGGTACGTTCTCCAAATATCCACAGGTGTAGCCCTAAGGAATGACCTGTAGTTTGATTTTCCTGTGTGCAGAATAGACGCTATGAGAACGAACATTTCTTAATCTTACTGCTCTTTTGCTGAATGGTAATTGAAATAAGGATCCCGTAAACTAGTTTCTACTGGAAGGAGTAGTCTGTGAGGTAGCATCTGCGTATGTCCCCAGTGTAACTTGTTTATTTACTTTTACATGGAAATGGTTCTATGATGCTTCTATGTAAGTGGATGCTTAGGCGTGCTGTAGCATAGACAAGATTCTCTTGCTGAAATCTAAATCCAAACGCCAATATCCAGTTCCCGAAACTTTACTGTATGCAGCAAGACTAAAACATACACAACGTTTTCTTGCCGCAGCACACCAAATAAAAAACAATTCAAGTAGTGCTGAAGAAAGACTATACGTGCATGTTAAAAAAAAACCAGATGCAAGAATGTACCTCTAGTCCGTGTTGGAGCGCGGTGAAGAAACGAAGAAATCCACGAGCTAGGTATGGTCTGAAAGGTGAAGATCTAACAAGCCTCTGAGACAATGCGATCTCCTGTGTTTGCCCAGGAGACCTCGGTTCTGGTCTAGCAGGCGGGGGGAGCAGGCAGGCTGTGCCCGAGCCAGCCCCCACCAGTGCCCGCTGCCCCCCTCTCCGATCCGGATCGAGGGAGAGCACCCGTGAGACGGACCCAAGTCTAACCGCTCTGGGCGTTTGTGAAATAGTCCTGTCTTAGGGGGACAAATGAAGCAGAGCCGGTAGATCATCGCAAAGCGCTTTCTTTTACCTAATTTCATGCATATCCTTGTCTCCCTTTCTGTTTTCCTGTTTTGGGATTATTCTTTACAGAGAAGCTTTCTGGGTTCAGTCGTGCATGGACATAATGAAAATGTATTAAGACCACTGGGGGCTCTATATTGATTGAAACAACAGACATGTAGAACTCTGACTGCTAGTAAAAAAAATGTTGATTTTATTGTCTGATGCCAGCTGAGCAACTCATTATCTTATAATGACGAGTCGGTGCCCTTCCTTCACCAGACGTCTGGATATGGAACATCAAAAAAAAGCATAATGACAACGGGAAGATACTTCTCCAGCGCTTGGATGTCAAAGAAGGAAGACAAAACTGGGCAACTCTCACGAGCACTACGCTATTAATACAGATTTTGATGATAATATTAGAACAACTTTAAAGAGAGCAAAACCTACCATTTTATTTTGTGTACAATTCCATGTGGTAGGCACCTTGTAAGAATACATATGAGCCGACATAGATTTAAAAATGAGAACTCCATGAATCCATACTGGGCTTTGCTCAGTGTTTAGCTCATGCTTCCCAGATCCTGACAAAACTGATATACTTATAAATTTGGTAAGATACAAAGTTTGGGGAACTTTTAAGTGGGACATTCGTTCACTTCAGAACACAAATACTGGAGTTTTATGCCTATTTTTACTAAACCTCCTAACAGTATGTTTATTAAGATAACTTTAGTGAAATAAAACAGATTACTAGCAAACTAATCCATATCAATATTATAATAGCAACTGAACATGGACAGGCGTTATAGACAGATGTACAGCATTTCCTATAAGGAACATTTTCCACTAAGCCTTGTTCTTCTATACAGATTTTTTTCCCAGACTGCACAATCCCCTTGCATAATGTTGCTGGACTGTCACTGACTACCTCAGGCCCGTAATCTTTGTTTGGCAGCGCTGTGTGTCGAAGTAAAATCCAACCACGCTGCTGATTTGGAATGTAAGAGGAATACAAGATTTTTCCCTTCCCTTCCCTTCCCTCACTCCACTTAAAGGTCTAGCCTTAAGCTCTACTATATATGGGCATATACGCAATGTGGAGAATTAAACAAATAATATTAAAACTATGAGAATTCTTAACCACACAGAGCTGAATCCACAGATCTTTTAATGAGTGTATTCTGAACACACTAAAAAGGGGAATTAAAGAGGGATATATCTGTGAGTCCCTCCTGTGTGAATTGTTTTCTCCTATATAGTTATAAACTTATGATGACTGATTGTAATAATTTATTATCACTCTCTAAATTCTATGAATGGAAGAAGCATGTGTTTCCTTGATCTCATTTACCACTGTCAAGTTGAAAAGGTATGTGAGATTATAACAGATGCATCAAAGACTCCCTATTATGTGAATAAAACCCCAGCAAATTAATATTGGTGAGATGAATTCAGGAATACTTGCATACTCCTTGAAATTGATTATGAGAAAAATAGTCATTTGTGTGGAATTTATCAAAGCAGACAGGTGGAAAAAGATGATAAAATGTATTTTTATGAATATAGGAATATATTTCAATGCAACTTATATTACAAGATACCACTTTCTTTTTCTGACTAGAAAGCCAAACTTTCATTTCAGAATATTCTGATAAACCTGGCAACAGTAAATGTCATGCTGAAATGCAAAGTCAATGGAAACTGTAAATGAAATGTTGGAGCACCCAACATGCAGTTATTCTGACATGCAGCAAAATAAATATGTTTTGAGTGCTGTGAAGTACAACTCAGTTAGGGGTGTCTATCAGATGCAAAATAACGTATTTATAAAGTATGTAAGTGGCAGCACTGTATCGAAAAAATAGCTGTAAGGTGCATTTAACAAGTTTTTTAAAAGTCTGTTTATCTCAGAAAAGTCTGAAGTTGAGTATTTGATGGCAAATAAATAAAACACAAGCTTCATGAAGTATGATAGTTATCTGCTTCCAAGAATTTGATAAGCTATCGAATTATGCAATGCGTAAGCAGGTAATTAACATATTAAGCATATGCAAAGAATATATAGTTCATACTTAGACAAGAATTCAGAGGAGCTCAAATTCATTTTGGTTAGGTTCCAGAATTAATAAAAGCTGCCTAGTAAAATCGGGAAGGCACTGGCCTGGGATTGGCATGTGAAATTGGTCATGTCCTAGAGACCCAGGGCTGGGTCTGTACCTCGGCAGAGCAACTGGAGAGGAATTGGTCAGGACGCACAGCTATTGCTGTGGTGATGGTAGCTGTCTTTTACAAAGAATGTTACGTGCTGGGCTTTTTCTTAGGAAGCCCAAATCAGCACACATCTTATCCCTTCGTCACCTATGAATTATTATATCTTCATTCACAGGACAGAAAAAAAGGGTTAATTTTTTTTTTTTTTTTACCAGGGGCTGGAAGGATCTAACCGTGCATTTGAGGCACAAAAGAGGCATAAATATGTTTATCTTTTCTCCTTAAAATATATTTCTATGAAAAGAATAATATTGGCAGAGAAATAAATTGTTATAAACAGGTTGTGATTGAATAGAAATAAGGTTGCAAGCCATCAAAGTAATTGAGTTTCTAGAATAACTTTACACAAGTCATGGAAAAAAACTTTACTATTTTTAAATGTAACTTCATTGGTTTGCGAAAAGAATTATAAAATGTACTCATCTGCAATAGCAGGAAACCAAGTTCAGACCCAGAAGGCACTTTCTGATACTGTATTACTTCATAGGAACTTCTTTTACTTCATAGGAACTCGTTTTTATGGAATGTTTAAGGTAGCTGGTTACTGAGTAGCCAGCCAAATTGCATGTGGAATGAGATGATACCTGCAGATTTTTGCAATCAATTACCCTCAAATTAATTTTTGGTAACCCAGCACATCTATAAATAAGTATACGCACTAACTTTCCTTGCTAGGTTTCTAGTAAACACTGTTAAAAGGATTCCCAATGCACTAGTTTGTCATTTAGTGATTCATGCAATAGGCTTTAACAATGTCTTGAGGTCAAATGTACTAATCAGCAACTGAAAGACCACTTAATTCCACAGCCAACCTTTATGTCTAGGTGTGAATGCTGATACTGGATGGATGAAGGGGGAAGGAGAATGTACAGTTAATTCTACCATTCCTGGTGATTGTTTTTCTAGCTAAAAAATTAAAAAGAACATATTTTAAAACATATTTTAAAATTTCAAACAATTTTATGCATTTGTTGTATACTTTTCCCCTACATTACTGGTTTTCAAGGGAACATTGGTTAGTGATTAACTCATGAAATGAGAAAATGGAGGCAATGAAACAAGTTCCCAACTTCATGTTGTGTGTAGTCAAAAATAAAATAGCTTCAAGTAAGATTGTGAAAAATATGTTAATTCTGAAAAATAGACCCATATCTGCAAAGATCAAGCTCATGGGTAGTCCAGTTTTAACTTAATCAGCGGCCTGAATTACTCAGCACAATTTTAAATGAAGCCATAATTGACTTCAGTCTCTGGGCTACTTGCAGAGCTCACTGCTACCTTTCTTTGCATTTTCAGGCCCTGACATTTCATTTTTCTCAGAGTTTTTCTTCTCATTATCTCTTCTGTCTAGGTTGTTTTTTGAACTCCTGGTTATTTCACAGACCGAATTGGCTGAAAGGAGAGTCCAACCCATTATTTTTAACTAAGCTTTGTTCAAATTTGACCTTAGCTGAATTAATATCACCAGTTCAGCACATGATCTTTGAAGAGCAACATCTTGTCAGGCTGCTACTACTGTCTGACCCTCAGCCAACAATGTCAATATATTTAGACTAAGTATATTCAATTTTTTTAAACAAAATTAGCATGTATGCATTTGGACAGATAAGGTGCATTTGTAATATGATTTAAAATGGCTGAGTTATAAAGTTCTTGAAAATGAAGGTTAATAATGAAGCCATTGAAAGACACTTGAACGCAGCAATAGTGCATAATGGCTTCTTGATATATAAAAGAAAACTCATATTCTCTTTCAAAGTTCCTAATGATTTTTCATTACTCTTTTGCAGTACACCTGGACTATGCTTCATACCCTATGAAGTGCAGTCTAATAGAGGCTTCTTCCTATCACTATTTGTCATCATTTCGAAGATGCCTCAGGAAAGGACACATTAAAACATCTTCAATTCCTCTCACTGGTTCAAACCTTTACAGAAGTTCAATTTTACAGAAATTGTAATTCAAACAATATATATCTGCAGTATTACAGCATGCAGGTACATTACTTCAGCAGGCAGCAAATCCCAATGACTCATATTTACTTACACAAAGGTTTCACTTCAAAGATAAAATGACAAGGAGTTTTCTTTTATTCTCTTAGCTCCCTTTCAAGGAGCTTAAAAAAACTTCCTTTTTTTCCCTTTGAAAAAAAAAAGTAGTGTCTTTAAATGTAACAGCAGAAAACTACTAACAAAAACATGTTCCCTGAAGAGATATCAGTGCAGGTAAATGAATTTTGTATCAGATAGAAAACAACTGTTTGTTAACTCTGTTTGGGAAGCTGCATGAACCCACTGAGTTTTGCACTAATTGTAAGGAGCAGATCCATTACGGAAATAGTGTCAGAAACAGTTCAGAAAGCTTCACAAGAGACTCTGAGTTCATGTATTAACATTCATATTCTAAATAATTCAGAGGAGAGAGTCTTTAAAATGAAGCAGAAGAAAAATGATCACGCAGAGAAATAAATCAAGTATTTTCTTCCAAACTGGTCTAGTGGGCAACAGGGAGTTGAAATAGCCAGTCTGTTGAATTGTGGAGTAATTTAGCTTGGAAGGAGGGGGGTCATCTACTTCAGCCTCCTGCCCGGAGCAGGTCTGCCTTCAAAGGCCGAGAGGGTTGCTCAGGCCTGTGTGCAGTTACTTTTTGAAAATCACCAAGGATGGAGATGCCACAACCTCTCTGGAAGCGCCGTTACAACTTCTGACCATCACCCCTTGCCCTTTTGTTGTACGTGTTGTACGTGTCCACCTTCTCCATTACCTCCCATGAGACTGGAATTAAAGCCTCCCCTGCTTGACTTCTCTTCCCTGGGCTAAACAAACAAAGCCCTTGTGTGTCTCCTCCCAAGTTATCATTCCAGCTCTTGAGCTGCCTTAGTGATCCTCTGCTGGATTAGCTTTACTTTATCAACATATTTCTTGTACCGGGGCCCAGAATGAGACATATTCCTTCAGATGTGGCCTCCCCAGTGCAATAACGGCTTCCCCGAGCCAGCTGGCAATGTTCTTCCTAATACAGCTGTACTGGGTCTGGCTGGGATGGAGGTGATTCTCTTCATAGCATCTCGTATGGGTCTGTTTTGGATTTCTGACCAAAACAGAGCGGATAACATGCCAGTGTTTTAGCTACTGCTGAGCAGTGCTTGCACAGTGTCGAGACCTTTTCTTTTTCCCACTCTGCCTCCCCAGCGAGGAGGCCGGGGGGGCACAAGGAGTCGGGGGGGGACACAGCTGGGACAGCCGACCCCCACGGAGATCCCCCGAGGGATGTCCCACACCACAGGACGTCACGCTCGGCAATAAAAACTCAGGAAAAGAAGGAGGAAGCGGGGGGGGGGACATTTGTGGTCGTCGTTTGTCTTCCCAATTAACCATTACATGTGCTGAGGCCCAGCTTTCCTGGAGATGGCTAAACACCTGCCTGCCGATGAGATGTAGTGAACGAAGTCCTTATTTTTTTTTTTCACTTTTGCCCTCCCGATTCTCTGCCCCATCCCGCCGCAGGGGAGAGAGCCAGCAGAAGAGCGGGGACCCCCTGCCCGCTGGGGCCAAGCCAGCACGACGGTCCGTGTGTTTAGCCTTTACCACCACAAGAGTGCAGTCCTGGCTCGTCTTAATTGCTCATCAAGCCACCCACTCGGGACCTCGTCCGCAGCGCTCTTCCCCCGCTCATGGCTCCCAGCCCTGAGGCACCGGTTGTTCTGTCCCAGGGGCTGAACTTCCCCTTTGCCTCTGAGGAACATCCCCAAGCTCGGCCGGCTCGCTTCTCCAGCTTGGGTAGCTCGCCCCGAGTGGCCACCCTTCCCTCCAGCAGATCAGCCGTTTCCACCAAGTCGTTGCCGACCGTGAGCCCGCCGTGGGAGTCGGGTGCGGCGTTGATCCCCCAGTGAGCGGAACAGGTCACTGGGAGAGGCCGTGGCCTATCTGTCAGGGGAGATTTTCAGACCTTGACTGGACAAGCCCCTCAGCAACCTGATCCAACTTTCAAGTTAGACATGCTTCAAGCAGGAGGCGGACACAGATGACCGACCCCTGGAGGTCCTTCCAACCTAAATTGTTGGTGCAAACAGAAAATACAAAAGGAAGCCTACATTTTCTCAGTTTACTAGGTCATATGAGAGCGCTACTTACAGAAGGAATAATTACTATTTCCAGGAAGAATAATCGACTCTTCCCATTCTCACAATGCTTTGACTACAGCTCAGATTGGTTGTATTCAAATACAAGTGAATTTCAACAGGTAGGATTTGGCAAATCCCCATTTTTCTGCAAGAAAAAATGTGAATGCTTTCCAACAGGAAGATAGAAGTAAGACTCTGTAATAATTTGAGAAACACCAGATATTTCAAATGCTACTGGAAGTCCATTTTATGGTAATGATGAACACCACACGATAAACGAAATTATGTTATTTACATGTTGCTGTCAGCAGGCTTTCATTCCTGCAATTTCTTCCTAAGTTGATCCAAAAGATTAATATGTACTGGATATTACTGTCACTGGTATGCCAGAAGTTTTTAAGCCTCTCTGTATGTTCTCATTGTGAAACAAACTTTTGAATTAAAACTTTCCATTGCAGGATAGTTTAAAAATCAGACCCAAAGGCATGTGTATAAATTCTTATTCCTCTCCCACTACTCGGAGATGCCAGAGTTATGGTTGTACTGATGAAGGAAGGATACTTACAGCTCAAAGATATGCTTTGAAATGCCTTAGAATAGCCATTCTCTGTCTCTGTAACCCTCTGAATTAATCGGCTAAATTTCACACTCTCTTATCATCTTTGCAGCCCTGTTCCAGTGCACTGGAAACCCAGCGCAGTCCAAGTTAAAATATAATTTCATATCTGTGTACACACACACAAACACATATGAAGCCTTAGGAGAGAGCTCGGATAGATACAGGGAGATAAAATTATTTGCTTGCAGACATCTACATTTTCTGAGAGGAACCTGTTGGGGAAGTTTTTGAATGTGATTGATTTCATCCAAAATAGATATCTAAAAATGATGAAATGAATCGTTCACTGAAAGTACCTCTTTTCCCCTGCTTACTATGCAGCTGTCATTTATCCATGACTATTTCAGAGAAAGATAGCTCAAGCTGTATGAAATCATCTCTGGCTAAGGACTTCATGTTGGGAGCTGACAAGATTGCTATTAGGGATTCTCCACGTGCTTCCAGTTTCTGAAATCTTATCTACAAGGTCTGGTGTTCTTTGGGATATTACTGGGGTGAAAGCTTCAGTGTGGGATTCACCTCATCTTACTGAAGGTGTCTGCAATATTATCATTACCATGCTGTGGAATTCCAGTAGCAGCTAAACCACCTGTTCTTTTTCTTGAATGAATCTGGAATATAAACAATCTCATTTCCAGTAGACTGTAGGGCAAAAAAAATAAAATGCCATGGAGCTTGATACTCACAGTTCTCACTGTTGCTTAAACACATGCTTCCCCAGAATCTGATTAAAAAACCAGAAACTTTTAAACTCTTAATGTAAAAAAAAAAAAAATATCCTATTTATATAATATAAAAAGACTGAGTGAAAGAGTACACAGTTCATGTATACATTGAAGTTAATACACTGAAGTTAACATTGACAGAGCCAAGTATTTGACCACCTTCTTATTCTTCAGTATAGTACTTGAAAGATCTAAGTATGTTTCTCGGACACAAAACCAAAAATTATTTTACAGTCAAGTTGCCTGAGAATGAAATTTGCAGTAAGCAGGTCTGAATTGCCCTGGCATAATTATCACTAAAATTAAGAGCAAGAGCCCAAACACTGAAAGATTTATGCATATAACTTTACTTGTCTTGGCAAGATTAGGAAAGCCACGTACACTAATGTTACCATAACAGCCTATACATATGTTGATAGTGTACAGGCTTGGTCGCATTGGTTTCTATTCTTCTTTGCTTACACTCCCAAGACTAGAGCCTATGGAAAGAAAAGCTTAGAAGTACAAAACTC
>JAVJGG010000013.1:2088012-2100607 GCA_035590195.1 Aviceda cuculoides
ACCCCGTGCTATACAGTTATTGCACATCTATGAACAGGAGAGGGGGTTGGGTTCGGTTTGTGGTCTTCAGCTGATTTTCTGTTTCCCTTGGGGGGCTGATAAGGCCCTTCTGCCGGTCGGAAAGGGCAGCGGTCAGAGCCGAGGTGCTGGGATGAGAGAGACCACGAACTGGGAGCGCATACTGGCCTGGCTACACCCAAACCATTACTTGCACCGAGAATTCCCGGCAAGTGCACGATGGGTTTCTGCTGCGCGACAGCCCTGGGGCGGAGGTCGCAATAAAAATAGGGATAACAGATGTAACCTGTCTGCTAAGCCGCTACGAGAGCCAGCCTTGTACGTGGAACAAACACTCGCCCTTTTGTTTTCAGGTCAGTTACAGCATTCCCTTCTGTTTTCCTTTGTTATTTATTTATTTTTAATCAACTTCATTGCACCTACTTTGCTTTGCCTTTTCAGCTGGGGAGTTATTCTGAGTCCTTCCTTTATTAGCACTTCGGAAAAGGAAGGCTGGGGCACAGGGAAGGGGCAGAAATGTCTCTCTTTCTGGAAGATTACAAAAGAGAAAACCTTCTGCAACCCCAACCATTTCTTTTTATATGGAATGTATTTCCCAGCTAATGCAATGGAAAATATTACTACTCTGCTAGCAATATTCGTTGGACATATTTCTTCATTCATACCTGTATGAAATGTGTGTACTCACATACTTTATAAGATGTACAGTCAGAGCCTCACTAGGAAATGGCTTGCTGTAGAATGCACCAAATGATTTATTCACATTGATAATACTTATCCTTTACACCTGGTCCTCCTCCTCCATCCTTTATTTGTAGTACAGAATTATTGTGTAATATTTGTACTGTCCTTAACATGTTCACTATTAAAAAAATCAATGAACTTAGATAAAATTGATTTTCAAATATAGCCTACAGGTTATTCTGTGAGAAATTACACCTTGCCTTTAGATTTTTTTCACATTGCTTGGCTAGGCAAAATGTTTGGAATTTTATTTTAAATAAATTAATGTTTTAGTTAATAGACTGAATTTCAGTAACTGACTTCTAAAAATACTTTTTCTACCTTTTATTTTCTCCAAACAAAGAGGGATTTCTTTCAAACAGAGAGTGAACCTGAACAGCTGGGTTGAGAGTTTCATTATCCCTATTATGAGATGAAATCTTACATTTTCAACTTAGGTTTATTCTGGCAGACTTAAATACAATAGTGTGTGATAAAACCGTGGAATTATTATTTTTAGGTCATGCATAATGACTGACGGAATTACAAAATTTATACATATACGTATGCAAGATGATAGTGCTATCAGACTAATCAAATATTGTAATTACTCTTCCTCCACAAAATATTCACTACCATACTTAAAAGGTCAAGATAACACCTTCCAACTGTCTATATACAAGCATCCCTGCAACAAGAGGGCGTTTTTACAGTGAGATTGGGTGGAGACCAGAGTAATTAATTCTGTACAGTGAAGTGAGGTAAATTAATAAAATTATTTTATATTTAGATAGTAGTGAGACAACGACCCAGCCCATGTATTCTAAAATATGTAATAATTATAATTAGATGATCAGAGCAGCAAATAATATATTGCCTATGGATTTGGTATCCAGTTCTATTAAAAATTCACAGCAAATAATTTCTTGTATTTCTCTATAATATTCTGTAAATCTGTAATAACTTTCTAGCATGGTTTTTGCAATTATTACTGTACAATAGAAAAAATCATTTTTATGTATTGTATAAGTGTTAAGTGTATACATGATTCTGCAAAGTAACTTCATCATTTTATTAATGCTTTCATGAAAATGGAGTCTTAGATATTTATTAACTGAGTAAATAAAAACATAATTAAGTGCATTGTATGAAGTACTATGCAATATGCCACTGCAGAGATTGCAAAGGCCTATTGACCTTTTGCAACTAATGTCTCTCTTTCTTTATTTTTATACAGTAAATTGTTTTGTATAATGTTTTGAGTAATAAACTCTATCCAGGGATATATTTTAGAACATAACTGGACATAGTGGTATCTGAATATGTTGATATACTCAGACAAAACGTCTTTTAAGAACCAACATAGGAGAAGCTGTGCATACTGGTGTCAGCCCACCTCTCTATGAGCTCTGGCTTCTCAGAGGATATTCAGAAAGTGCTCACATTGCAGGGCGGTTATGAATAATGAATGGTGCTGCAGCTCCCGGAAACAAAGGGTGATATAACTGGTATTCAATCCAGACTGAACAGCTATATTTGGGAAGAAACAACCTCCAAACCTGCTAGTGAAATATTACCAACCAACCATCTGCTTTGTGGAACAAGAGTCATGAAAATATTATTTGTAAGCACTGCTGTCATTTTGACCAAAGCTAAGCAAGTTGTGTTTTGTGCAATTGCGGTATTCCCTTGTGTCTATTCTGATGTGACAGAAACTTGCTATTAATTTCAGAAACAATAAATTCCATAATGTCATGTCAGACACACCAAGTTAGATGTCAGATACAAAGTAAGTCCATACGACTTAACAAATTTGAAAAGATATAGAGTATCACAGATGTCAGAACTGATGTGCTGTATTACATTACTTTCACTTCAGATAACAGCTACCAGAGCTGATGAAGAATGCTTCGTCTCCCTTTAAGGATCTCCTCACCCGATTAGTCTTGAAAGTCCTTATTTATACAGTTAATGATACTGAAATAATCTGATATGTCTACGCTACTTTATAAAATCAAGTTATAGGGAAGCTGGCAGTAATGTGGCCCACTTCTGTGCGGCCTTGATATGTAGAAGTAGGTAGGCCATGTCCTACACATAAGCAACCTACAACCAGCATGTCTAGATGCAACTAGTGGTATAGAATAATAGAAAAGCCTATGTCAGAAGAGATCTCTGGAGACCACCTAGTCCAACTTTCTGTTGAAAGCAGGGCCTTAGATTAGGTTATCCAGGGATCTGACGAGCCAAGTCTTGGATATTTCCAGCAAGGAAAATTTCACCACTTCTCTATGCAATTTATTCCAGTGTTGAATTGTTCTTATGGTGAAGATTTCTTTTCTTGAATACAGACCGAATTTGCCCTGAAGCTGCCTATGCCCGTTGATGTCTTCTGTCACTGGGCATCCTTGTGCAGACAGTACCCTGATGTTCTCTGTAACTACCTTTTAGGTGTTGGAAAATTGTGACTAGATCCCCCTTGAGATGTCTCTTCTCTAAGGTGAATGGACCCAATTCCTTCAACCTTTCTTCATATGTCCAGTTCTTCAACCCTCTGATCATTTTGGGACCATCTGTGGGACACTCTCCAACTTTCCTGCATCTCTCTTCAGCTGGGAGGAACATAACTGGGCACAGTATTCCAAGTGTTGCCTAAAAAGTGCCAAGTAGAGCTGAGTAATCACCTCCCTTGATCTGCTCACTGTAAGCTGGACGTTGCAGCTCAAGATGCCATTAGCCCTTCCTGCTGCTGAGGTACGTACCGCTGGCTCAAGTTCAGCTTCCAGTTTCACTTCAAGCCATTATCCACCATCCTTTGAGCCCAGTTGTACAAGATATTTTGCACCAATTGTGGTCCATCCGTCCAAGTCCGTTTCTAAACCGGCTTGTCAACAAGGATGTTGTGGGAGCCTGTGTCAAGTGCTTTACTGAAATCGAGGTAGATAATGTCCACAGCTCTCCCCTCAACCAGTGAGCAAACTGTTTCATCGTTGAAAGCAATCAGGTTTGTTAAACCCAATTTACCTTTGCTAAATCTGTATCAGCTTTTGCCAATGAACCTGCCACATAAGAATGCAAAACCATACTGCCCAGTAGTCAGTCTGTCAACAAACAGCAGTGGTGCTTCCAGCAAGGTGAAAGGCTGTGGTTCTCAGTCTGTGTGGACGACAAATATAATAAAAGTGTTGGAAGTGGCCTCAAGGATTCTTTCAAAACACCATATAATCATACACACAGTATGACCTTTTTTTTTTTTTTTTTAAACTCTAAATTACAGCTCTCCACTCTCACTGTAGTGGGGAAATACTGTAGCCCTATCCTGTGTCTCAATTTCTCTCATACTTCTGAGAATCATATTGGGG
Source organism: Aviceda cuculoides (assembly GCA_035590195.1). Taxonomy (NCBI): domain Eukaryota; kingdom Metazoa; phylum Chordata; class Aves; order Accipitriformes; family Accipitridae; genus Aviceda; species Aviceda cuculoides. The sequence continues at coordinate 2,092,116 of JAVJGG010000013.1, forward strand.
CTCTACAGAAGTTTCTTGCCTTGTGATATTAACATTTTTTTTTGAGGCAGAAATCAAGGCTTTAACTTTCCTTTCCAAATATGGCTGATTAGTATGATCACAGTTTGGTATTAATTTAATGGCAATTCCAGTTACTGTAAACTTCAAAATTTAAACAAAAAGAGCAAATAGGATTCATTTAGTTATAAAGTGGTTATTAAAGCAATGTGATGTCATGCTTTGCATAGCATTTTAGTACATTCCTATATCACTCCATGTCCAAGCCTGCACCTTCCTTGGGAATTCAGCACTTTTTGTTCTGATGCATATGTCCTTAGAGCTTTAATTTCATTGAAATATAATTCATTGTGTTCAGATAAAGATATCTTACATAATAATTAAGGGTCAGCATATTGATCCTACAGTCCCTACCTGTGTGCTAGACAACCAAATCTTGAGGTTACTTTCCATATTTTCAAATAACAGTTGAATTCTGTGAATATTAATATCATTCATGAGTGGTGGACTACTAAACAGGCCGGTAATTATACACTGTGATTAAATAATCGTTGAAATTCAACTAAAAGAACAAAATTCAGTAATAGCATAAAATCCATTTTGATGAATGTCCTTAGCAATAAGAATACATGAAATGTCCTATCAAAACTGTATGTAGTGCCCAGTTGTAAGGAAATGCTGGAGCACTAAGTTATTTTAGCTTTTTCACCATGGCTAGTTAACAGCTTGATTCATCGGTTAATGTGCAGGACACCATAAAGCAGAATGGAAATACTTTTTGCTTTAAACTGATCTTAAAAAGGATAAGCACCAAACCACGCAACTAAAAAACATAAAAATTAGAACTTTGGGGCAGTTTCATGGTTTTCCTCATTGTATTTTTATTTTCAGGTAGTTTATTTTTGCAGAGAGCATGCACCTATATTATAACTCATAAGTATGTTTGTTATGTTTATTGGCTATACTTATTAAAAGGAAGTATACGAAATTGATATAGGTATGAGGAGCAATCACTTGAATGACAATAAAGCTTTTACAGTCAGAGTCTTCTGTCTGCCACTTAGACAAAAAGAAACAACCTCCACTATATTTACCAGCAAAACTGAATGACAAGACAGAGCCTTCCGAGGAAATGAGAGAGGGTGTTCTAGGGCAACAAGACTACAGAAATAGAAACAGTTCTGTCTGCAAGCTGAAAATGATATAGAATTCAACTGATTTTAAATGTTATAAGGTGAGTTGATCTTTCCTGTTAATACACAGAAACTTCTGACCTGCATCTAGTTGGTATACTCATCCACTGAGCCCGTTACATTCCCCTTAATGTAGAGAAACCCTAGTACAGCAACGTTATCTGGCTCATAGCCTTATATTTCTTTAAAAAAATATTTTGCCCTCAATTGTTATTATTAGTCTGAATTTTTTAAAAAAGTAAAAATTTAAAAAATAATAATGAAGGAAATAGAGTGGCAGAAACTTGAGAGACATGTAGAGCTAGTTACATGACACAAGATATTGCATGTGTCTAGAGGTGTCCTAAATAAGGAATTTTGGGTGTTCTTCTTGGCAATAACTTCCCAATTAGAAAAAAATTAGTTTAAACACTTGAATTAAAGAGAAGATTACTGGCAGAGAGGGAGGAAAAGGACCTCAGTAAAAGGGATCCAATTAGACGTGTTAGACTGATCAAGCCAAAAACTCTAACGAAGCTGTCACACCCACAGGTGGCTACTAAAACAATGCATTTGACAAACTGCTATTTTCTGTCGTTCCGGAACTCTGTGCACCTGATTTGTTGCCAAAAACTGTCGGAATCTCCCGCTTCTGCTCTTGTTTGTTACTGAGGAGGAAAGTTCCTGTGTGGGCTCCCTGGCCGCAGTACCTCTTCCAGTTGAACGGGTCTCCGGTGCTGGCACGCACCAGCTACGCCACGTCTACCTGCTGATGGCTGCGCACTCCCGCGTCCCTTCTCCGATCCGGAGCTCTGCTCCGAGAGCTGACGCAACATCACTCCGGTCGGCTCTGCCCCCCGGGCTTCACAGGCAGTGTTCAGGCTCTCCACCTCTCCGGAGCTCTTCTCTCCATTGTTCTCCATTGCACTCTTTCTCCAGGCAAGTCCTGGCTTTTCGACGGTACGTGGTACACGTTGGCTTCCGTCGTTTTGTCAGGGGTAGCGTTTAATTTCTAACTTTCAATCATTTTATCAAAACAGCCTAAATTACTGAGAAAGCCTGACTTCAGCTTCCAAGGTGCAGACTCAGAAGATGCAATACATATTTCCCCAAACATGAAGACTCTGATTTATCATGGAAATACGATCAGAGATTGTAGGCTATGAAAGAAAGAAAATGAAGCACCATGGCAACACCACTTTTTTGTTTGTTTTGGTTTTGGCTAAAAGGCATTTTTCTTCCAAACCAAATTTTTCTATTAAAATGTTTTGGTTTTTTTTTTCCCCAGAAAAAGAAATACAGAGAAACTGAAGGCAGTTTGACAGCCAAGGCAGCATTTTAGCATTCTGATATTTTTCAGTGCTTCCAAAGCTAGCAGTTCATAAAGTATGCTCTTTTTTCAAAGCTATACTCACCTTGGAAAATACATGATTCACTGTAAACAACCAACAAAGTACATATCATTTCGGCATAGTCAAGATTTTACCTTGGCTTTCTGAAGTCCTTCTAGTAAGATCCCACTTCTGTAGCTACACTCAGTTGTTGAACACTGTTATTCTATTTTTTTCCCATGTAAATACATATTGCAATAAAACCAGTTCCCTACAATACAAAAAAGTCCCAACACTTAGGAACACTATTGTGTTACCTGGTCTTTTGTGACCAAGCAACCTCCTTGTAATATTACTAGGGCTGGTGGTATTTTGGGGGAGCAGGAAGGAGGAGGGAAACACATATAGCAGAATAGTGATAATCTTAATTATTTTCTGGGCTATCTTTTTGAAGCAATACTTTGAGAAAAGCAGACTTTTAAGTAGGTTTCAGGTCCCTCAGAGTATAGAAGTGAAAAGCTGCTAAGACCTTTCTGACTTGTCATATTAATTTGAAAATCAGCTAAATCACATGGTATTTTAGATGTAAAGAATAAAAAAGTCTAAATACCAGTTTCAACATGACAGCAGGTACTTCCTCAAGAAACCTAATTAACTCACTCATAATATTCCTTCCACTGCTTTTAGGATTGTTCTTCTGGAGGCATATCATGTGCATTTCACTGAGTAATCAAGTTTGGGTGGTAATGACTGGTCTTTTGATGATTCAAAATACATTAATTCTTCCATAGAAGATGAATAATTGGAAGACATTTAGTATAACTAATGATTTCTGTGGATTTTATTAGAATAAATAATTATTTGATTCATCATATGCACAGCTAGCAACTGTGATTATCTGATCAATACACTTTCATAAATGACAGTAACATTATAGACATTGACACTTTTTGCTGATATTCATTCAGATGTCCTGAAAACCAGCTGCCTTTATAAAAGGCAACAAGATAGCTAGTGTATTCAACTTAGTACATGTCCTGATAGCCTGTCTTTTGTATTAAGTATAAATCATCCTGAAACGTAAGATTATTGTATTTTTTCCTCTGAATTCTAATAAAGCTTTTTATGAAATGTCAAGTCTCATTATTTCTTGAAAGTCTTGGCTATTAATTTATACTTTCAAAGCAAGATAGAATTTTGTATGCTAGAATGTCTACAAAAATCTGTTGGTTTTAACTTGTTAAAAAGTTTTATCTTTCTTAAAAAATTGTCAGAGGATTAAAATTAGAAAATCAAGGCTAAGAAATAATCTTAAACATTTAAATAGTTTATTATGATTATCCTGATATCTTTGTAAAATAAACTTTATGTGATGATGTTCTTTATGAAGTAAACTTTATGTAAAGATGCTTTTTGCATGCATGCATGAAAAAAGCCCATTAATCTCACTAATTTCAAATTCAAAAAAATCACAAATCTAAAAGTGCTATTTTGATATATTCCATGAAAGTGAAAGTTGAGTTCTGATGCTTCTAATGACTGAAAAGCTTTACCATTAGCTCTCCTCTTCTAACACAGCAGAGATTTAATGAGGGATTTCAGCCTTCATGTGGCTAAAATTAGGCATGTTATCTTAAATGTCGAAAAATTACAGTCTATGATAAGGATGTCATAATACCCAAATATGCAGATCCTGCTATCAGTCTTTCAGCTCTCAGTGATACAGGATGTTATCTGTCTGATGCTTCTCTATCTTACATATGTTGTTTAATTCCAAGCAAAAAGAGGGCGAAGAGAAAGATATTTCATAAATAACCTTTCCAACATGTGTTCTTAAAAAAAAAGTCAACTAACTCAGAGATATGAGAGAAAAGACCAAAATTTGGATAATTAACAACCAAGAATGGGATTTGTGTTACTAACCATAAATATTTACAGTGCAGATTTACATCACACAGCTGATCTATTTTTCCTAATAACTATTACATCAGTGGTGAAAAAGTAAAGGCATTTCTGCATTGTGAATCATCACTTGGTAAACATTTAAAATGTTATGTGAAATGAGTCCTACAAGTTTTAATTTCTTTCCATTGGCAAGATAAGATTTTAAGGTGTGTTGTGAATATATAAATTGGACTCCTGAATCACTGTCTGTCGCAGGTAAAAGAGTCGAACCAGTTGCTAGCAAGTGTCTGTCTTCTCACGCTTAACGTAGAGCTAGAAATCGCAGGACTAGCTCAAAAGAGCTGGATGACTAATTTTTTGGTGGCAGTTACAGCGTGAGGGATTAAACTTCTGCCTCAGTCCTCATCCAGTCACGTCTTTAATCCTTTGACTACAGCAGCCTAGAGTGTAGATATTGTATTGTAAAAGTTTTGACCCAGAGTGGAAAGGAGGGAGGTAGGAATAAGCAAGTCTTTTGTTTGAGATTTTTTTTTGATTGGGCTATATATGAGCCAAAGGAAATTGCTTATGAAATCTAAGCATGCCTTCTTCCACAAAGAAGAATTTCTAAAACACGAGAACTGCTTTTGCTAACAGCTGACTAATGCATGTGGCAGACTAAGATAACTGAGTATGCAATGGCAAACGATTAGGATGTTTCTGAAGAAGGAATTGAAAATTGCTTGGAATGAAATAAAGCATAACATAAGCATAAGAATGAGAAAACCTGATGTATTTCGAAGAGTTAAGCCTCCACTAATGGGGAATTCTAAAAGGTATAATACACAACAAGGACAAGCATTAAAGATTTTATAAATAATACCTTCCCCAAATAATGTGCCAGTTACAGCAAGGACAGTTTAGACCTCCATGTTTTGCCAAGATAAATAAATCCTGACACTAACTATGAATGCACTGTCTAATTAAACAGCTCAGAATAGAATTTTACTTTCAGGCAGACACCTTCAGTTCCTGGGTGGCTTCAGTAATAAAGAACTAAGCTCTCAAGATGAAGTTCACAGATTGTAAATGGCCAATGAAAGCCCCTTCCCGCCCCCCCAAGTCCCCAATCTCCTTTTATTCATGGTACATAAAGGGTTTTAGATGAATTTATGCTTGCTTTTTTTTTTTTTTTTTTGTACTGTGACTGTATATCCTAGAAAGCAGCTGTTGGTAATGACCATTAGGAGAAAATAAAACAAAACCCAAAACAATAGAAGAATCCATCACTAATCTACATGTCTAGTAGCTGAATGAACATGATTATCCTCATGTGCTGCTACAGTATTTTTTGTGGCAAATTCATTTGAAACATTCATATTGACAGTGTGGACATTACTGAGGGGATTGCTACTCATAGAATTAAGCTAGCAAGAAAAAGTGCATATTTTTAGCAGTTTTTTGCATTTCTATCCCTAGTGAGCTGTATACCAGGACTGTATAAAAGAACTGGCTGAGAAGGTGACTTTTAGTATAACTAGAGATGTAAAAAAAAAAAAAAAAAATTTAAGTTAGTAAAAGTAATGTTGCACTGGTTTTGATACATTATTAAAACTTGTGAGAAAGGATGAGGAAGTGAGAGAGATGTTATGTTTAATCTGATCTAAATTCAGGAAGATTTGGACAAAATCTCACATAAATTTTGGAGAAGAAAATTCAGGCATATAAAGGCTTGAGATTAAAGAAAAGCTATGTATTTCAAAGCATTCCTTAAGGCCCAATTTGCCTGAGCTAGGCCATCCTTAAATTTATTTTTTTTTTAAATCTCAAAGACATAGTAATAAATGTAACTCATAAATTATAACTCATTTACTAGGAAAAAGCCACAATAGATTCTGAATGCCACTGAAAAACAGAGGGAGCTTTGCCACTGTGCTAAATTATTTAGAAATGTGTTAAATATTGCCCATTACAGATGTCATATTCTTTCAAGTATTATAACAGCAGACACTTCCATTTGGTCTTCCATACTCAGACACTGAACCAGTGCAAGATCCTCTCTCCCCAGTCCCCAAAAGAGGGGTTGTATTGGATCAATACTGAAAATTAAAAGAGAAAAGAAATTGCTTCTGAATCTAAAGGCTGGAGAACCAATGTAACCCACTTTCATTGTTGTCAGCTGGAATTATACATGAATGCATACGACTCTACATAATTTTGGCTTATTGAACAGAACAAACTGTTAAAATCGTGTTTTCATATATATTGTGTTTTGTGTCTGAGAGAAAAGGAAACTGAAATATTAAGTAACAGTCCTTAATATTAAACCAAACAGATTTTCACCCTGTTTCCATTAGTCACCTAACTGGAACTGAATTGCTTCAGACCTGCAACTTTATACATACAACAACCACGGAAGTTAATAGGCAGGATTTTTTCCCCCATAGACACTTAAAGAATTTAGGTAAATACAGGGATGTTTGTGGCAGAGGTCTATGCTCAGTCACCTCTTTATTATTCACAAATAATTTGCAAAACATAAAATTACAAGGAAATAGTACAAAAGGGAAATACATTAAAATCTCATTTAGTTAAAACCCTTGTATCAGATTACACAGCTATTGCCTTAAATTCCACATGTCCTGAAAGAAGAAGTTCCTATTCACAGGATTTCAGAGCTATTCAATAGATTTTAGATTATAGAAAGAAAATTCTTGCAGATTTGAGTACTGCATTAAAAGAATGCAAATAAGTTTAAGATGTGTTCAATTTTCTCAGTTAAATGAGAATAAGGGGAACAAAAGTTTCCAAAAAAGCTAACTGTAGCTAGTGATGCTAATCTCCCAGTGTTCAGTTCATAGTTAATATGATTCTTACTAGCAAGATTTTAGAAAAACAGGCACAATAAATCAAAACCATTAGGTCCTTCAGAAACAAAGAAAAACCTTTTAGCACTTGATACTAGAAGAAAAATCCATATTCAGTATGAATCACACCGACCATGTTTTTCTTTGGTTTGTGTTTTTTACAGCTTTGGTTTGAAATAGGATCTTTACATTCTAACTGAGATATTCCGTGACAAAATACCAACGTAACAATTGTAGTCTAAAGTATTATTTGTACCTTATTTGTATCCTAGACTAATTTTCCATCTGAAGACAGAATATAATTCTGTCATGGGCTTCTTATTTTGGAAAAATGAAACAAATCTTTTAATAATCATCTTAATTCATTCTTTTCCTTTAATCTTCCTTGGAAATTATTGCTATGTACCTTTACCACAGCAGTAACTTTACCTTTCAATCTGAAGAGTACTTAGAGTCCTTGTTTTACAGCAACGGTGCACAGGAATGGAATGAGCATAAAATCTTACAAACAGGAGAAACTTTAAGAAAGAGACCCTCTATCTCTCAGTGGAGACTGTGGGTGACCATGGCTGGCAAATTAGATAGGAGTTTGCAGTGCAATATGACAGAAGAAAAGTCAATGTGTTTCAGCAAAGGTAATAAGTCATGGAGGATGAAGACAGTTGTTCTATACAGTTCATGGGGTATCACATCCAAACATGCCATTCTATTGCATATACCATGGCACCAGAGAAGTTGTTAACATAAAGGATTGAGAAGATAATATGTGTTGAAAGACTGAAGTAAAAAAAGGCAACTAGAAAGATTTAGGTGGGTGAAAGAAAGAATTATTCACTGATAACTTTCCTGAAGAATGGAAATGACTGTTTGTTGTACTACTGGCGACAAGCAACAGCAGAGCTAATTTTATATCAAAGCATACAAGAATATGTAACAAATCTGTTTAACTAAGATGTGCACTGATCAATGGTAATATATTAATGCTTTTAGTAATCTTTAGTATATGGTCGCATCTCATTTTAAGGAATGAAAACAGGGAGGAAAAGATACGGTAACGTGGTTGGTTAAGGCCTGTGGGCAGCTGAGCCCAAACCAGCCGCTCGCTCACTCCCCCACAGTGGGATGAGGGAGAGAACTGGAAGGGCAAAAGCAAGAAAAACTCGGGGGCTGAGATAAAGACAGTTTAACAGGTAAAGCAGAAGCCAAGCAAACCCCGGAACCCATTCCCCCCTCCGGCGGGC
>JAVJGG010000013.1:2100707-2116689 GCA_035590195.1 Aviceda cuculoides
CTGTCCCGGCTGTGTCCCCCCCCGACTCCTTGTGCCCCCCCAGCCTCCTCGCTGCTGGGCTGGGGGCAGAAGCAGAAAAGGCCATAATGCTGTGCAAGCACTGCTCAGCAAGAGCTGAAACACTGGTATGTTATCAACACTGGTTTGGTCACAAATCCAAAACACTACACCATACGAGGTGTGATAAAGAACATTAACTCCATCCCAGCCCAAACCAACACAGACAAAAAACAGTGTAAATGTTTTTTTTTGAATGGCAGGGAAGTTAATTCCATGAGAAGGAAGTTAAATGGACTTGCTTGAAAAAAAGAAACTTGAATTGGACCCAGAAGTCGAAAGAACACTTTAACTAAATCTCAGTTAGCAAAACTGAATAATTCTATTGGGATTACATGCAATCTGTACTGTGCCCTGTTTCTCTGTTAGCTGATGTACAGACTCCCCATCCTGCTGTCAGAAACATGATTTTTATTCTCTGGAAGTCCAGCTGACACAGGCTGTTACAAGCTTGAGGAAGCAAGTTGCAAAGTCCTCTCAGGGACTACTCGCAGGTGGGTCGTGCGCTGGATTCCTGCCTGGGCAGTAGAAAGAATAACCAGATAGCCAATTTCCTATCTAACCACAGTTTATGCAAAATAGGCTGGAGGGAATAACCATGCCTAGTTATGATGACAGACTACAAGTCCAAACAGATCTTCTGCACTGCTAATTGCAGTTAACTTTTCGTTGTGTGACAGTGCCCAACAATGATAAATTTACCATTCCAAGTTGGTCTGCAAGGATATGAAATACCTTTTCCCAGCCCTGTCACCAAATTCAAGTCATAGATAGTTAAGAAATCAAAAAATGTGGCAGGGCTGCATTGTCATATGGGAGTATAAGTATTGTAATAAAAGGAGGCATAGAAGTGATGCAGAGTGATGACATATTCCCATGAAGCACAGCGTGGTTTATCATCCAGGCTCCATCAAATAAAAACATATTTTTCATTCAATTAAGAAAAAAAAATATTAAGGAAGATGATAGACAAAAACTATGGGAAGGGTAAGTAAATAAGTTTGTATAGAATTTAGTGAAAGAAACATCTCATGAAGTTCCTTCCAATGAGAAAAATTCATCACCTATAGAAAAGATAAAAGTCAGTGTGCTTTCTTTTTAAATATTTCCCTGAGAAAGTACATACAGACCTTTTTCATCAACCTATGGTTTTGTTTGTGACATCAAATAAATGTCCATAAGCAAGTTTGATTACTTACATTACAGTCATAAATAGATACTAATAACAGGTAGTTAGAGAGCTATTATATGTATATTTTACAAATCATTTTGCATTTATACAAATATTTTTTTTATTATTGATATGTAACTTGTATTTCTAGAGGTCATATGAAATATACAAACCCTAACTGAAACTATAGACATGACCAAGAATGTTTTAAGGCTATATTGAATGTTATCTAGGAAAAACATCAGTAAGATACTATGTCTTTAAAAAAGTCAGTCTGCAACCAAAGAAAAATATACCCAGGTAGATGATGCATAGACCACCAGGTTGTCTAAGAAGGCCAGGCTATTTAAGAAAATACATAATAAAGGCTAGTTGACACACCTCGTTCTCAAATTAAAGTGAAATCTTTTGTGGAAAAATCAATTAACCTTGTAAAAGGATCCCAATATAATCATGTAGATAATCATCAAAGTTGAGCGCAACTAGTAGCATGGGTAGAGCTGCCCCCGGTTTGGGTACATACTGGTGCGGTAAACCCCAGTGAGCTGTGCAGGCGCTCTTTTCTGAAGAAACAGCTATGCCAAATTGATCACTGATAGCCTTTATTTTATTGCTGATTACATCAGCATTGTTTTATTGTCATTAAAGTGCACTGTGTGGATCTGGTCCAAGGCCTCCGTGGCTGTGTCTGGCCTGGGTACGGGACTTTGAGGACTGCCTGTTAAGGCTGGAGGCAACAACTGGTGAATAACGTGGGCAGCCTAGGCTGTAATTTGGCTGCAGCAAAAACCATGCTATTAATTTGTTTGAATTTTTATTTTCAATGGTGGGAGGCATAACATATGCAGGTAGTGTGCAGTTTGCCTCAAATATTGTTAGCGTACTTCAACAATTCAGACAGTAGGTTTACTATTTCAGCCCTGAGTTATTCTTTAAAAGTGACTGCCAATTGTACTGAACTTAATAAAACTGTGTGGTAGCTTTTGTGAGGTTTCATTTTACTGAACTTTTTAATGGTGCCTTATTACAGCTTATTTTCACTGTCGTATAGGGACTGCAATTCTGCCCTTATCGTCCTGCTGCACATAACTTCCCTCATATTATTTCTTTGATCATTCACATTTAGTTATAATACATACACACTTTCCACTTGTCCTTTTCAGATCCAGTCAGTGGATTAAAGCGAAAAACTGTGCTTTATTAAAGTAGATGAACCCTTTTTGGAACCTTAAACATATAATGAGAATAACAGAGAAGAAAACTGTGTGAATAAAAAAAAAAAAAAAAAAATCCCCAAAATTCAGTTGTAAAGATGGAAGAAAGGCATCAGAATAAGGCTAAGGAGACCTCTGTCCACTTTTACTGCCGCGTCTCTAGGTATAGAGAAAATCACTTTCAGCTGGGATTCATCTCATCTCGTTTACCTTCAGCTGTCTAAAACTTAGTTTTCTAAACCTAAGCTTTCTTAGTTTAAGCTCTGGTATAAGGGACTGGTACCTCTAGCAAAATATTCATCCCACCTGTATTCCTCTACAACTACAAAATAGGGAAAGCAACACCTAGTACATCCAACGATTTCCTGTTTTGTTCACAATAATGATGATTGCACTTAAAAACAAACCAACCAAACAGACCCTATTGAACTTTCTGGCTCAGATTAATGCCTATGCTACTGTAAAATGAAAACACATACATAAAGCACATTGTATAATTGTCCCTAATATAAATCAGGCATCACAGACACTATTATAATACAAATAAAGAAAAACCTTCTATCGTGTATTTCACCTGACTTTTTTATATGGATAAAGTAGAAATATCTATTCATTGAAATAACATACAATGAAAGTGATGAGTAGCATGAGAGTCATGCAGAAATGGTTTTTGAAACTCTGAGAAGAGAGGTTGTCATGGAAACAGCCAGGATAGAAATCATCTTGTTGCTACAATTTTATTTAGGTTCTGCTTAGTCATTATGTTATTTTAATAAATTAATCTTCCTCAAGTCATTTGTGATTTTATTTTCCTCAAAACAAGATGCTACGTTAGGAACTTTTCAGATGCAAGGCAATGAATAATGGCATATTCATCTATACTGAAACATACAAAAATGAAAACTTCCGTCTCACTCCTACCCTCATCTAGCTGAAAGATTAAAAGAGAAAGGTGAATAAGAGTTAGTCACTCTCTCCATAAAAGGCTCTCACGGCATTCTAGACAATGTTCCCTAGAGTGAACTAGAGGAAGAAGAAAACATGTATAAACAGTCCCCCCAAACTTGAAAGGCTTAAATTATTTATTCTATATGAATGTAACATGTGACCTGAAAATATCAGCTAACGGAGCTCATCTATAAAAGTAAAAAAAAAAAAAAAAAGGTTTAAAATTAAAACAAGTAAACAAAATAAGTACCATGTTAATCAGAAAAGGAACACAAGTACTCAGGTGACAAAGAAAAAAAAAGATTGGTAACTAGCCTGCCTGCAAGAAACAGAAGTTTAATTAGTCTGTATGAGCATAGCTGTAACAAATAAGAGTTTCTAAATATTAATTATCATCAGACAAAAGAAGTGTTGAATACCATGGGAGAAGAATGGAAAGGGCAACAAGTGACACAACTTCAGAAAACAACCTGAAGCAATGAATATAAAATAAACTTAAAAGCAAAAAAAATTAACATCATCACAATGAGGAATATAAATTATCAAAATGACAAAAAATATGAGGGAGAAATAAAAACAATATGAAGACTGAGCCACATAAAAGGAGGAGAATGTACAATGAAGCTGCAGGGCAGTAAAATATACAGGCAATGAATCCATGGGTTTTGGAAGTGTCCATGTTATTTTTTGGAACAAGAGGAGACCTAACACTCTCCACTGACATTTTTTTTTCCTGCTGAAAAATCACTGATAGCTAAAATGCTTTGTGGACACATTAATCTTAACAAATCTTGGAGTACAATATAGGTTCAATATAGGAATATACAATATAGGAATGTCTATGGCATTATATTTAAAAAAAAAATTTGGTTTATTACAGCCCTAAATGTACTCTAAAGATAGAGAAATACAGACATATATAGTAAAAAAAGCATTCAATTTTCTGAAGTGTCCTTTCTTCACTTTTAAAATTGTGCTTATATCCCCCCAAGGTGCTTCTTCTAAGAATATATTGAGCCTGTTTATGGGATGCTCAGTGGGAAAAAATGAATGGATTTCGTACAATACAACAGTGTACATTCCTTACTAAAAAATTCAAACTATTAATACTTGTTTTTTTGGCATCATAAATAGCTAAAAGGTATCACTAAGGGTGTTTATCACACTTTACTAGTTTATGTTCACATGCACAGACTTATGAGTTCACCTAATTCCAATTTTTTTTTTTTTTTTTTTCTGAAAGGATTGGAGATAAATATGATTTTGTATTTTTGTATGAAGGTTAAAACATGATTTGACAGAAGATGTGTTGTATGAACTGCCAAAGAATGAAAGTAGTACGTTGGTATTTGTGTCACTGTTGTGACTATAGAACTTCTCAGTGCATCAATGAATCCAAGTTAGGCTAATCTCTTGAGCCATCAGAAGGATTAATACTGAGGTTCAGCTGACAATGGCAAAGTTTTCAGAGGTAATCTAGCTGCTTGGCATTTAGGTAGCGAAGACACAGCTACTCGTATTGTAGAGAGAATGTCTTCTGCACTTATGAGAATGAAATGTGAATCAATAAAGTAAGAATTCCATAAAAATAGTGAAAATTTAAAATTTCAGTAACTGAAAATTTTTTGCCATAAAGACGGCAGAATTTTATCTCTAAAAATAAGAAGCGTATTTTAACAATTTTAAGTTATTCATTACTGTAATGCCTTAAATCTATCAATGTATCTTATTTACTTAAACATTTTTATTTGATAAATTATTTTCCACAGCTATATTCAATTTTTTTGTGATGTGTATCTTACTATTCTAAGGCTATTAAAAAAATCATTATTTTGTTGTAGATAAATAAAAATTATTTTGACATTATTCACTGTTGTTTTAATGATCATATATAGCACAAACATTCCAGTAATTAGATTTTATTTTGGAAGGTTCCTATTGAAGTTTCCTATTGATTTATGCTTTATTTAGTAATGAAAGAAAGGAAGACAATGCTTGCAATTTTGCATGGCATCAAGATCTCTTATTTTTATGTCTGATATAATTAATTTTTTCACTAATATTCTATAGAGTAATTAAAAATGAGACAGCGTCATCATAAATCATTCAAAAATAGGAAAAATATTTCACAGGCTTAGTAAAAACTTTTAATGCATCTATTTTTAAATAAATTTTTAAAATTTTTCTCAAAATGAAAAAAACCCCAACAACCTGCACTCTTAGGGAAAAGTGCAGGTGCTGTGCTAAATTCAAATACTTCTGTCTTTTGAAACATAATATAAACATATTTAATACACTGAAGAACATCGGTATTGCAAGAACGTTCTCATTTTGGCTGCGTCGAACTGTATGTGTTCAGTATTTTCTATGTACTCGTCACAGAAGTGTGCAAAGTTAGCGTGCCTTGGTTTCTATTAACACAGTGACTACTGGTGATAGAAAAAACCTCACAGCTTTGGAATTTCCAGTGGAGAACATACTGAGGTCTTCACGCCTGCAATTATGACAATTTCTAAAAGCAGAGACTGTCCTGGGAGGCTGTACAGACGTGAACATGGCAGACTGGAGGTCGCTCTGTTGGAGGACTGCCCGGAGCAGAGGTCCCAGTGTCCATTCTACGTGCATTTCCCACTTCAAACTCTTCTTTAAATATAATAAAAATGTAAGACCGCAGGTCCCAAGCAAAAGCAGTTTGATCAGTCTATAAACCTTCTCTGACAGTGGAATTCTCTTACCTCCAACCAACAGCAATGTGTTGTAGCTCTGCACTTCTTAAATATAGTGCTTCATAAAGACACAATATCTGAAAGAGCTTACTTCGGTATCAGAAGCAGTGTAAATATTAGCATAGCTTTTTGTTGGGTTAATGAACCTTGCTTGTTAATCAGGCTAATTAGCTGGCTTTCTTCAGATCCAGCCGCATGTCTACACCACACAGCACAGTGAAGAATCCAGCCTTTCATCCGTCACGTTCACATTCTCGTTGGGCAGTTATGCATTTCCAGATACAGCACTATGCATCACGTGTAACCATGCGAACTTTTGAGAAAAGATGTCTTAATAATAAAAATTCCTACTATTACAACCGCTTCGCATAAAGAAACTGGATAAGATAAAAGAAGATACAAACTACTCTTTCCTTTCAAAATGTATAGGTTTACTATTTATGCAGCATCTCTTCACTATTAAGCCATGCTAAGATCATTCATTAAGCTATCTTCACCCACTGCTAATACAAAACTCTTCGGGAGTCCTTCCAGATTTATTTTATCTTAGCACCGAGAGTTTCTGAAGGGAAAACTAAAAGGAAATTAATCCTTTTCTTTCTAAATTGTACGTCAAGATAATTTATTCTCTCATATCCCCAAATAAATGGCATTACTGTTATGGCATAATTTGAAGACAAAACTCATTAAATTTTAATGTATATAACTCCTAACTACAATCGCCTTGAAATTTTTTAGTCAAAGTTAAAAACTAGTGCTCCTCACTTTGACATGGCAGAGGTGCTACTGACATATTTCTTGCCCACCAATGGTATCTTAAGTTGTATCTAGTAAAATAGAGTTACAATTGCTCATAAAACAATAATTCAAATAAAAATAGAAATAGAACCTCCAATGCATACAGAGGGAAGCTCTTTATGTTCATTATTCGTAACGTATTTGATAGTATTGAAAGGTCTAATTTGGAAAGACATCACCGTGCACCTAAAAATAAGATGCAGCCAGAGACTGTTTCAGACAACAACAGGCAAAGCAGAAAAGTGGAAAGATAACAGCCACCTACCTAATGAATAAAAATGTACTCCAAAGAAAAACCAGCAGTGAAAAACATATTATTGGTGGTCTAGTCAGAATGACAGTTGCAGATACAAGTATTTTAATTTACAAGAGCTTGATCATTAGGGCATATCCAAATTCTCTGTGCTCCCTTGTATTTTGTTATTGAATACATGTTTTATTATTTATTTATTTACTGCTACTTGCTAAAAGCCAGCAACTACAGATCCTCTGATAAGCAAAACCTAATTTTTTTTTTTTCGGAAATCCAGTATGATACTGGTTGTCAGTGAAAGTATGGAGGCATAAATTGTCATTTTTCACTTAAGGATTAGCTGAAGTTACCTGTCTTATCTTTTGAAGTGCTGCTTTTGTTAGAACCAAGCTAGCAGTAAAAATATCCAGTAATGTAGCGACTTTTGTTTTCAGACTTTTCTGTTTACAGACATTATCTATTTAATCACTGCAATATCTTTGTGAGATGGTTACATTTGTTTATCTATACCTTCACCTAGAGAATATGAACTGGGATATTAATTAATTTACCCAAGGGCACAAAGGGAATCTGTATCACATTTAGATTAAAATTCTCTTCTTTTCCACTTATTGTTAGGTATGCACATCACTACACAAATTTCCCCCTCTCTAATTCAGCTTGCCATTATATTAATAACGTAGCTGCAAATAGTAATACAGAAAGTCTTAACTCAGTTTCCAGTGTATATGTGTCCATTACATAAATCTCATTGTTCCAGATGAATCCCTGGATTAACCTCAGAGACACGACACGAAGGAATGAATAGTTACAGGCGCCCAAACCATACATGCACGCGCACACCGAGAATGATGACAGAAATTAATTGGATAAGGCTTGTCTACAGAGTGACTGACTTTTCTTTGAAGAAAGAGGCACAAACGACCTACTCGGACAACGTCACAATGATTTTATTTCCTATCACTGACACACGTGCTGCTGTGTATCTTACCTTTGAAGATGTAACTCAGTATTGTCTTCAGTTCCCAACTCAGCAGGATATGACCCTTAAGGCATTTAAGGATCTCTTGATATTAAGTACATTAAAGTCCTCTTAAAATCAGTTGCTTTGCTTGAGACGGATGGTTGTTTCAGTACTTTGACATTTCCAGGTTTTACTGATCACTATCAGTTTCTCTTCTTAACACCCCAGTACTGTAAACCTTCCTAGATTATGACTATGAAATTAGTTTTTCTGACCTTATTTTCCGTAGTAACAATGAGCTTATAAACACACGTCAAGAACAAATATCTGTTTAGAATTTATCAGTAATTTCTTAACCATATTTATGAATGAACTTACTAGTTGCTAAAACCCTACCCAGCCTCCGTTGACTGCAGTGGTTATAAAAAATGGACAAAGACTGCTCATCCTGGTCAAAGGATTTCTAAGGTCAGGAATTTCTAACCCAACCTTTTCTATGTTTTCTTAGTCAACATAGAGTAACATGCAAAATCCCAAATTATACAGTGTATATATAATTAGCAAAGCAGAATCTTCAACATTGTATTTCTTTCTCCCTTTATTTTGCTGGGTCTTTTTACACTGTGTGGTTAGTTCAGTTGCCACGTGGCCTCATCCATCTTAGATGTCCCTTATATCCTATACCATATCTTCCAGCATCATACAATATCTTGGATACTTAAGGGCACTTTGGCTGGCGCAAAGTTCCTCAGGCAACCAGACTGAGGTCATACATACTTTAGAGCAGTGTTCAGTTCTCTTAGGTGTGCGTAATGTTGCCAGCAGAACAGGATTCCAAAGGCTGGGATTTTGGATGTTTGCTCCATTTCAACATGTTTTGCTGCCTAAAACCTACACTTTTTTGAAGGAATGTGTTGCTGTAAGGTGCTTATACAAATAGACACTAGATAATTGGAAATCTCCAGTTCTGTAGTATTTCTTTACCAGTATGTTCCAGTACTACAAGTACTTTTTAATGTAAGTAATCTATTTTTTGTAAAAATTAGTCACAGACAAATTGTCATGGGCACTCACTGAGAAAATTTTTTTTATATTAGTCTAAATTACTAGCTCTGTACCTTTCAAAATGTAAGCAAAATGCTTTCACCATACAGGACTTTATAGCACCCAAGTAACAAAAGTAGAACTCACACACTGTTCCAAACTAGCAATTGTATAAAAACTATAAATGCTTACCAAGGGGGCAATTGCATTTGAAGCCACTTATGTCCTCTTCACAGGTTCCTCCATTCCAACAGGGTCTGTCTAGACACTCATTCGTGCGAAAAGAACATGTTTCACCTGAAAGTTGAGATTTAAAAAAAAAAAAGACAAATGTGCTAACGTGTTCAAATCATAGAGACATATTTGTAATGAAAAAGGACTGTGGGATTGCCACAGTCTACATGCTGACCCCACTGGCCAAGGTGCGCTCACTGAGTACACGGGGATACTGATAGACATCTCGTGTGTCAAGAATTTTGCTGCTTTCTTGGTTACGAGACAGTCCATTTTGACAGGCAATGTTGGAAGCATGACAATCAGGAAAATAGAAAGCTTTCCTACTGAGGATATGCATAATCCTGGAGCTTTTTTCATTATACAAAATTACTATATTCAGGCAACTTTTGTTCAGTTGTGTCAATCATTTTCTTTCATTTCACTCACTGTCTCCTTTGAAAAAGAATGGCAAATTATCTGCATATAAAAATCAAGCTAACACTAATTTACAGGCAGTTATGCGTAACAGTAGAGTTCGGTCTATGTCCTGCAGAAAGTTGTTGGTGCTATGATACTGGATATTTCTCTTTCTCCATGTAATACAAAGGAGGAGGATGATCAAGTCATTGAAGAATATTTAACGAGGCAAAATACGGATGAGAAGGAATGAAATAATTAAGAGCAAAGGTAGGAAGTATAGTGAAATGTAGATTTGTAATCTGCAATAGGGGTTGCTTTGATCTGTAACAGGAAAAGCTATTTCCAGCCACAGGAATACAGAAGCAAATCATATGTTGCATACTTACAGCAGGTCAGCAGTATACAAAGCGTGCTGGGCTTTCCGTGAACCTCACAGAAGAAGATAAAACCAAAACGAATGCTGAAATTCCTCTGAATTCTTTGCACTGAGGAAAATATTTGGTCTCTTATCTGCAGCACGCATACATACCCTCTCACACAACCGCAGGAACCAAGACAGTCAGCTCTCAAAACCTGTATTTTGTGCATCTACTAGATATAGAAGGCCTTCACTGGAGGAGCCCATAGCAGCACCAAGGTTCTCTGCCACCCACAAACTTATGACAGCGTGGCTCCTATTAGGAATTTTTCCTGCCTGTAAATAGGCTGTGCATTTTCCACGAGACTTCAAGGTATCTGGATGAAAAGGGGGAGACACAAGCAGACACCCGGGAGAGTTCAGGTAACGCAGTGAACTAAAAAGCTATCTGCCAGCAGCACCTGCCCAGTGCTGCTTAGAGCGTGCTGTGGCACCAGTGAGGAATACAAGCAGTCAGGACTGGCCGAAATATAAATCCTTTTCTAAGTTCTTTTAATTTTTTACATTTTCCTTGAAGTGTCGATAAGGTAATGGCACTACGTGCAACCTTCCTGATCTAATTCTGATATTTTGCTTTCCTTATGTTTTCTAGTTCAGATCCATTTCCACAGTTAAGTCCCTGATTATGGTAGGTCTCTTTTGAGGAAGATAAATGGGAATGCACTGGCATCTGTTCTCTCCTTCTGCATAGACAAGTGGAGAGTAACGCAAACAGAGTTTCCTCTAGAAGTAAATAATCTGGCCACAAGCCATGGCTGAGCTGCAGCATGTACAAGAAAACCTCCTTGAAACAAATTCTTTCACCTCCCTTGAGTTGTTGTGTACTCCTAATAAATAAAAGGTTAAAATAAAGCAAATGCAGTTCCGAGGAAAATAACGGAATGAGATCATCCTCATTTACTCACGATATCCAAGATTTGTGAACTTCTTACTGCATTTTTGTGAAGATGGCTCGGTTTTCCTCTCGAACCTAAGGCAGCAAAGGTATTTTACTGAACTGGGTAGTACCATAATTTTAAGACACGGCTGTAACAGGTGTAACTACAATTCCTTGTGAACTGTTCTTATCCACTCCTTTAATTTTCTTTTCTTTTCGGGATAGGAAATTTGGTGTGGCATTCAGCAGGAAAATGAGCCAACTGTATGTAGGCTTCTGACTACAGATCTATGCTTTAAAACTGAGCATTTAGGGTGCAATTTAGTTCCCTAAATGTCAGTGTCTAATGCAATACAGGAGATCCTGTACTCAGGCTCAAGAAAATAGTCCTTAGGGAATAGAAATGGACAATAAGCAGAAACAGTTGCAAGAGTTTTAGAACAGTACCATAAATTGGTCATTCAGGCTGCAAATCCTGATGGGATGGTAGGAAATAAGAGAAAAGAACAAAGACACAGAGGGCAGCTGTCAGCTGAGGAGTATTTCCAAAAAGGAACAAAAAATAGCATGTACTGGGCAAGGTGAACCCTTCGAGGAATTCAAAAGCAAAATAACACCTGATCAAAAGGTTAATTTTGTGGCCATGTTTTGACTGAACTATATGAAAAGATACACCACCTGGGGAGTCCTGAGATGATGATGAAATAATGAAGGCTAGAGGAATTTGGGGCATGAGATGAACGTTGCAGCTTCAGCTGTGTTGAGGAGTAGTGACAAAACCTGATTGTGTGTAGAAAAGATGAGAAGGGAGTCCAAGCCATTCTCCCATTCCAAGTCTGGCAGGAAGCATAATGATTGTGTCAAAAGAACTGCCCGCAGGAGGAGAAGGTCAGGTTCAAGAGCATCTAAGGAACCTGAAGGTGCAGAAGTCCATGGGACCTGATGAGATGAGTCTGCAGGTCCTGAGGGAAATGGCAGATGAAATGGCTAAGCCACTATCCATCATATCTGAGAAGTCGTGGCAGTCCGGGGAAGTTCCCACTGACTGGAAAAGGGGAAACCTAATGGCTCTAATGAGGGAGAGTTGGAACTAGATGGTCTTTAAGGTCCCTTCCAGCCCAAACCATTCTGTGATTCTATAATTCATTCCATGATTCTAATATAAAGAAGGATGTAGAAAAAAGATAATCTATTTTGCATCTTCATTTGGAAAAAAATAAATATCTGCTGTAAGGTGTAGCTAAGAAGTGGCATCAGAAGCTGAATTTCATTTCTGATATCATACCACTAACCCCTATTATTTCAAGACTTCAATGAGTACAGTTTTTCTTAATGGATTAATCTATATTGCAACACTCCCTAGATTAAAAGATTTAGTTCCAATTTAGACAATTAATCCCAAATGTACAAACTAATGCTGTACAGTAGAGGTATACATGCTATACTTATTTGACAGAAAACTATCTGCTTTCAGGTATTTTGCTTTTATTTACCTGTGGCTATGCTAGATGTGTCTGAATTCCATTCATCATTTAGGAGAACAAGGAAATGGGGAAAAAATTCCCTGCTCTGATAATAAAGGTGCTGATTTTATGCTGGAGGCTGTTATTACAGCTAAATTACTTCAGCTGACAAAGAAGTAATTACATGCCACTCAGCCTCATCTGAATTATCAAGCACTGAGAATACCTTTCTCATAACTGATGAAAATATTTGCAAAAACCACTGACTGATTTCCAAGTTGTGCTAGCTAACAGTACTTGCAGAATGATTTAGAAAGGTGCCAAACTTTCTGAAGTATTTCAGTTGAAAATGCTGTTAACACATTAAATACAGATCAGGTTTTATTCCTGACAAACTTGCAGTATTGTCAATGTACACAGCTAAGACTTTAGTTTCTATGCATCTCTGTTACCATTCCTTCAAGATCACTTTTGTTTTCCTTCTAATTTTGCTATCTAGCCACTGAAAAAAATACTATTCACAGCTATGAAAAACTGATTTTATTTTTCATCTAAAAGTTAACAATGCAGTCTTGGTAATTCTGTACATCTCAGAAAAGGCTAGGAGAATAGCATTTTTTTTCCCTATGAATCATGTTAAAACTTGGAAAAGCCTTCAGGTTTTAGTGCAATTTATGCCAATCAAATGTAGTGAAAATAAAGGTAATTGCTTTTTGTGTACTGTAGACAATAACTAGCTCTTCTGGTTATGTGCCGTAACGTGGAGTGCCATTAAACTGGTAGTTGCATCTGACAAAAGGCATGTCCCAAAACTTTTTGCAAACAGTTGCTAGGGAAATTTAAGAATTCATGCCCTCAGAGTACAAAGGCAATATATGGACAGTATTTTTTAAATATTTCAGAGAGAATCAAAGACTCTATGAAGCTACTGTGAGACCATATTTTCTGAGAATTAGAGACACGATAAAAGCTGGACACGTACAAAGAAGCCCTTTTTTTTTTTTTCAGTATGCAGCTAATCTCAACTACACATTTGAAATGGATGATGAGAACATTTGAACATCAGATAAAAACCACTAATTGGCTACAAATTACTTTCAACATCAAAGTATGTTAATATAAATATTTTGGGGGTTTACACTTTTAAGGTTAACATTAATACAAGACATCCAAACATAACTAGTAGTAAAATGTAATATTTAATTAGTTATGTAATAAATCATAGCTTAGAGTATGAATCCCTAAACAATTTACAGGGATCGTGTCACCAAATTCTGAAGTACAAAGAGAATATTAAAAATGATCATGAGCCAATTCTACTTCTATTAACTCTATAGTGTGTTTTATCCTGTGTAAAATTGCAGTGTTCTTAAAATATATAACAAATAATTACAGCGCCTTAGGAAAGTCTGTCACTCTTGAAAATTGCGTGGCTTGATGTTTAATAGCAACATTTTCTACAGGCACATTGATGATACACAAGAGACAGATTATTCCACAGGAGCAAAAAAGTCTTGAGAAGAGCCTACGGACCTGAGGAGGTGCATGCTAAAAAATTTGGCAAAGGTATTTAGTCCTCCACCAGCGTTACTGATGGAACATACTCTGTTTAAAAAAATCATGCTATTTTAACAAATGGAGATGTTCTGAAGTTCTCAGGTAAATATAACTGGAGATCAAAAGCAACAACGAAATATTCCTTTTCATAAATATAATGGATGAATCCTCGTTGAATATTCCTTCACTTCAAAAGTAAGAGCAACTCTGCAAGATCACTAGATTGAAAGTTTTCCCCTTTCAGTGGTTCAAGCTTTGAGTGTTTTATTTCTGCTTAAAGAGCTTAACTTCGCACTTCATCTGAACTAATTGAACTGTTTTTCTATTTTGCAGAATATCCACAAAACTGATTTGTGTTTTGATATTGGCATAAGTTTAACTTTGTATCATTCTCAAATATTATATTCAGACATTAGAATAAAGCTGGAATTGATTTGAGAGCTTATTTTCTCAATGTAATACACATTATATATAAGTATCTCTTACTAATTGCCACTACTACTATTAAGATCCCTGTCTGAATTACAAAGCACATGCAAAAATAGCAAAATACAAAGTTGCATTTACATCCTGTTTATACCAACTTTTGTTTTATAGGCATGGTCAAATATAAAGTTTGACAATGCAAAGGCAGACAGAATGACCACAATTAATAAAAGGTTGTCCAAGAATATTTTTTTTTAACTAAAACTCCTTACTTGAGGAAATATTACTCCAAGACATAGGTTGAATCTTTCTATTCCCAGATCAGATGATAAGCAAATGATTTAAAATTCTACTTAATGTAATCTTAATGAAGTCCTGCTGAAAAAAAAAGGAGGTTTTTTTAAAGTGCAACTAGCATCCAAAGCAGTAACAATATATTTGAAGGTTGTCTTCACAACACTCCTGCCTTACTGTCCACCATTCTGTAAAATGTATGTAAATATAAAGCATTCAAGTCATGCACCGGAGAACAAATGGTGTAATTTTGTTGCTTTCTAAGCAATATAAGCTATTGTGTTAGATAAAGGAGGTATCAGCCTGAGTAACATTTCCGCTTACTTTGCAGAAAATGCAGTTATGAAAAAGCAAGACAGACAGTCCAGGTGCGGCCTTAGTGAACTTAACCGACGTTTCCCTTTCTCAACTTTGGTGTTCTATACACTTGGTCAGTTTTCCTTTTATTCAAGGTCTTTTCTGCGCGAGGAATCGCAGCAGTTAAAAATCCAAAACGATTAAATTTTTAAATTTATTTACTTCGTACAGTCTAAACCTTTCTGTGAACGCTTACTCCAGACTGAACGCGATTTACGCCATGCTTTCTTCGACCGCTTCACTGGCTCAGCTTCTCTGAAAGAGTTTTGGAGAAAGCCCGTGGCTCTTCGGCTGCGAACCGCCACGAGCGCGGCTCGTCCCTCTCCCTGGGATTACAGCGTACGCCCGGCAGGCGGCCTGCCGGTGGCACGGGGTGCCAAGGACAAGCCGTCTCCCCCAGCAGAAGCAGCCAGCCAGAGCCCCCCCAGAGGCTGCCCTCCCCCATGGCCGGAGCCCCTCACCCAGACCAGGCCTGTTTGGCGGCGGAGAGGTGGGAGCGGGCAGGAGCCGCGCGCGCGGGAATGGCCTCGACCCGCTAAAATAGGAACGGCGCGACTGGAAATGGGGGCGGGTGTTCCAAACGCAGAACGGGCCCGCGAGCAAACCGACTGAACCCAGTCGCCTTCCTTGGTGCAGCAGAATTAATAATGTCATAATTTCAGGTGACCCTGCTAAGAGAATGTCCTGGTTTCAGCTGGGATAGAGTCAATTGTCTTCCCAGTAGCTGGTAGGGTGCTGTGTTTTGGGTTCAGTATGGGAAGAATGTTGATAACACCCTG
>JAVJGG010000013.1:2124210-2138223 GCA_035590195.1 Aviceda cuculoides
ATAGTCCATATTCTTAATCCATAGAGATATTATCTAGAAGCTGGAAGGAACTAACATGTTAAGGAAGCCTTGATTATAGCAATTTTCCCTACTGATCCATCCGGTAGAAAGGATATTGCTTTCCTTTTTTTTTTTTTTTTTTAACAGAAATAAATGTTCATGTGGCTGTTTGCTTCAGTCCTTGCTTATTATTCCTTCATCTTTATGTTAGACTTGTGCAAATTTCCCCTGAGATATTTTCATATCCCCATTAAATTTCCAACAGGATAATTGTCAGACAGCAGGAAAAAGTCCCCGTGTAAGTTCTGTGTACAGAAGGGATCCTATAAAAGATAGCATGGTGGTAGCTATTTTGAATGACACTTCACCAAAGCTTTTTGCAGTGTAACTTTTGGACTAAGGAAGTTATAACCATATCCACCACTGGTATACTTTGTTCTCTGTTCAGTTAGGCTCTAATTTTACCTGCAGTTCTTCTTGGCAAGAGAGAATTTGAAAGACCAAAGAACTTGGTCTATGTACACAGTAGAGATTGAGAAGGGCAGAATACTGTGGGAGCTCCATCTATCATAATACTAACGAAATACTTCTGAAGAAAAAGGAAGAGGGAAAAGGGATATATATAAAATGCATAGCTCCTAGTGTTTAATCCAATTAAATTTTTCCTTTTTTTTTTTTTTTTTACTGCCAAGGTAATCTGTGGACATTAGTGCAGCTCAAGAGTAGCTTCAGAGCACATAGAAAATTAGGTAATTTTTCCTTTTCATGTTGTGACTAAAAGAAGCTTACAGTAAAGAAGGTATCTTTATAAGGACATACTGTTTGTTATGTGGAAGTCTACAGTGGACTGAGTTTAGAGATGGTTTAGTAATTTTCTTATAATTAAAAGGCTTTTAATCTATGGAAAAGCCAGGTACTGTTAGAAAATGAAATGGTTAATTCTTTAAACAGCAAAATCATCAAGTGATTGAGGCACAATTATTATTTTTTATATGTATATAAACAAATATCAGCTGCTTTCCTTTCCACTGGCTCCTTGCAGGAAGGGCCAGGCTTCCCAGTCAGACTTTTGTTAACTTTGCGTCTTCTTGATCCCTAGGAAACTTTTTCATAATACCTGAGGCCTGGCTTTGTGCTCCCTCGTGTCTCAAGGTGCAGCTCTATAACTGTTTTAGATCAGATGAGCAGAAAACTTTTATGATGAATTTCCTGGCTGTTCCAAACTGCGGTGTTTTGTATCACATTGCAGAGCAGTATCAGAGCATGTAAAATTGATTTATTTCAGTTGAAACTAAATCAGCAGGTGTGCTCCTCGGAGTACAGCTAACACACACCAGCTGCTAATGGGCTTTTAGTCCATGGACCAAAACTGAGCTTGCTTGAAGTAAGCCCTCCATATCTTGTATAGTGTGGTTGTGAGTTCTCCAGCACCACAATTTTTGCTTTACAAAACCATTTCTACTGCACTGCTGTCCCTGCTCAAGTAGGTATAGCTGCTGCTTTCTCTCTCCTCGCCTCAGTCACTCCTTAGCAAAGGAGAAATCTTGCCCTGCCTCTCGAGAGCTCCAGTTGATTCTGTTTCTCACTTTTTAAAGGAATGAAGTTCACAAAAATCATCTCATACAGTTGCTTTACGGTTAAATGTAAATGTAAATTTGCATGAAATTTCATTGTACATAAATGTGCAAAGCACATGAACTTCAGTTAACTTTTAGCTGCACAGTTTCTGAATTCACGAACAGTAAAACTTCAGTACGGAAACAAAGAGTCATAGTAATTTTTTCTGGTGCAGTTAACCATTTCATTTCCTTGGTTAACTATTATGTAGTCAAAAAATACTTTTTTTTTTTAATGATTAGTGTGTGCATTGTGAAAATGCAATTATTCAATCATTCTTTGAAAACGTGGCTCTTTATTAATAGTATTGAATAGAATATTTAATTACAGCTCTCCTTAACAAGAAAGAGAGCAAAAAGAGAAGGAATTTTCTATCATTTCTTTATTATTACTAGTTGTGTAACTTATCTTCAGAGACCACAGAAGAACTACACAGAAACAGATGTAATGGATAATCTTCTAGTTTCAGTTTCGTGCTTCTGATTCCGTACTACAAGCAATGATGTTACGAGTATCGTATTTTTCAGTGCCCATCTTCTGCAGCAGATAAAGTAAGCTCTCATTTTTTTAGACTCTTTATTTAATATTATTGCTTAGGAAAACTAAAACAAAATCATGAAGTTTTCTCTTGTCACTTCAGCATGAAAAGTTTGCTTGGTTTAGCTATTAAGTGTAGGTTACTGCTTTCTTGAATATACAGAAGCTGCTGTAGTTTCTTTTCTTCAGCGCAAACATGATTAGAAAATAGCTTTAAAACTGGACCTTCATGTCTTGTGAAACAAAGCGGCTGACTTACACAGCTAGTCAAGCCCAAATCTGTGGCAGTGGCCCAAAAGAATGTAAAACTACAAACTAATGGTGCAGAAAGCAGTTTTGTTCTGTTAGCATTTCCCAGATGCATACATTAATGCTACAGTATTCTAGTCCTCTTAATAACAAGTTAATTTCTTACTGTGTTGAATGATTCTTAGATGTTTTAATCCTCATTTGTTGTTTATAATCCAGACTGAGGTTTAGAGGTGATAGGATCTAGAAGTTCAATAAATTCCTTATAAACGTAATAATAATCTACATCAAATTCTAATGGCGTGTTTACATATAACTTTAGTACATAACATCATATATGGAAAATCTACAAAGGAAAGCTATATTATATTTAAATGAGTAAGTAATAGTCTTTATTTAAAAACTGTGCTCTATAATGTGTCTTTTTCAATAAAAATGGGCCATTTTTATGCAGTAAAAGTCTAAACTAGTCAGATCTTTAAGTTTAGTGCATTTTTTTGTTAATTAACAGCATTAACTTACAGTAGTTACTGCTTACATTAATGTATTATATATTCAACAGTACTATATACAAAGCAGATATGGATTGTGCTGTGCATATTTCTTAAATTTAATGTATAATAGTTTAAGCGCAGTTCTGTGGGCTTTGGATATCAGCATTTGACTGCATTTATTTGTAGCTTTAACATGTTTATATGATTCTAAATGATACGAGATGTTTAAAAGATGTTGCCATTTCGCCTCTAAGTCAATCTATGAAATGGGTCTTGAACAGAATTTTGTTAGATGCTGGGGTGGTATAACACTGACATAGCTGAACTTCAAATATCTTTTCCTGTCTGTCTTAGAAATAACATCAAGACCAATGATCTCTAAGTTGTTAAGTCTTTTACGCTCATACTAGGAAAAATACCGTCACCACATTAGATTTTAATGAATATGACCTTGCATTAATACTTCAGCAGCACTAAAATACTGAACATGATATCAAAAGCTTTGAATCATGGATTGATTTGCAGTTTTCATTTACTGCAAAGCTGAAATGCTTCTCTACGCTAAATTCAAAAAGAATTTGTATGCAGATACATACAATAACAGAATTTCTATTTGTGAGTGAATCTCTAGCTCAGGAAACATGGGGTTTGCCCTCAGCAAGCCTGGCCATGGCCTGAACTGGGTGTCACTGGTTTAACCCCTGCGCTGGGGCCAGGGACTGCTGCCGGCCCTGCTCCAGCTTCAGCTCGGGGGGTGGCCCCGTTGGGGAGGGGGGACTCCTCCCAGCAAAGACCAGGAGATGCTAATGACACCCCCCAACCGCTTTCTTAAGGAAGACTGAAACGTCAACCTTGCAAACGGGGTGAACGTTGAAAGGAGGAGCACGCCACCAAAGAAAAAGTAAATACGAAGAAGTTCTCTCTTAACATCAATGAGAATAACAATCATTTCTTAGCTTCACGTATATCCTCTTTTGTCCACAGCAAGATTTCCAGTGTAACAGATCCTAGGAGGGAAAACCATCACCTCAATGCTTTTGCTACAAACATGGATTTTAGTGGTGGATACCAAACACAAGCCACAGTTACCCTATTGAGGATTGCTTTGCTCCATCACGTATGATGTGGGTGACCGTACATTGCTACTCTACTGCCTAAATCTAGTCAACGTTGCACAATAATTTGATATGTCTGTGAAATAAATGTTAAATGGAGATGCAGATAAGTAGGGCATGGAATTTAGTCTAAGAAGGAATGAGTTACCCAAACGCAGATGGTTCTGGCGTAGCTGCGGTGTGACCCTGCCGACATGCAGCAGGAGACAAGTTTTTATCACCGAAGGTCTATAACGGCAGGCATGCAGGTGAGCAAGCAGGTTCGTGTTAGTGCAGGCAGGGCGGCTGTCACGGTGTCACCACAGACCGCCTGCGCTGAAGACACGTAGTGTGGCTTGCGCCGTTGAGTAAATCACCGCGCACAGCCGATGAATCTTTAAAATGACTGAAAAAAGCCAAAGGCCGGACTGAAGATGTGGTTATGCTGATCTGTGCTAGGAGATGACCCAGCTATTTTCCATCTTGAGACAGAAGGCACATAGGAGCACTGAAGCTCGGCGTTAGCAAAGACTTTCCAATATCTCTCTACTTTGTTTTTTAATAAATGTGGTTTTTTGTTTATTTGTTTTTATTGTTATAGTAGTCCAAGCAGATTAATTGCATTTACTCAGTATCAATTATTTTGTTTTCTAGTTGAAAGATGAACTGCACACATATTCATAAATAGACTAACAGGTTATTTAGTTTCACTTTGGTGTTTTGTAAGCATCTATATTCTCTGCAGAAAAGCTGTTGTATAACTTATTACAGAGATATTCCCTAAGAAATTGCGACATATATTCACCTACCTTCTGGAGTTGTAGCAAAGCGAGGAAAAGTATTTTTTCTCTTTCTCTAGTGGAAGAAGCCTATTATTGCTACAGAAAACTGTGTATATCATAGTACTAACTTTATACGGCACTGCCAAGTAGGTCCTGCAGTCAAATTGCATACGTAGTATAGGATGAACAAACTTGAAAATGGAAATTAGACATAAAAAATAATTTAATCAAACAGCTTAATTTATCCAGCTGGCAGAAAATGGAAAAAGTCAAGGATGAATAAAGTAATAGAAGCTTTAAATTTTGTGATACTCAAAAGTTATCTAAATTATATTTAGTTTTCATAACCTTGCTGCCATCATGCAAAGAAGTGTATCATATTGTAAAGCATTTTATTTAACAATGTGTCACTAGGTAAGGCTTTACCAGATTAAATTATACACACTGGAATTTATATACTGAATACTGAAAAACGAGTTGGCAATTCAAGCTTTACTGTACACCAAACCTAACTTCTTAATGGGAAGTTTTCCTGCATAAAAACTCATGAAATGCTGACCTCAGAGCTATAACTATAGACTAAAATACATTTTTAAAACATATTAGTTTATCATGACCTTTTAAACAGTAGTAAATCCTACAATACAGCTTCTTCAAGTGTCTTAATCTAATAGTTCTCAGTCCTTCTTGCTGGGCTTTCCTGAGGCTATGATGATAAGTGTAGAACATATCTGAACAGACTGGACTGGAGCAACAGGACAGATAATGGAAACTACATTGAATTTTAAATTCTGTCTTTTCCCTCTGTTGCTCCCCTTCACTAAATAGACCACAGTAAAATATCTGTTAGGACTTATTTCAGTTAGGAACTTAGTTGTCTGTAATGTAATGCTGGCAAGAAATAAATTTACAAGGGTGAAAAAACAGAGCAATGAACCCCGCCTTGGATTTCAAAACAGGAGGATCAACTCCTTGAAGAGCTCTTTCACTTTAATTATTCATTAAATGCTTCTCACTAAGCCATGTTAAATCAGTTCTTCTCTCTCTCTTCTCCTACAGAGAACATAATGAAACAATACAGGTTCTTTTGAAAGGAAAATTCAAATACATTTTTATGTAGCAACACTGTCTATTTACTGAGGTAATGAATCTTTGTTTTTTCTCTCGGGTATATGTGAGCAAAGGTCAAGAGAGTCTTTTGGCGTGTGGATGCAATTGGCCTGTTGCATGGTATCTGCCAGATTCATCATATAGACAGCTGCGCCATCAACCCAGTGGAGAAGTTACCACTTTAAATACACGCCGATTAACTTATGTTATGATACCTCAAACAGCACAGGCTCAGCTGGAAGTGCAATAAATCATTTGAATTAATAAGCAGCTTTGTGTCAGTGCGATTGAGACCACTTCAGTTGCAAGAGGAGGCTCACTAAACCAAAGGACTGAGACTCACTGTTGTGATTACGGTGCTTTTACGCAGCCTTCCTGAGCGTTACGCTATTCGCAGTTTGAAAGTCCCCCTCCTTCACCCAGAGCCATTTCCCACCCTGAAAGTCCCCCTCCTTCACCCAGAGCCATTTCCCACCCTGAACTCAAAGGAAATTCTCTGTGTGTATTGGATAAACACCTGTGTGACACTACTGCCTGGCGCAGTGAGTTCAAAGCGGGAGGAGAAACAGAATGTGATGTAGTAAGGAGGCATAACGATGGAAAAATTACATAGAACTGAGTGCTTACTTCCAGCCTGGAAAAACCTGACAGCCTGCAGAATGTGAGAGCTTAAGAGAGGAGGATGTTCCTGAAGCTAAGCTGGATACTTTCCATGCTTTCCTGGAATTAGCATTACTATAACAAGCCATCGCTGGAACAACACATTATGACCCAAGTTTAATAATTAGTTTAGAAGTTAAGATTTCTTAACCAGGAGAAAAGTCTAGATAAAACACTAATTTTCTATAAATAAAAACCCCTAATATATAACATTTTGGCTTACTTAATAAGTGGAGAAGATAAAGGTAAGTGATGTTTCGAATGACTGTAATAGCTTTAAAAATGGATCTCAGTGGGGTTGTTAGTGGCACTTACGCATCTAATTCTCCATATATCCTGCTGACAGTTTTCTTGTGTCTTCCTGAAACTAATTTGCATCAAATACAGCTCTTGATAACTGCCTTATCAAAAATGATACCCATTTTAGGATAGAAATGCGAATTGCAAAAATTTTTCGAAAAAGTTGGCTGACTACAGTAGTTATGTTCAGCATTTCCACTCCTATTATTTTGGTTTTAATGGTGTATTGGAAAGGGGAAGTGATAATTGTTTCACCTGCTGACAATAAATAACTCTTGAGAAATACCATTATTTTTAAGGAAGGAATAGTTCAGATCTCTTAAAAAAAATGCTTCGCTGCCATCGGGAAGCAACAATCCTCTGTCAGCAGAGCAGGTATTATACAGTAAACGCTCTGCACGTTGGCGTTGCAAAATAACCACTTGTGTTTCTGTCGGGTCAGGTTCTCTGGTAACAAAGCTGTCCGCTAACACATCTAGGAGTGGGATCTTTATGGTATGTTTTCTTGTTCCTTAAATAAACAGACTCTTATGTCAACTTAATTTGTCTTTCAAAGACTGAAAACATAAGAATTAAGTGTTTTCTGTCAGTAGCCTGAGTCTGGATTAGTAAGCTAAATTCAGAAGTTCTTGTTTTACCAGAAGTCTTCAGACTTACTCATTTCTCAGTAAATACTAGTGGATTTTGTAAGGTAAACATGACTTTGTTCTTCTGTCAGAATTCTCTTCCTGAGACAGACAGGAAAACCACAGATTTATCAGTCAAATAAAATGTCAAAGTATGGTCTAGTAATTTGATATAGGAGTTGATTGCAGGCTGGCGGGAAGGAAGGATGTATACTTTGTAAGGACTCTGTGGCAAAAATTCCTTTTAACTCTGGTCTATTGAGAATCATGTACTTATCTGTATTTCTGCGCTTATCTGGGGATTTCAGCTACTATTACAGAAGTTCCTGTAAAAACAGAGGTGGAGTGGAAGGAATTTTTAATTACTTTTAATTTTGTCCACTATTGCAACCTTTTACTAACAGAAAAACCAAAGCATATTAATTAAAGTGCTTCTAAGAACAGGACGCAGCATAAAATTAAAGCCTTTCAAAATACCTTCACAGATGTTATGGAGAGATTTTAGTTATTCTGTTTTTTGCAGAGGAAAAATAAATAATTCAGGTCTGATAAGAACAGCTGAACTCTGCTTATTGAAGAAATCCTTTTCCATTTATTTTTCCCCATACTTTTATAGAGTCTCATTTTCAAATATCTACAGCATGTTACAGCTCACCAAGGAATGCACATACTTGACAGTTTTGTCAATACCTAAAAAAAAAAGCCACAAATAACTCAGCATTTCAACTATTCACTTGAAAATTATAATTCAAGTTTTAATAAGAAAAGCCACTCCATGTCACACTCCAGGCTCATAAAGTTTTTACCATTTACTAAAATAAATTATTTGTTTAGCTGAGATTTTGCATAGTTTGTTTAACTTCTTTATCCACCAAAGAGGAATATTTGTGAGGCCTTCTCATGCAATATTTCAGACTACACAGTCTTATTAAATGTTATCAAAAGTTAGTATCCATGGCATTTTAGAATCTGAGAAAAATATTACTGCAATAGCAACTCCCTTTGTAATTCTCGTTGAAAGGAAAAATATCTTCATATGGCATGGACTTCTTTATGAAGGCTTGTATGGAAAGCATCATGTTAGTACCTGTAATTATTAATTCCATCTTCACACGTGGCTCCATGTTGGCACTGGTTTGCCTCACAGTCATCGATATTCTCCAGGCATGTTTGTCCTGTCCATCCAAGAGCACAGACACAGTGAGATCTCTGGTTTTCTTCATCGTAGAAGCAGCTGCCTCCACTTGCACATAACTGCAGATAAGAAATACAAATAAATAAAGAGACTTTTCTCCAGGTGTTGGGTTTTTTTCCCCAAAGAGTTTAACTGAATAAGCTGTTGGTAATAAAAATGGTTATTTAATGTTTTTATGTTGGAGATCTGTATTTTCTAATACTACAAGAACTTAAAATACTGAATGTCATTAAATCAATATATCGGCTCATTTTTTAGTTGGAAGGAGGCATTTCTGATTCAGTTTAACAGTGCCATTTTCATAACTGACCTTAAAATGTGCCTCTTTTAGGAGGGATGATAGTCAACCAGCCTGTTATTTTTCCATTGAAAGAGTGGAACAACTGTTCCTATGCTTAAAATATACATAAAATTTAATTGAATTTGTGGCTATCAGGGAAAAAAATACTGAGTGATTTTTTAACTTTACTGATAATTCTGATTCACAACCTATCCTTGAATCTTTTAAATATATATAAAATGTTATATATATAGCATCTATTCTCTGGGAAGACCAGAACCGTCTTTCTTTTCAACCCACAGATACTGAAAAATTAATAATCCTAGACTGTAACAGGTTTGTTTTTTTTTTTATTTGCTAATATTATTTACTAAAATAATATTTCCTGTATTAAAAAAATTACAGAAAGTTCTAGGTCAGAATGAATGCTCCTTTCTTCATTTTACTTTTAGATCCCATTTAATTTTGATGAAAATTTTGCCAGTGTAAAAACCGGTAACTACATTTTCATTTCAAAGCAATTAAGATCCCTCCTTCTAATCAATTGGTTTCTAAAGAAAATGGTGTCTAGAAGATGAGCTAATGCACTAGTACTTCAATTTGATTGAGTCTGAATCTCTTTATAATGTCATTAAGATTTGTAATAATAACAGTTCTTGGCAGAAATCCTCTAATATTCATTTGTCTTTGATTAAGTTTTAAATTGACCTTAAAATTAAGAGATTTTTGCTATGCTCTCAGTACTGAATTTTAGACTTAACTTGGGATCTTTTTTCAACAGGATAACTTCTTGAAGAAAAGCACTGCTCAACATAAATGCAAAGAAAACTCCTGCATGTATAATTTTGGAAATATTATCTTTTTTTTATTTTTATGTGTCATCTTGCTTTTTTATTTAAACAGTTCTGCAGGATTTTGTCCTGAGGCTTACTATTTTCTTAGAGCTCAAATAGGTGAAATAAGCTTATACTTGAGAAAACCATCTAGAAAAAACTTAGACAGTTAAGACAAAAGTTATATTTCAATATTGCCCCAGTACTACATTCATTATATTCTTATGCTACTTTGATACTGTGAAGAAGTGATATTACTTTAATGAGCTGTAGGCTAAGAAAACAAGTAAACCCCAAATATATCACTCCTTTATTTTAATTTCTATTCCCTTTCCCATTAGAAAACCTACTAATTATTCACATTATGCCCAAATTAAATGTCTTATACAGTGAGTGTATATGGATACATATATATTTTTTAATTTTTTTTTCCTCACATGACATTTATGAGGGTCTATGAAATGTTTGTATGAATAAATTAAATATGTCTGAGGGCTTTTAAGCAAATATTACAGTAAAATGTTTTAGTAGCTCCCATCAGCATCTTTGGCACACCATCACTTTCCATCCTTAACTAGCCATAATGATTATTGCATCATTATGGTGTTATGCCACGTACAATAAATTTGCACTTAGTATGACACTTTAAATCATAAAAATGTTAAAATTTACCAGATGCTGAACAATTTAAATGTAAAACTTTGAGCCAGTGAGTATGTCAGTGTTACATTTCATATTCATTGGTGAGTGTGTACCCATGGACTTCAAGGTGACATAAATGTTGATAGCTTCTTTGTAAACACATTGCCTGCTTTGCATGGTATATTTTTATGGTGAATATATTTCAATAAAATAATAGATTAAGCCTTTGAAACACTGGTTATCATGTTTGAGTAGCTGTTTGAAAGGGCTATATAGCGTTGTGTACATAGCTTTTAAAATGTCTATCATCATAAAAAAGCGCAACAGTATTTTACTTTATCCCATATTGAAATCTCAGTAACTCAAGTTAGGTAGTCCACCCTGATGTGAATGGATCCTACCCAAACCAATAATTTAACTGAAAAGATCACTAAAAGGAAGTGAGAAGGATACAGCAAATACATTTCTTAAAGACATCTGGGTACACAATGCATGCTATTTTGGCCTAAGAATTGCTTTTATCTAACTTAAAGATTTCTAGAATACTTTGAATGTACAAAAATCAAATTCGTTACTATATTCTGTCAGCATTTAAGAGTAACTTGCAAGAAGAATTTTGATTTTTTTTTTTCTAGCTGCATTTTCAGCTCTCATTGCAGCCTCGTTAGTCTTGCTTTAGCTTTTCTTTTTTTGTGGATAATGGTTTTTATTTTTGTTTTTAATGGAAATGAAGCTTTTGTCATTCCTTCTGTGCACTGATGTACCATCAGCCTTCTCTCTAGTAACTTTTACACACATCAAACATTTCAAGGAAATTCCGCCTTAAGTTCGTACAAGTTTCACACCATAGCAGCAGCAAGTAGGGGACAGAGAGAGACATCGGTGGGGAAACCTATAGAGAACAAGAAGGGCAGAGCTCGGACGTCACAGGGTTTGTCAGGCGATGGCCGGACTAGTCACATCACACAATTTTGGATGTGCCTGTTACGCAAGGAAGAGGAAGGTTAGCGTGAGGATACATCAGGATACTTTGTTTAGGAAACCCATAGGAAATGAGGCTTCGACAGCTCACTGCTCTTTTAGAATAACTGGTTTGATTTCCCGAAAACACTGGGGGGGAATATATCACTTTATCCTACCTCTGTACTTCCAATACATGGTGATAAACACGTGTAATTAAATCCATGAGATTTATCCATACACAGTGCTCCTGGGGCACAGCTTACATTGTAGAATAGGCAGGCGTCAATATCCAGTTCACATCTTTCACCTTCAAAACCTGCACCACAAAAAGAATGTTTAATCACAGTTCATTCAGAATATTGACATTATGTCTGTTCAGGGTGTTAGCAGTTAACACCGCTCTACTAGAGTAATTTGGCAGTTTTAGTTCCTAAACAAAGTGAAAAAGTGGGATTCTTCATAAAAATGTTTGTTGTATACATTGAGATATATTGCTATTTTTATGTTGCTAGTTCTTAAACTTAAATACTTGGATAACGTGTTCTTTCTTCTGTTTAGAAAATACAATAAATTTTCGATGACTCACCTATAGGGCAAGTGCACTTAAAGTGATCTTCATAGTCAACACACGTTCCTCCATTTTCACATGAATTGGAACCACAGTTACTAATTTGCACCTCGCAGAATTCTCCTGGGATTGAAAAAAAAATCCTAAAAAGGTTAAGAATTAATATAATGTCCTTAACCCCCCCCCCCCCGAACCATTTTAGTAATTTTGGTAAAATAACTATTGCTTTAAATAATCTTTCTGGAATATTGGTTAGAATTTAAATACCTTGTGTAAGTTTCCAGAGTCCTTTCTCTCCCTTTATATAAAAAAACCTCAGGGTCTTAAAAAAAAAAGTAAAAACAAACTCAGCATTGAAAAACAATTTTAGATGGGATCCAAATGGGGATACAGAGCTGAAGAGGAAGTATTTTCACTGGAAATAATTATCTGAAACGGAGGCGATACCTTTGCATTTTCTTCTACTTTTTACTGCTGCATGAGTCAACCCTGTTCTCTACTCAAGACTTTTGATTCTATTATTTATGTATTTCATTATGTCATTTCTGGGCTCCATTTTGGCTAGGAAAAAGCTAGTCCTCATTTGTCTGATTGAACCTCTAGTCATTCCACCGGAAAATTACTTGCTTCGTTAGCTGAAGACTGTTTTTCAGCTCAGCAAAAAGAAATAACTGAACTTGTAACTGGACAGTTCTAAAATACATACTGAAGAGAAATATATGTCTAACAATGTTTTAAGAGTCAATAAGGAAGACCGTCAGTTTTACCATTAGTCTTGGAAAAGCAGTAGATTTGACAAAAAAGAAAACACATTAAGGTTTTCACCTTATTCTTTTTGGTACTGAAAACAATATAATGAATTCTGTGTAAAGGTTCTTGAGGTTTTTTTCATTATTGGTGTGCTATTGTCCCTTTTTACATTTTTTTATTTATAATTTACTATTTCTACAGCAGAGGTTCAGTATTTTTTTTTATTTTAGAAAGGATAAAGAAGAGAGAAATGAAAAGTGAAACAATATTTACTGTTGAGAAAACTAGAAGATGGAGGAGTTTTGAAAAGTTTCAAAGAAGAAAACTTCAGAAAAGAAAATAAGAGTAGATTACTGATGTTTTTACGACCGACTTGTTTGTAATTAGTGTTACTTCACTCAGTGGCTTAAGCAGAAAAAACAAAAGAGCTGTACAGGAGAAAAATATTTAGGAGAGATGTGCAAGAAATTGGGATAATTTCTTTAATCAGAAAATATGTTCTGTAAAATGGTGTGTCAAAAGTTAGTATTGTATTTGAAATTCTTCATATGGCAAAAAGAAAGGAAATAATTTTACTTCAAATAATGAAATTGTTTTAAAATTTTTAATAGGCCCTCCTTCTGACCTAAGGCCAGAGACATCAGGAAAACACAAACTAACAGTATAAAATTCAGTAAGGAAATGACTATGTCTCTGTTTCAGCAAAGCATTTCTGCCAATTTCATTCACTTTAGTCCATTCCTAATATAAAACACTTCAGCTTTGAAAAACGTACACTGTATCTTTTAATATGCTGGAGTGGAGGGTCAAACTAAGACCTAAAGACTGCTTTATGTGGACTGTAATGTAAACAGCAATATACTTAAGGCCTCAATGCTGTGATTTGTTGGCCAGAAATCTCCATCTGGGGCCAACAGGTGCTAAAACACATGTACAACCTCGTGTATTTACAGAGAGGTTGACCAGACTTTTAATGTTTATTTTGTCCCTTTGCTCCTCAGCCAAAAATAGCCCAGTGCTAACATTTACCAATTTTTCAACAGCCAAGAGTATATTTTATTGTAAGTTATAAAGCTTATTGAGTCAGAAATATTTTTTTAAAGTATATTATTACTGTAAAATATAAATAATAGAGAAAATAGGAAATTAGATACTGCTTGATGTTTATTATTATAATATAATATGTAATGTTATGTAGGCAACTATGAACAACTCGACCTTACATTTACAAGACTCTCATTTGCTAACTTTGTATTGACACTAAAGGTAACTATATGTATCTGTATCTCTGGGGAAATGATACCATCATGATT
>JAVJGG010000013.1:2138229-2158064 GCA_035590195.1 Aviceda cuculoides
AGAAAGTCATGCTATGAGCCAGAACAAGAGTTATAAAATGTAACTTTGTGTAATATTTGTTGGCAAAAAGACATGCTAAAAAATAAATAGATACTTTAATTGCAAAATCAGCCAAATGTGTTGAGGAAATTGCTGTCTCCTAGGAAATGTGGGGGATTTTTCATTTTTTTCTTAATGAGGTCTTGAAGGCAAAACTGGGAAAAAAAATGCTGGGAATAAACTTCAACTCAATATGTATTTTGGATCCATTTTTTCATATTTATTCATGAGGGTGGAATTGTCTTGTCCAAGAAACCCTTATGAATAAATATTAGTACAATCAAACATGCTTAAAGAATTATTTTGCTATAAATCTGAAATTCTTATAACGGCTGTATCCTTTAAGTGAACTTTGCAACTTTTCCCTGCCACAATGAGGTCAAGAAAACCTAGTAAATGCAAACTGTTATAAAATTTATTAGAATCTGAATACTGCTGAGAAATGCATAATTTATGGTATTAAGATCTGATTAAGTGTTAAATGGATGTCAGGAGAGATCTCCACAGTAATCCACTTAGCTTTTAATGCCTAATTATCACTTCAGAGTGAGTGAGGGCTGAATAATTGAGAAATGCAATACTTAGAGAACTCAAACAAGATTTTTGTGCACAATTAAGCGTGTTATTCTTCTATCAGGAATAAGTTCAGCAGGTACAAGGAACAAAGGAAAAATTAAAGAAATTATATAACATAAGAGGGAGGGAAAATAAGTTGATTAAAGTTTCCTGTTGTACTGTTTATTTTTAAAAATGACCTTACACATTTTTTACCTAAGCATGTGTTCTTACAAGTTAAATTGTTTAATTACAAATCGTATGACCAAGATAACAGTGAAATAAAATGTGATCACAAATGGGCACAAACTGAGGTTATGCATGAACATTAGGAAACATTTTTTTACTGCAAGGGTGACCAAGCACTGGCACAGGTTGCCCAGAGAGGTGGTGGAGTCTCCATCCTTGGAGACATTCAAAACCCATCTGGACATGGTCCTGGGCAACTGGCTCTAGGGGGCCCTGCTTGAGTAAGGGAGTTGGACAAGATGACCTCCAGAGGTCCCACCCCAACATCAATCATTCTGTGATACCGTGAGTCTGTGATCCTGTGAATATCTCGGGTTGGAAGGGACCCATAAAGATCATCCAGTCCAACTCCCTGCTCCTTGCTGGACTACCTATAACTAAACCGTGTGACTAAGAGCATCGTCCAGACGCTCCTTGAACTCTGACAGCCTTGGTGCCGTGACCCCTTCCCTGGGGAGCCTGTTCTAGTGACTGACCACCCGCGCAGTGAAGAACCTTTTCCTGATGTCCAGTCTGAACTTCCCCGATGTGGCTTCATTTCCTCATGTCCTATCAACAGTCACCAGAGAGAGATCAGCGCCTCCCCCTCCGCTGCCCCCCTGAGGAAGGTGTAGACTGCGACGAGGACACCCCTCAGCCTTCTCTTCTCCAAGCTGAACAAGCCCAGTGAGCTCAGCCGCTCCTCGTGAGTCTTGCCCTTGAGACCTTTCACCATCTTTTTTTGCTGTCCTCTGGACACACCCTAACAGTTTGATCTCCTTCTTACATTGAGCCACCCAAAACCGCACACAGTACTCAAGGTGGGGCCACACCAGTGCAGCGCAGAGTGGGACAATCCCCTCCCTCGACCGGCTAGCGATGCTGGGCTTGATGCGCCCCGGGACACGGTTGGCCCATCTGGCTGCCAGGGCACACCGTTGACTCCGTTTCAACTTGCCATCAGCCCAGACCCCCAGATCTCTTCCCGCGGGGCCGACTTCTCCAGCCTCTCATCCCCCAGTTTGTACTTAGAACCAGGATTGCCCCATCCCAGGTGGAGGATCTGGCAAGTCAATACACTTCAGTTCTTGAAGATGGGGTTGGCATTTAAGTTTTTCCAGTCAAAGACCTCACCAGCTTACCATGACTTTTCAGAGAAATAGTGACCTCACAGTGGCATTGGCCAGGTTCCTCAGCACCATTTGGTATGTCTTTTCTGGTCCCATGGAC
This sequence comes from Aviceda cuculoides, assembly GCA_035590195.1. Classification (NCBI taxonomy): domain Eukaryota; kingdom Metazoa; phylum Chordata; class Aves; order Accipitriformes; family Accipitridae; genus Aviceda; species Aviceda cuculoides. Next base: position 2,140,282 of record JAVJGG010000013.1, read on the forward strand.
CTGTACATGTCCGATGTACTTATGTGCTCCTAACAGTATCTTCCTCTACTGTGGGTAGTGCTACGTTCCCAGATTTTGTCTGCTACTAGGCTCGAGGAACTGGAAGGCACCTGAGCACACAGCTGTGAAAACTGAGGCATAAAAATCAGTTTACTTTGCATTGTACCCACTGCCTCGCTGAGCAGAGGGCCCTTGTTTTCTTTGTCTTTTCTTCTGCTACCAATGCACTTAGAGAAAACTTTCTTGTCCTCCCCGATTCTTGCTAGTTTCATCTCCAGCTGAGCTTTAGCTTTTCCAACTCCATCCATGCACATTCAGGTTATGTCTCTATATTGCTCTCAAGCAGCTTATCCCCGCTTCCGCTTTCTGTGTACTAAGGGATGAGACATTTAACTACATTAGCATACTAAACATGAAAGAATGTACCTTGCTTCTCATCTGTGTTTGTTAGCTTGGTATCCACGATGCACTAAATCAACTACATAGCTCTGGGCTTGGTACCAGCCAGCTAAGAAACACGAACTAGCATACTTATGTCCAATTATAAACTTACCAGTGCATTTAAATAATAATAACAGATCACCAAATCCAGATGATATTCACCTAAGGATTCTAAAGGGAGTAAAACATGACATTGCTGAAGTACTGTCAGTGGCATGTGAGCAATCATTTAAATCGACTTTGGGACCAGAAGAAGGAAAGGTGGGAAATGCAGTGCAAATTCTGAAAGGAACCGGTGGGGGGTTTCAGCGCGTAGCCCTGCGCTGCAGTACGGCCACTGCTGGCAAGAGGCCACAAGCTTTGCGCTGAATTTGCAAGGCCTTAGGGCTGAAGGTCAGCAGGCTTGGTCTGCCTTTCCTGCGGTGATGTTCTACTTGGCTTCACTGTGACAGCATTTTTTTTTTTTCTCCTAATTTGCTTTACTTTTGTTTATCTTGGTATGGTACAACCATAGCTTAATATAGAAAGTAGTAACAAGTAGTTATTCTAAGTAGAGTGAGATTTACAACTCTAATGCAACGCTGTAAAGAAATACAGGGCTGGTCCGATAACAGAGACTTGTGGAGACGCTGCCTGCGATGTGAGGAACAGAGGCATGGGCTGGTAAGAGATGGGGCGTAGGTTTGGCATTGAGACCCCGTGGCTATAATCAACTCACCAGTGGTCAGTTAAAGAATGCAGACCTGGAGCTGGACAAAACTGGTCTTAAGGGTAACAAAAAGAACAAAGAAATAGTATTTAATATACGTTAGAACCACTATAAGAAGTAAATTCAGATAAAAAATAGAACTGCAGCCCAATGAAGAAAAAGTGTAACAGCATTTTAGCAGACATGTAGAAATAACCCCAAGGGGATCCTAGAGACCTGGAGAAGAAACCACCAGTATGAACATCATATTCCTCCCAGTGAAGGACTATAGATTCTCTAACACTGCCCCCAACACCACCACTACGAAACCACTGACCTTAAGCCCCAGAGAAGGAGGGAAAAAGGTGAATATAATGTCATGAAAAGGGGCACAAACTAAAAATTGTGTGAGTCCCTATTTAAACACCATTTTTACTCATTTTCTGTAGTGATTAGATCTGGCCCAATAATAACTGTATTTTTAACATTTCAGTTACATTACCAATAAATTCTTGCCTTTACACGTGTATGAGGTGTGCTTCTTCCTTGCCTATAACCAAGATTTTGAGCATAACAGAATCAGCTAGCAATGTACGTACTAATAAGTCTGAATTTACCAAAAAACTTCCTGAAGGTCCTTATAAACAACATAACTCACAGTTGCCTACCATATTGCAGAGTGTAGAAATGTCAGCAGTTCTAATAAGAGTGTTTCATTTTTAACTGACCTAGACATTTTAAGCTCTAAAATCAGAATTTGCATCCCTTAGGACTTTAGCTGCACTTGTAGTTACTAGAGATATTTTCAGGTTTATGTGTTCTGTTTTGGTCTACTTTGTCACTCCTGCTCTCAATTTAATATTATCACTTTTTTTTGCAGAAACTATGTAAGTAACAACTAGCATACTAATAAAGAGTACATAAAGAATCTACACTAAGCATTTCCCATTCCCTATTTTATATGGCAACAAGTTCATCAAAAAAACTGTAGTACAAGACCTAACACTTTTCTTCAGTGCACAGGTACTGGGACTGCATCATAATTTTTTTTTTTTTCCTTTCCTTCAAAATTAAAGTAATTTTAGCAAGCTACAACTTTAGAGTATTTTTTCTTTCTTCTGTTTTTGAATGTAGTTATGTTATAACACTCAATTAGATTTAGTGCAGATGTGGACGTGTGTGCACACGCGGACATGGACACAAAGCCATTACTTTTTGACCATTTAAACCAAGAAGCTAGTGGGAACATTAAAAAAATATGTTCTTTGGCAGGGCATGGGCAGTTAAGATTCACCTTCTGAAATGTGGGCCTTTACATCCATGCTACTGCATTTACAGGCCGTGAAAAACTCTTAATTTCTGAAGCGTGATTTGTCTCATCCTGAACTCTACATTCAAAATAGGTCAGATAATTGGAGTTTTAAAAATACTCACTTCTTTCCACAGAACCTGTGGAGAGCATAGAGTGACAAGCGTGGTACAGACATTGTAGGCACTTAAAAATTAGCCATGATTTATTCCACTTCCAGGAACTTTTAGTTACTTTGAAAGACAATAAATCCACTTACAATAATCTGTATTGGACCCACTAGAAGTTGGAAAATAGATTTACACAGATTCAGAATATTTCCTCATTTTCATTTGGAGTTGTGTAGAACTATGCAGTAAATGTATTCTTAGAGAATTCTAGGTATAGTAATTAATCCTTGTGCTTTTCAAAGTAAAGTAGCTTCAGTGAATGAGAATAGAATAAAAAAAAGCACAAGAATTGATCTGATAATTCACACATGTAGGTGTGAAAAGCATCTGCCTGACTGTAACTCAGACAGTTGAAGAATCAAGCTTAAATTACTTGGTTTTGACATTAGAATGTGAAAATTCTATTATAGGCTACATTAAAAGTCTGCCTTTAATAAACTAGTTATCATAAATATTAAAATGAAGATTTATTTAAAATTAATGTACATATTTTTTCAGCCCTCTTAGAGTAAAATATAATTGTATACTCACAAAAAAAAAGTTGTCTTGATTCTACTGCTAAACTTGAAACCCAGGAACATATAATTCAACCCACTGGTGGAAAGATTGCTGCTAATAGGTGGGCTGAGGATACTTACAACTGGATAATCTCCTCTGACTATAGATGGAATCTAGACAACCTGTTTAGACAAAATTACTAACTTTTAGATTGCTGAAGATACATAATACTGAATTAGTTCATTCATTGACTATCACTACCTATATCCCAATATTAAAAAAAAAAGAAAAGAATGAATGATAGAGCCATCTGAAATGATAATTGGCTTCAGAATATACATATTTATCTACAGTGGTATTTGGAAACTAATCTTCAAATATTATTTTTTGTAAAAATTTTCAGTTTTAGTGATAATTTCTCACTTACTTTACTTTCAAAATTCCTTGTATCTCCATTTTAAGATGGTATTTCACAAATCCCTGGGAAGGACGGTTATTCTTCTGAGAGGAAGGGATTATAGAAGGTAAACCCAAGAAAAATGTGATATTAATAATTTTCTAACGACACGGTTTTTCTAATTAAGATCTAAAGAGAATAGTTTCCATTAACTCTTGAAAAACAATTTGCTGGGGTTGGAGATAACAGTTCTGAGATTGGAACTCATAATTTGCTAAATCTGATCAGGCGAAAGATATTAGGCACATTTACACCATAAAGTGGACCAGTGCTCTAGAAAGCTGTTTCTCCTTTTATGAAAGCAACATAACCTTTTTGACACAGAGACACTGATGACCCAAGAAGTGAGAGCAGCCAAACTCTAACACATGTATTCACTAAATACTCTCCCAGCTTCATAGAGCAAGGGGATCCAAACTTTAATACAAGCATTTTCCAGTTCAAGTGAACATTAGTAGGCTTATCCTCAAATTCTACCAGCTAGCATCTTTTTATTTACATGGAGCTGGATTTAAAGCTTTTTGAAAAGATCACCTTCTCCTGGTTTAGAATGAAATGAAATAATTCAAGGACTTTTAGGAACAGTCCTTTCTGTTGTTTTAGCAAAAAGTCTTTCAGCTGAGCTACTCTTTACAGAACATCTTTACATTTGTTTGAGATGTATTTTATTAACCTTGGCTCTTAAATGAACTCATTATTCTGGAACATACAATTTGACTTTTGACCATGTAATGGATTATCTGCCCTTTCTCTTAGCTGCCTCCAGGATTTAGCTGGAAACCTGGCCTTAAAGATTCAGCCCTTGGCAAAGTCTTTTGTAGCATTCTCTCTAATATAGGCTCTTATTCTCTTGTGGGGAATTTGTTCGTTTGTTTTTTTTTTTGTTGTCAAAGTGACCTTCATATATGTCTCACTAAAAAATCTGGTTCATAAAAAAAACCCCCACAACCAAACCAGGATACTTGAATATGCAAAACATTTTTCATGCCTGGAACAGAGAAATTTCCTCTAGTCTTATCCCCTTTCACTCTCTTTTAAACTCTTCCTTGTCTGAAGGAAATCAGTCAATCATTGTACGTGAAATATGAAGAAATCCAGAACAACCACTCACAGAAGGAGGGAACCTTCCAGAATGAGCATCCACCCAGCCTGGATAAACACCACCAGCCTTGCAGGTTCTTCTGGCCTCTGGAAGAGGCATGAATGTCACACAGGGAGTTCCAGAAAGGTGGTAGGTTTTTTAAAATTTTATAAAATTCTTTAGCAAATTGACTCTAATTATTTAGATACAAGGATTCTGGGTTGAGAACAGGATGAGATGGGTTATAAACTTGGAGTAAGAATGAATGTCAGTGTACTGGGACAGTAGCCCAAATTTGGGGGCGTGCCACAAAGATGGATCATAGAATCACAGAACGGTTTGGGTTGGAAGGGACCATTGAAGCTCATCTAGTCCAACCCCCTGCCATAAGCAGGGACATCTCCAACTCCACCAGGTTGCTCAGAGCCCCGTCCAACCTGACCTGGAATGTTTCCAGGGATGGGGCATCAACCACCTCTGGGCAACCTGGGCCAGGGTTTCACCACCCCCATTGTAAAAAATGTCTTCCTTACATCCAGTCTAAATCTGCCCTCTTTCAGTTTCAAACCATTACCCCTTGTCCTATCATTGCAGGTTCTATTAAAAATCTGTCCCCACCTTTCTTATAAAAGAAATGTCTTTCCTGTGCTGAGGACCCCAGAGCTGAACGCAGTACTCTAATTGATGTTAGTTCTAACATTATTTAGTGTTCTTAGTAATAATCTTGAAAGGAGATTAAACGAAGCTTTAATCACATACAGAGTTTATACTAAATTGTGGCAAATACTGAGGGGAAAGTTATAATACATACAGGTCTCAAGAGGTTAAATATTTTGAAGGAACATGTTTTAAAAGTGAGATATGTCTCAGGAAATAGAAGTTGAAGCAACTATATTTCAGAAGAATAAAAAGCAAACCCGAGCTATTCAGACAGAGAGTCCCTGAGTAAGACCAAAGTATAGAAGTTGTTGCTGAATGCAAGTTTCTGATGTAATACAGGTTAAAAAGAAAGCAGATAGGTCTTACAGTGCCTACCTATGAAGAGTGCTTATGTCACAGAAAAAAATACATCAGTAACACAGGTGAAACTATGCCATAAGTCTGTCACACTGTAGTATTGTATAGAGTATTTCAACAGAATGGTTTTGATTGTTTTTTTTTTTTTTTTTTTTTTTTTTTTTTTTTTATAAGGAACAGCTACTGAACACAAAGGTTGAGAAAATCTTGAAGATTTAGTTCATATGTTAGCATAATTCTAGCTTCAGTGGAGATACAGTGGACTATGTCAGCTAATGATGTGGTACCTTGTGTCTGAGAAAATGTACGCAATATGTGGTGAAGCATGGTTATCCATACTTTAAAGAGGAAAGTCGATGTTCAGGTTAGTTTAAGAATGCTGTGGTGGTTTAGCTGAACATGGTAAAACAGGTAACTTTTTCTTAATCATGTTTTCTACATAGTTTCATTCATGATAATTTCTTCAGAAACACTAAATCCCAAATGAATGCTTCCACTACACAGAAAGACTTCAGGAACTAAAAAATGTAAGAGTAAGGGCTTTTAAAGAAATAAACTAGAGCTCCAAAGATCAGCTGTGTAACGAAAACAGTCACTAGGTCTACATGATAGTGTAGTTCATCTCTCCAACGCATTTTCTATTTTTATACATGTTAAATTTACTTCTACACTACACACCTTCTGTTTTAAGCCCATTAGTCTGATAGGTGATTTTATAGCACTGTCGACAGTTTTTGTACATAGGTAAGATCTGAAATGCTGTACTTGGCTCAGCTAATCAACACAGGCTCAGCTGGGAAGCAGAAAAAATGTCTCTATAACTATTATAGATCATCAACTTTTTAAACCACTTCAAACAACTTGTTCTGAAGGCTTTTTGACTGAATTTACATAAAAGGCATACTTCCCTCCTGTTTCTTATTGATGATTTGATGATTTTTTGGGGGGTGATATACAGCTATTTGAAAGTAAACCATCTCTCCAGCTGCCTTTCTGAATAACTAAAGCAAGCTGCAAATTCCTAGTTTCCCTTGTCATTTACAGCCGATTTATAATGTTAGGTAATGAGAATGAATAATGCACTGGTGTTCTCTATGAGAGACTTATGAAACTATCCATGAAGAAAAGACCTTAGATTCCTTTTAGGTTTTACTCTGACTGAGTAGACAAGGTAAGTATAAACACCGTTAGATGTACAGCCACAAGAGAGGGGCAAGCTGAAGCAAATCAGCATAGTTCTGGAAACTCCCTGAGAGTAAATCTGGGAGCTGTGCGCCTTAATGAAGTGAGCCATGGTAGGCTGGTAGGAAGTGGAAAGCAGGAGAAGAAAGTGGTGGTTTGTTTTGTATGCACCTGGCTTTGAGGTCAGACATTCATGTGAACACATGGTGATTAGGAAACACTCCCACTATGTCTCTGAAACTTTGCTACTTTTTAAAATTTCAGTCAGTGATGTAGAGCACTACTCTGATTTGAGTGCTGGTCTAATAGTCCTAGAAAGTAAAATGTCAAGGGGTTTGTACTTCACTTAAAAAAAAAAAAAGTTTGACAGAGGTGGGTGAAAATAATATTTGGGTGAAAATAATTTTTGGAGTTCATGAGCAGACATAGAGTATTTTATATGCCAAGTTTAAGGGCACATTTTTAAGCATGTCCTTCAGCTGAGGACTTCACTGATTATTTACTTAGAAATCCATAGACATTGATACTATATACACTTCTTAATAAACTACAGCATCTTTAAATTAACAGTGTAATATATAACTAATTCTTGATGGACAAAAATTCTATCAACATTCTTTCTTATTCATATGGGCCAAATATGTTCACTGTACAGTGACTTAAACTGGAAACTGAAATACTAAGAAATATGAGCATATTCATAAATATCCCCATGCATTGGGAACATTTTGTTCCATTTTAAAAGCAGCTAGCACTTAAATACTGGTATTATATTTCTCTTTGAAATGCCAGGTAGAACATTTTTACAGTCTGGCTTTTCATGCAATTGTTGCATGCCAAAGGAAAAAATAAAAGTATTTTCAGCATGAAACTTTCAGTAGTCTTAATATTTCTTGTAGAAATCAAGACCTGAGAAAAACTGTTGACTTCACCTGCTGTAGGTCACAGCCTGCTTGGAGTTCCCACAAGTACGGTACAACATCAGGCATTACCCCTCCCTTCGTGTTTCTAGAGCTTATCTGCTTCAAATCATGCCAGCATGGTTTAATGTGTTCTTTTTATTTTCAGACAGCTTACTTCTCTATCCTTTTATCTCAGCTACTACAGTGGAATGCTCCAGATGACAGAGTGGAACCGTTTTGTTTTTGTGTAATTCAGCTTGCTATCTTAGGTGAGAAATCTTTGTGAAGACCTATGCCCTAACTAAAATAATTTCACCCTAACTAATGCTATTCAGCCACGCCTTCTAAAAGGCATTTTATACAGCAGGAAACACTTCTAGACATCCACTGAAGAGTATTAGAGTTCGAATTGTTTGTTATTTTTGCTTTCTGTCAGTTATCACTGAAAGTTTTTCTTTAACAGAAAACTGAATCCTCCGCAAAGCAGCAAGCTGTTCCTTTTTCCTTCATTTGATGAAGATAAGTATTCTGAGTGAATCCCTCTAGTAATACTTAGCAAGTGACTTCTTTTATTCCATTATTTCAGTCCATGGTCATTGATGTTTGGAATCTGTGTGCGCTAACAATCTCTCTTTCAAAGGTGACAATGGTAATAACACACAAAGTGCAATGAAGAAACTTTAAAATGACAGCAGCTGTTGCCAAGACATATACTGCTGTGTAATTCCAGTGACACTCCTCTGATATAGGGACCTCCCATGATGCTACAAAAATTCCTTTACCAGCTCACCTTTAGTACAGGGAATACAGCGGTGGAAGAAATGTTATCGTTCTTTTTATCTATTTGAGTTTTGAGACTTATAAGACTTCCACTGTACTTCAACACAAAATAGAGACCTTCCCCAAATATTCTGGACATGGCAGAACACCTACCTGCCAATAGGGAGCAGTGAATGAATTCCTCATTTTGCTTTGCTTGTGTGCGCAGCTTTTGCTTTCCCTATGAAACTGCCTTTACCTCAACTTTCAAAATTATTCTTACTTTTACCCTTCCGACTCTTTCCCCCGTCCCCCTGGGGAAGACTGAGTGACCGGCTGTGCGGTGCTTCGCTGCTCACCGGTGTTCAACCATGTCACCACTGTATTGTGGAGAACAAAAGAATTTTAAAATGTGGATTTAAATTAGGGGGGTACAATAGGGTTTAAATTAGGCCACGTAATTGTTTCATTCACTAGTATAAACATTGTCTTAACTAGACTGTGAAAGATAGAGGAACTTTTATGTCCCATACCTTCTTCTCCGAGACATTAGCTATTATGGCACCAGAGATACTTTCTGCAGAAGACTGTTTCAAACCACCTACATAATTCAATAGAGCAAGCTTCATCCAAGTCTGTTTATATTCATTTCCAATATACCTGCAGAAATTAGCAGCCCTGTCTCAACTCAATAAAACAAAGACAGAAAGAACAAAAATAAGTTGTGGATAAATCTGTGAATGATCTTAATGAATCTTCTAAAAGGAAAGTTTGAAGATGAAGAAAAATTATGTAATTGAAGCAGTACTTCAAATTCTGGTTGGTGAGTTTGCTTGGGGTGCGATTCATTTTAGCAGTAGTAAGATTGTTTTAATTAAAGGACTTTTCTACTAGCTAAATGAAGTGTCTAACATACCCAATCAATTCCTGCCTATATGATTGCTCTACACACAAGGAAAGATAGTAATTAATTAGAGGAAGCTTCTTCAAGGACAACCGGTCTACTGTGCAAAACCTGAGAAATAGCTGACATGGATTGTTTCATTTCAATGTCATAAGCCATGTTACTTACATGCACTGTTGTAGATACAAAGGTTTTTATCCGTTTTCAGAAAAGAGAAAAAGGAAAAGGAAAGTAAGGCACTAACTATAGAAGGAAATTGAAAGCACAAAAGTCATGACATCTATTCAACAAATACAACTATATTTTATAACCTTTTTCTTTTCTCCTTTGAGCATTTAAACCGAACACATGGATATTTTTCTAAGTCAATGATCCAAAATGTATCTTGCATATAAACAGAAATAAGAAACGTAGTTTAAAATTGCATTTGTGTATACGCTAAGCTTCTACAATGTTTCATTAAAGAGTATAAAACCAAAATGAAATGTTTTTATTATTTTTAAAATCAAAGTTCTGCTTTTCACAGCTGACAATGTTACATCATGTCATATTTTGTTTTCACTAAGATAAGTTTTCTCCAAACATGGTTTAAATGTTAATGCAAAGGCTACAGCTGTAGTGTTTATAATTTATAAACACAATTAAGAACAATTAAATGCGAACTGCAATAGCTTTTCTGGTTGCAGATGCTATTTAATTCAGAGTCAAGTAAACATGCTAAAATTGCCACTGCATTGTCCTTCCTTCTCTCCCTTCCCAAACACATAAATGAAACAATAAACAGGTATAAATGAAACAATAAACAGGTATAAATGAAACAATAAACAGGTATAAATGAAAAATGCTATGGAACAAGAGTGAAAAAGTAATGGATTATTTATAAATAGAAGAAAGTAAAAAAAAAAATTCTATTACAATATAAAAAACCTCTTACAATGAGATCACACAAAGGAAAGATTCTTGACCTTATGGTAAGATGTCCCTCAAAACTGAAGTCAGTTCCACGTGAAGTCAGTCATTACTCAGTGTTTAGTAAGGTTAAATTGTATTAACTGCATATATTTTTTGCCATTTACTATGGCCTGTCAGTCTTTTGTTTCATAATTATGTTGTATAACAGAAACCTTACTATTATCTCAAAAGCCTTGAAGTATCATAGTGAAACATTACTTTTATTAACAAATCCATAATTTCAGTTGTCACACCAATAAAAAATAACCCAAGATTACATTGAAAAGAGAGAACCATACAGGTGACAAGGTGGAAGTGAAAAGAGAGGTTAATAGTTACAACTCTCTGGGATATGATTCTATGATTTCTTTTTCAGTGGTAATAGATTTAAAGTTTGTTTGTTACTAGCATTTAATTTAATTTTCATTCTTTAGGTAATAACTACTAAGTTTCTATTATTCAATTGGTTGTTTTTTAAATTCTGTTAATCTTTTTGGCACTTACCTTTAAATTGATATACATCTGGCTAATATCTGTTTCCTTAATGTTACCTAAAACTGGAGTAAATCATATTCAATGCTTCTTTTTCAGTTCCTTCTCTAACCAAAGATTAGTGAAGCGTTGTAGAATCCAAATTAAATGGGCTTCTACTTCAAGGGTAAGGAGGAGGAAAAAATAGAAGTTGTTTTCCTTGCAAGCTAACAACCATCGTGGTTAATCTAAACTATTTTCCCAGGCTTCTTTTGTAGCCAATTGAAAAAGAAACACTCCTGAAGAAAGTGTTTCAACCACTACCAAATACCTAACACAGGTGGTCTTAATTCCCCCCTGAAAACACTTACTCACTGACAATACATGGAGCCTTGAAGACTTGTTTACTAGGTCTCACATTACTTTAGACTTCTAAAGTCAAGTAAAGTGAATCAGTTAATCCCACCCCAATGATAAAAGGATTCAGGTCTCAGAAAGATAACTAAAGATACCTGAACAAATACAGGCTGATACAAACTAACAACCCCCCCGGACTCCGTTGCTGTCATTAATTAGATCTCCAGGAACTATAATGAGAAGGCAGACGTCTAGCTCACATGCAGAACTTCTACATGTAGATACACGCTTAGTCTCTGCAACTGAAACTAATACTTCCTCTAGGTCTATTCTTACTATAACCTTAACTGGAAGCTTCAAAAGTAACCTGTAAGTTTGATTTAGATTTTCTAGGCATCACAGCAGAGGGCAGAAAATGCAAAGAGATGTGATTACTCCTCCAAACACTTCTCTATTCCTTCTTTTTGAAAATTCGGCATTCCCTATACTTGAATATTTAAAAGGAAATGAAACTACAAACTTCTATGTGATTTGTGTATGCCTTACCTGTGAAATTATGAGGACACAAACACTGAAACAAAGGCTGCTCTCTCAGGTGGCTCGTATCGATGCAAGTTGCTCCATCAGAACAACTATTTGGGTAAATTAAACATGCATTTTCAGCAAATTGGCAAAATTCTCCTGTCCATCCAGGGGCACAGAGGCACTAGATAAAACAAACACACAAACAAACAACCACAGAGGAAACACAAAATGAAAATGTAATGTGAGAGTTTGTAGAAATTTCTTTGGGTCTTGTATTTTATTACTGAGCAAAAGTACGGTAGAATGCAGAGTGTTACATCCAGCTGAGACTGCTTTTCATGCCTCTATTTTTGCAAATGATAAAACAGTTGAAAGAGACAGAACTCATCTACCATGTCTGCTGAAAAAGCGTGGGACACATGAGTAGGAGGAAATGGCAAGATAATTGCTGGCTGTAAGGGATGGAGCTGCCCGCAGGAACGGAAGAACCGAGCGTGCAAAAAGGATTTCGAAGGCCTGGAGGTGAGGGAGAAACCAGGGGGTGATACCAACACAGCCTGCAAGACCGACACGGTGGCCAGCTAGTAATGAGAAAACATAATATGGGGCTGCCGTTATACATTCTGACCCTGTCGTTAACTAAAATAACTAGGAATAATTTCTTCAGAGGAAAGAGGAAGATTTGAAGCTGTCTAGTGAAGTTCTTGAGTACAAGGCTGGAGCTGCTCCTCTAAGAGGAAATACATTTCTAGAGTAATGGAGATAACTTTGGTAGTCTTCACACATGCCATGTCTTTTGTTTTGTGACAATACAATCATGACTCATTGGACAAAGAGTTTAATTTACAAAAAATTGGAACTGAACCATAGGAACGCAGAGGTAGTATTATTATTCCATTATTATGGTAGAATTATTATTAAGCATTATTATGACAGAAAAATGTTGGCAGTCTTTTTACTTCAATATCCTTCAAGGACCTCAATGCACCATTAAAAAAAAGGGAAGACACTGGTTATAACCATAAACAAAAAAGTAGATGACACTGAAAATACTCTATTGGAATACAAGCTTATATTAACTTCCCCAAAGAGTCCTGTGAAATCTATAAATTACAAGTGCCCTGATCAGAATATAATTAATAGTACCTTGCCTTGAATCCACTTATAAGGGGAATAGAACAGTATAGCCACAGTCGCACAGAAGTATTTTAGAACACCGTGAGGGTGTAGCCAGGCACAATGTATAAGCATTTTACACGAGTATGTGGACAATGTGACCACCAAAGGGACAGCGATGGGTGTAGTCGCACATCATACAAGTAACAAAAAGTTTCCAATGGACAAGATTACCTTGACCTTGGGAACTAAGGACCACCAAGGACCACAGCCATCAGCACTAACTATGTGGCATCAACTCCACAGTATTGTACAATCACAGATATTTTACAATGTAAGTGTTACAGAATAACAATATGTAGGTGTAGCAAGAATGATTAACAATGTGTAAATTTGTTACTATGAAGTATGCTGTTTACAAATTAATTCAGTGAAGTTTTGTTTTACAGTTTAAAACTGGCTTGACCTATCAGTCTTTTAAGCATTTCCATTACAGTGATCTCTGATTCCCTAACTAATATACATGTTTTGTAAAAATGAACAGTATTCAGGTGGCCAAGCGAAGCCTTTAAGAGAACTGCGGTGATGGGAATTCCACATTGCGAATCTCTGAGCTGAACTAGTGGGAGAGCAGACAGCTCAAGTGGGCTGTCATCTCCTGAGTGACCCAGATATAAGAGGAGCATGATATGCAGAAGAATTAGTGTGACTCACCTTCCCCGTGCCTGGAAGAACACGATGTTCTCCACCAGCTGTATATTCCTTAGTCCCTATTTTCCGAATTCCTATCCCTGCATCTCTCTGTTGTGACAATACCCATACGCAACTCTGCCATTTCCAGATTTCATTCCCTCAACCTCCAGAAACACCTGCCACTGCCTATGTACTGTCCTTGTCCCTGACGTTATGTTTGGTTACATTTGACACTACTACAAAAAGGTAAAAACAAGGTGATATGTTTGAGGTACCTGTATCTATGGGTACGTCTACCTTTGTTGTTCAGTATACACAGCTTCCCCCAAACAAACCTAAAAAAAATATTACTTTTTCCTGTATGTCAATATATTTTACATTCATAGCATCCCAGGACAATTTAGGGTGAAACAGACCTTTGGAGATCATATAGTCCTCCTACTCCTTGCTCAGAGCAGGTCAACTTTACAATCCAAGCTGGTTTCTCAGGATCTTGTCTAGCTGAGCCCTTTGGACATATATAAATACTCTCTTTACCTAAGTAATTCCTAGTTTGGCATTCCTCTGTCACTGATAGTACTTCTTTCCTCTAAATTTTGTCACTCAGCATAGGGACTTGGGAAACTTGAAAGAAGACATTGCAAGTAAAAATCAGAGCAAAGGCACTGAATGTCAGCCACCTCATTCAGCAGTGGGCTTTCATAATCCTTGGTCTCATTTTTTTTCTGCTGCTGTACCTCTAAAAATGGGATTTATAAGAAAGCTTCTTCTTTATGTTTGCTTTTCATAGGTACAGTATTTATTTGGAAATTCTCATTGACTAGGCTCAACCTTTTATCTCCTCAGTCACTAAACATTACTATTTACTAGTTAAAACTCTTTAACTAGTATTTTCTTTCTTCAAATGTCTTACTAAGTACATTCTGCAAGAATGAGCTTCTTCAAATAAGTTCACTGAAGTGTAACCCTCTTCCTAGTAGATACATGTTCGCTTAAAAAGTCTGTTCTCAGAGATGGAATTGTTGTGAAAACTACATTTACTTTTCATCTAGCAAAGTGGCTTTTCTGCACCTGGGGTGAAACGTATTACTGGCAAGACAGCATTCAGGAATTAAATCACTATTTCCAGATTATACCTAAATTGTTTTGAGGATAATTAAAGGACAAGTCTTAGGGAAGCTTAAGCCAGCACTTTCCACCAACATGAAGTAATTTTTTTAAGCTGAATTGAGATCACCCCAACAGCATCCTGATAGTTTTGTTGAAAAGTGGTACAATAACCTTTTTTTTTTGCCTTATAGGTTTTCAATTGCCTGGTAAGATGGCTTGCAAAATGAAGATGTTCGTGTGTATAGAGTGCTCTGCTACTTTTAAAGTACATGGAGAAAGCCCCAACTCAACCCAAAATTTAGAGATCAAATGGGGTATGAATGTTTGCAGGTTTTGTTTTGTCTTACATGTTCTCATGTTGTTTTTTTCTACCTTCAGATTTTCTCCCTCTCTGCCCCCCCCTCATTCCACAAATACAGACAGTGATGTGCATCTCCTTACTGTTGTTTATTTTCCCAACTTTTCCTGTAGTTGTTCTCAACATTAGGAACTCGAGTGACTGGTTTATGACAAAAGTTTTAAAGAAATTAGTACATGCTGTTTGGCCAAATGACAAAAAAAGAGGAAGAGTGTTTTTAATTTTCTATGTCGATGCAGCTAGAAAAGTTGTTTAAATAAAGAAAATACAATCCTTAGATTAATACCAGAAAAAAAATTCAGCTTACAATTTTCTTATATGTAAAATGCATCCCTAAGAGAAGCTGTAGAAGCCACTCGAAGTGGGAAGTTAATAACTGCAAGGAACATATGGAAATTTAGTTCATAGTTAACAAAAGTGTTGCTACTTAGTGAACTCGATTGAGGTTTCATTTCCTATTCCTTTCCATTCCTATTGTCTAAAACTCATATTATTTGTCTCTTTCACCATCTCAAAATCACCTAATTATTTTTTGTCTGCATACAATTGCTAGAAATGGCATTGCATTTTATCAATAAAACCCAATGTTTCATACTGATCATGTAGCACTTCTTTCACGGTAATGTTTATCAATTTTGTGTATTTTCTTTTTCAATATTTTTGCTGGCTTATGCTTTTATTTACTGACAGTGGGCTAAAATGACCATGTCATCTTCTCAGAAGTTTTGTTTAAAAATGAAACAAAACATTCTTTTTGGTTATTTCTGGTGTATCTTACTGTCTATTTATGTTTAATTATATGCTATTCTAGTAGATCAATTAAGATACATTGTGCAAAGATATGTAAAGGGATTGCATAATCAGAGCTTTAACTAAATATTTTTCATTTAAATTAACCTGTTTAGTTTATTACACGAAGATTTCTACTGTTCATTAACTTCTGTACTGCTTGGGGATACTTAACAGCACGTATGAAATGTACCTAGGGTGCTTTGATGCTGTTTGTTTCAATACAATAAGAAAAGCAGGAAAAGGTTGTTTCAATAAAGTCCAAATTAAACACTGAAGAAGCACAAAACTGTATAGGACATTTTAAAATTTATGTGAACTCTGCAGAATAACTGCTACAGTGTGGAAGAAAATGGACTAATTAACTCGTGCAAAAGTAGCCCCTAATGGAAGTATCCGACTTTGAACTACTGCTGTTTGAACAGTCAGCTGGAAGGACAAATACGGGAGAGACATCAGTGGAATTAATGATGGTGGCAAAGTGGCTTCACAGAGATGAGACTATATTGCTCAGATAGTCCACGGGGAGAAAACAGTAGGAAAGACTCTAGATTTTTTTTAAAAGGAAAATGACAATCATCTATTTTATATGTTGTACATAAGTATAAAAGTTGCATCTGAGAGCAGTAGATTTTGCAGTGCCAATTTTCATTGCTCCTAGCATTGCTAGTAGAGCTGTTATAAATATTCATAACGATTTTATCACTCCAACCGACTGCTTTAATATATAGTATGCCAAATATATTAAATGTTTGTTTCCTTACGGCTTTTTTGTACTCAGAAAACAAATGTTCATTGGTACACTGCAGAGGGCTTTAAAAGAGTCCTCGTGGCTTTTTCTAAAAGAACTGCATTTGTTAAGCAAGGTGAGGTTTTCTCTCAGCTATGCTTCCTCTTAATTCTGGATATGCTATCTAGGACTTATTTCTCCTCTGACGCAACAAATAAAGACGGCTGCTCTAAGAATAAGCCTGAGGCCTTCCCGGCGCTACGAGGCCTAAGCAGTGTGACTGACGTAGCTCCGTCCTGGCGATTATTGCTAATTCCGCACAGGCGTGCTTTACTTCTGGGTTATAGATCCAGCCGGACTCCTGGGGACGACGTCTAAGCGAAGAGCGTTAGGAGGGAGAGCGGCTCCTCAGGGCAGAGCCGGCGAAGCGGCGGAGGGCAGCCGCCGCCCCGCAGTTTCCAGGGAGGCCGTTCGGGCCGGCGCAGGGAGAACGTCGGGCCCGCGGGCCTTGGCACCGCTCGCCGCTCTGGAAAAGCAGCAGATTGAGTCCCGGCCCGACAGCTGGCTGACGGGTCTGCTTCTGCACCTGCGAGGACAAACCTCGTCTGGTTCGGGGTGAAACGTGGAGCTTTCTCTGCCCGGCTGTAATTTCTGCAGGAGTTCTGCCGAATGCCTGCCACGTACCAGCTTTCTGACAGGCGGAAAAAAACACAGGAGAAAGAGCGGTTCCCTCCTCTCTCCTGCCGCCCTCATTCCCCCCGAAGGAACGTGTTGGCTTTGGCGAAGGCAGTTCTTTGTGTCAGTACACAAGCCTCTTCTGCTTTGCCAGAGAACACGGTAATCTTTGGGCAGCACGTATTTGCAGGTTTTTTTAACTTAAACTACAATGGTGTGACCCATGGTGTTACTGATTGCTCATTTGTACTCAGAGTTTTACTTTATCAACCACATATCCTCTGGGTTCACACTTTGTTGCTGGAATATCTCAGGTTCACCATAAAACTCCAACTATAACAGCTATGGCTTTGATATAGGGTTGTGAGAAAAAGGATCAAAAGAATATAACACGAACAGCCACTGAGCCATCTGCAAGGGCAAGATTTTAGATACCAATCTTTTCTATTATATTAATTTTTCTATCCTGTTACAGTGCATCATACTATTTGATATACACTATTGTCCTGGTTTCAGCTGGGACAGAGTTAATTGTCTTCCTAGTAGCTGGTAGGGTGCTGTGTTTTGGGTTCAGTATGCGAAGAATGTTGATAACACCCT
>JAVJGG010000013.1:2160933-2174267 GCA_035590195.1 Aviceda cuculoides
ACCTTTCTCTGTTGTAAAACCTAGCTAACAAAGTAAACGTCGTATCTTTGACCTTCTACAGAGCTGAAATAAAGTGGGGTTTTTTTATATGTTTTGACTATTCATGGGAGCTCTGGGAAATATAATCCTTTTCCCAACCTTTTAATATCAGTGGAATGAGTGTGCTGCATTGACCACTAGAAGCAATCCACAATAAGTGTTCCAGCCTTTAGCCTTTGGTGGGAAATTTGGGATTTGGATCCCACAGTAGTAGATACGCATGAAACTTAATGTCTGGTGAAGTTATTCAGGACAGGACAGATGTGACCTGGCATTGATCTGATGGAAAACTGTTAATACACTGCATTACATCATATTTTATTACCTAACGATTTTTGAAAATGCTTCTGGTATAATCAATAGTGCATAGAAGAAGCAGCTGCACATAAATATGCACAATACTGTTAGCACTTCCTTGCTAATGTGGCTTCAACATTTTTTGGTACCCAGAGTCAAATATTTTAAATACAATTGTTCCTTTGTTTTTCTTCTGAGGAAAACTGATATACCACGGACTGACTTAACTTTGTGAATCTGTATGTTGCTTCGAGAATATAGTTTTGAAATGCTGTTTTTCCAAAAAATGCATCGATAATAGAGTTTTCCAGTTTTTCAACCTTGTTAAAACAATTTAGATGATAGAACTGCCTATGATGCACCCTCCACTGACAGTCACAGAAGTATGACCACTTAAAAATGCGTCTATATACAAGTGCTCTATTTATGACTACAGGGACTGTCTCTCTGTCTTCATCAATAGCGTGGTGTCAGATTTAATATCCACCTGGAGCTCAAAGTTGTCGTCTTTGTCACTGACTATCAGGAAACAGTCACTACCGTGTAATCCACATCCTTTTTCCTATGCATACAGCATTGCATTTGCCTCTCTTAGAATATATTTTTTCCAAGTAGTATAGCCTACCAAGAAATCCTGATGAGAATTGCTTATTATTAACTATATTACCATTTTCTCTGGCCATCTGCATGTCTCAACAGTTTTGTATTTTCTACTGTGCCCAAGTACTACAAATCACTAGTCCAAACACAAATTGCCATGAGGTCTGTTGAAAACACTCACAGCGGACAATAAGTCTCAATTTATAATTATTTTCCTCTTTGACTCTTTACTCAGTTTTTAGTTAATTTAACATGTTTTACAAAAAAGTCTAAGTAAGATTTTAAAATTAGAATAACTACTTCACAGATCTTCAAGCCTATAAGCCCAGTAATGTAGTAATAATATTTTAATCAGTTTTCACTTTTTCTAATAATACCCCCCCCCAAATTTACCTTAGACGGAGTTCTAGGTATTTTACAGTCATCTTGGCAGTTGGCCATAACTTGAACATCTAGCTACACAAACTGGTACCTTCTGCTTCAGCTGGATGGGGTGGGGGATGTGTGTGGTGTGTGTGCTCCAAAAAGCAGAACATGCAACTATTTGGAAACAAAACAACTTTCCTGTGTCAATACATCTAACTGGCTATACCCATTAAAGTGTCATCAAGATCTAGATTTTTTTTCCTTAAAACTGAACTTGCTCCATTAAATGATTTATTTTGCTTAATGAGTGAATTGCAGCAGAGAATATTTCTCCATCACTATCTGTCAAGTTATCTCATTAAATCTGCTTTGTCTGGTATGACCTGTTTTCATTAATCTGTGTTAACTGGAATTAATTATGCAACTACACATTATTTTTCTATTGATAAATCCTATCTCAATATATACATCATGACTTTGGTTCCCAGGATGATGGGAAACAATGGAAAGAACAAAGGAAATTAGTTGTTGCTACTACAGCTGTACTCTGAAATATGAGATATGAGAATTGAGATATAAAAATACGAAATATGAGAATATGAAATGTAAGGAGAAGCTCCATTTCCTAAGAAGTAACAATTCCCATGTTTCTCTGACACAACAGCGTCATCAGTAAATACTTCCTATAACTAAGCATTATTAACTAGCATAAAGTTAACACACACTAGTCAGAGAGATTTCTTAATAGAGGTAGAAATAATTTTAGAAACGTACAGTAAATTTCTGAATATAATAATTGTTAGCAGAGTAACTATTAATATTACAATTACTTATAATTAATACTAATTAGGGATCAAGGACTTGTGCCAGTAACTGTTACAGCAATACTGAAAAAATAAAACTATACTGTTTCAGTTCTAAGTATTTACTACCCCTTGAAACAAAACTAGAGATTAATTTCAAAACAAAAATAAATTTTTAAATTAGATTTCAAGATTCAACACCCTGATTTTTTAAAAATTATTTTGTTCTGGATTTTTTTTTTTTTTTGACATGGACTGCTTAGTGCTGCTTATACAAATGCATCGAATGCTTCAGTACTTCCAAATCTGCTTTTGTAAAGAAAAAATAATCTAACAGCCAAATTTCTCTCAGCTGGAATTCTCAAATTACTCATCAGTATTTGATTTTCTGATAATACTGAAAATACATATTTTCTGTGGGTAAAAAATGATTTATGATCAAGAAAGTTACAACTAAGAGAAGCAAAAAAAAAAAAAAGGCTGGACAGAATCCATAGTTGTTTGTGTCTTCAAAAAGAAGTCAACCTATAGCTGATGTACAGCTGCTTATCTTCCAAATAAAGATGTCACACCACAGACTGTCGAGGAAAAGGGCAATGATTTTCAACTGTGGTTCAGTATAATGTATATTTTCAACAAAAATTCCAGTATTTTGTATCTGGCTCTTTAGTATTCTTCATGCTTTCCTCCCTTTGTCTGCTCAGTCATATTTGTCAATCAGAAGGCCAACCATACCAGCTTTCCATCAGGTACTACACCATCCCATTCTCTTCTGTAGGCATGGATGTTTAAAAAAAATAATCCAGCCTTTGCTGGGCCAGGTCATTTAGCTCCATCTTACAGTCTAATTCAATGTCTGCTAAGAAAGTATCACATCTTATACTGGTCATGGAAGTGTATTTTTGAGGATTATTTTATGAAAACATTTACTGTTATACACCTATTTTGCTTGAGTCTTTAGTTAGCACACTTAGTAAGTACACAAAAACTTGGTACCCAATTTTTGTTTGCTTTCCTAAAACTTTGTTTTTTAATTTCTTTTTGTGTTTGATTAGTATTCACTTTGATGCCTGCATATGTCATACACATTGTACTCACTGATTAATTATATCACTTTTGCATTCTAATTGTTATACTATAATTTTTGCTATTGCTTGATATAAGTGGACATAAGTAGCTGAAAAGAGCTAAAAGCAATGTTTCTGTTTTGACTCTAATATTTCTAGCATGTACGTAAGGTAACTGGGAGACAGAAACATTTTTAAATCGGTATATCTTTTCATGAACCCTTTTATTTCAGTGCAGCAGAACTGGGCTCAGTATTTGTTTCATCTGCTATCAACAACAAGGAGAGGCAAATTCTCAGAGAGAATTCCTTGCGATCTCTTTTATTCTTCTGTGGGTATATTATATATAGTATACTCAACAAAGCAAGAATTATGTTCTTCTAAGTATGGATGTTTTGGTACTCTATTAGCATAAATCTCTAATATGCAATATTTTGCAAATAACCTCAGATTTTGTGTTAAAGTACATTTATATACTAATGTTCTAGTTAATATTTATTTACAGGTAGAATTAATAGATGTTCTTAAAACACAAATTTTAAAACCATTTCATCAGAATTAAGAATTTGGCAGATACAACATACATATTTCTTTCAGTCATACAGTATTCATTAATTTCTGAAATTATCATTTACATGTATTTACTTCACTAACTTATCATGCTGTTAAATAAATTTCTTGTTACAGATCTCTTATAGATCTGATGACATATCTGTGGAAGTGCAAGTATTTGAATAAGTAACAGGTCAACCTAAACAGCTGCTCCTGGCAATTAAGATCAGGGACTAAGGGAAAGGACAAGATGCAGTAATTAATTTCAGTAATACAGTCAACAGTGCTATGAATTTAATTCTTAGTGACACTTGAAAAGTCCACAACAGTATTTGACTTAGAATGTGCACACAGAACAAGGTGCAAAAATATGGGCTGGCTACTTTGAACAAAGGACTGGAATCTTTTTTTCTCTTTGTTCCCATTAGTAAATAGGAGAAATAATCCTTGGTCACCTGTATATAGCAGATTTCAGATCAGGTGGGACTCAAGGAACATGAGCAAACACAAGGAGTCAGGTGGAAAGCCTTGGGGAGAAAGTATCAACACCTCCTCAGCGTTTGTGACGACAAGAAAGGTGATGATATGTGGTCTGAATGAATAATTACACGCAAGGAATATTCAGAGAAACCGTCGGGACCTCGGATGCATCAACAGGCTCTAACTGGCCTGAGCAGCCTATAATGGCCTTTCTCCGCACTCGTCCTTGGTGGCCTCTTCCCCCTCTCTCACGGGTTTAGCTGCCTGCGTCCAGGGTCAGCTCTGACGCGGCCCGGCACTGTCCCTTTGGAACACCCTACCGTGAAACAGAACTCGCCTCCGAGATGTCCACGCTTCCAGTCATTTACTCCTGAGCTTGCATCTAAGCTCAGGCCTTCGCACTAGATCCCTCCCAGAGCCATTTTGTCGGTATGCCTGTATCCAGCTCTGTGTCTTGCTGGTTCTGGTCTGTTGACTTGACTACCCAGCTTGACCGCACGACTGCTTCATCACTATGGACTTGTCTGGTGGTGACTGGTACCTCGGCTGAATCTGTGGATCTGCTCTGTTCTTGGGGGTATTGAGGGACTGCGCCCTTTGGTAGTGAGGACACTGTCCCTGCCAGCCTCGCTGCCACCCTCCGTTCCCGCTCTCCTTCCCTTACGGCGTAGACTACTCTTCCTACTCCCTGAAGGACGGAGTGAGAGTCACCCTAACATGTTTTGTCTGAGCGCCCGAACAGGTAAGTGGACTGGGACTAGATAAATGGCTCTAGGTGGCCCTGCTCGTGCAGAGTGGTGGACGAGATGACCTCCAGAGGTGTCTTCCAGCCTCGACCACTCTGTGACTGTGATCATCTCCTGTTATTTGCAGAATGAGTGGTTACTCAGAGTAACCTTTAAGTTGTACCCAGTTACTGCCATTGGAGAAACTACTATTTCTTTTGACAAGCTATGGCCAGAAGAATCTTGGTACGTGATGGATCTCGCTCAACATTTTCAGGAGCTATTTTGTGAGTTAAAACAACAGAATTACTTTTTTTTCAAATTGTCAGTTGGAATCAGCCTCACCGCACTGCATTTTGTCATCAAACTTTTAAGTTTGTATTAAGTTTAAACATGCTTATGTTTAGATTACTAGTTTGATTCTGGCTAAAACAATGGCAACAGATGTTCTCAATTCAAGCAATGTATTTTTAAAGGCTGCAACATAGCTGCGATTATCGTCAGCGTGGATAATAGCACTGGACCACAATTAGTTATGTACTCTTTTTACTACAAAGACACTCTTCAGTTCTCTTACTTGATATAGTACAAAACAGTCTCAGTAGAAAAGTAATAAAAAAATCCATATTACCCAAGTGAATCATCCTTGTGTTATTGATTTAAATAAATAAAACGCATAAATGTATGTCCCTCTTGTCTCTTAGAGTAATGAACGCATTTCAAGTTCTGCTTGTCTGAAGCTTTTATACTTTGGAGCACTGAATTAGTTTAACATGTATTAAATTACTTACAGTGAATCCTCCAATTATATTAAGACACAATCCTTCATTCAGACAGTTGATGCTGAGCAGCCTGCAGTAGTCAATTACTTCCTCACAGTTCTTTCCAGTGAATCCTGGCATGCAGCTGCAAATACACCAGTGTATTTTAGAGGACTTGCACTTTAAAAAGTTAATTGTATTTAATTATGTTCCATAATTCTATTAAATAATGTTCTTGCAGTAACAAAACAGATCTCGTATATTATTTAAAATAAACAGAACCTGTTTTCAAGCAGTTAAAAGTCAGTTGCATGATTCTGGATATTCTTACTTCTCCAATTTTTTTTCCATTGATTAAAGCATTTTCATACCAATACTTCACATAATCTTCCATAAACAAAAAACAATCTAAAATGGGGTAATATTTAATAAAAAGCTATAAATGAGATTTTGGAAATTTATTAGAAAGGATGGGTCAATTAAACCATCAGAGAGAAAAATTAGAAATATGATTATAAATGAAGTTTAATGTAGTTAGCATTAATCACTACTAATGATTAACAAAGAGTAGTCAATAATGACATGCTTAGGTATGTAAGGAACAATGTAAGGAATCTAGGGAGAGAACAAGCCATGGTTCGTTTTGTGTTTGCTTATTGTAATTTGGTATTTTCTTTAAAGGAGAAAACCAACATTCTATTTTTGTGACAGTTTTTCAGTTCCATTTGATGCCAATGGAGTTGTGGGTAACTCTTCTATGGTAAAAGGAACTGCAGACATTTCTTGGAACAGTGTAGAAAAATATCTGACTATTTGTATCTTGCTCAAAATGTGCAAAAAGTAGAATCCAGACTGCAAAAACTCTCTTTTGTGTTTTGATAGATACATAATCCCTGTCCACAGGAGGACACTCTATGCAAGCAGCAATGGACTACATAATCCTCACCCTCCTCTTGAAAAAATTGCTGTATGTAAATCCTATAATTACACCGCTACCATTTCAAGTACTTGGAATCAAAATTATTGCAAAGTTTATTCTTAACAAGTTTCCTGTTCACTTATTGTGGCTAAAAGGAGTTTTTCATATTACTTAGCTGCTTTTATTTCAGCATGTTCAAAGATATTAGATAGTTACACATACTTATTTTTCTCTCCAAACAAAGCTACTCATATCAACAGCATATTCATTTCCTTTGTATTATAGCACCATTCCTCCATATGTTATGTTTATATATACAAGGAATCTAAAGTAAAAAAAAAAAAAGGTTTTGTATCTTTTGTTATAATTCCATTTTTAAATAACATTTAAAACCAAATCAGAGCAACTCAGTTACAACATTTGTTTTACTGATTTGTTTTTACCCATGATCCAAAATCAGGTGAAAGAGCTCCTAGCTTTCTTGGTTCAATTTATTTAGGTAATGTCTGACGGTTTCTTAAAATAGATTATTTAGTAAGCCAATTTTTGAAGCTTGTTCTAATTTTTATACTTGCTCATTTTTCTTATTTCTGTTTTTATTGTTGTTTTACAATAGGCATACCAATATCAGAGAAGGTAAGAGTAAATTAACAGCAAGAAAGTTGACAGTAAAGTTCCAAAGATGACACTAACAGAATATATTTTCTCAGAACACTCTTTCCCACTTTTTGTGACTTTTATTGTCCTAAAGAACACAGATAATAGAAGAAGATACAAAGTAAACAATCAAAATTTATTGTGATGGATATCCTTGTTCACTGCCTATTTGAATCCACCTTAAATTTTGACATTTAAGAAAAAATGCTACTATTCGATTCTTAGCACAAAATTGTATATGGTATCAAGACTGAAAGGATGGAATTAGGATACAAGATAGTCATACATCATAATTGAAGTGGAGAAAATGAAATTGAGTCTGTTTGGTTGTATGTTTAGAATGGAAAACAACTGCTTTCTCAAAAAAAGGAAGGGTAAGTAGATAGAAGCTGAGCTGGTGATGAATATAAGGAGAGTGCACAAAATAGGGGCAAGCAAAGCAAAACCAAAAAGGAGTAAAAAGGTCAATTCAGCTGTCATTTGAATCTGTATATGCATGTGAGCTAAACACCATTATATTTATTTAAAATGTTAAAATGCTATAGAAGTGGATCAGGTAGTAGTAGTACACCAAATGAAACACAGGCAGTTTTTTGTGGAGTAACTTGGCATAGTCATAACCTGCAGAGTTTGACAATGATTACCAAAAATGAAACAAAACCTCCGCTTAAAACTTCTAACGAGCAGCTCCAAACCTCCTGAGTACAGCAACATAGTTAACAGTAGGTTTCCTTTGGGTAAAATGAGTCAAAACATGACTCACAGACAGAAAGATTCTGTGACTTAAGAAAACTGGAACAGTTAAACCACTGCTCCTGTAGGTCTGCGGAAATCCTCTGTTATTCAAGTAGCTGATGCAAGGCATAAATTGACGAAGAGAATTTTGAATCCTAAAACCAGTAAAACCTGCTGAACTGTTGGCCCTGGCTAGAGGTCGGCACCTCCTCTCCATTTCGGCACTCTGACATCGGCGAGTCTGCAGCTCTCGCAACCAAATTACCGAATCTGGTCTCCCTGTGAAAAGCATGGGATTCATGCGCCCTCAAAATGCTTTCTCTTGCCTATACGCCCCCTTCCAAGTATACAGGCGTAAATAGACACAGAATTTTCATTTATTAAATATTTGGGATTAAGTGGTAAAAACTTGATTTTTTAACAATAAGCACTAACAAATATTGCAATCACTGTCTGGAGCCTTCAGGGTCTGAATGGCAAAACTAAGGCTGAATACTGGAGGTTTTCGACATGCGGTTGGACAGGGTGCGAGATAATCTCACCTGAACTCCCTTTCCCAAGAAAGGTTGGACCAGATGATCTTTTGAGGTCTCTTCCAACCTGGGCTGTTCTGGGATTCTGTTGAAACCAACTTCCAATGCTGCCATATTTATCTAACGTTAAAAGTCTGCAGGTTTAGTATCTGGTTTGAGACAGCAGTCCAGGCTTTCTCTGTACAGAGAAAACTGGGAACTTTCGGAAGATGCTTCACCTCACCTGTCCTGGACATTTCTCTTTGGAAGAGATGAGTCGCTTTCTGGAGTTCTTCTCCTTCTTCACCAAGCAGGTGCATCTGGTGCGCAGCTTGGATGCTGGGCAAAACTGTGTGGATTGAACACTATCCAAAGTTTTTTTGCTTAAAGAGTATGCACAGGGCCAAGCACTCGATGTTGTACAAAGTTGAAGGATGCGCTCTTCATTATTCTGTTTAGAGTGTTCCCTCTAGGATGTTATTTCCACTTTTTTCCTCGTGCTCAGTGTTAAAAATAATAAGCTTATAACCTATGCCATTTCTCAAAGTAGCTCTCCACAAATGTGTCTTGCCTGTCTTGTCAAATGTGTATTTTATGGGTAGCAAAACTGAATACATGAGTAATACACAAGTATTAAAAGTAAAATCTAAGCACCAGTGATATTAATAGGCTCTTAACACTTGATATTAGTAGTAAACAGGATTGTACCACCTGAGCCCCAAACGAAAACCTCTAGTACCTAGCCTTACCACATAACTTAAGTGATTCTCTTATAATCAATATAAATGGGTTGTTAATTGCCCATTTTTACTTGCTGTTATACTTATCTAATGACTTCCACTCTTATTCTCACATAGTATATCAGTGGAAAGACTGTTAAATCACCATGCCTTTCCACAGCTATTTTTATTAACCAATTTCCATGGTACAATGAGGTTCATGGTACAGACTATTTCAACCAGTGCTTTGTGAAATTATAAACTATTTAATCTGCATTGTAAACAGGGCCAGGATATTTATTAAAAAAAATTAAAAAAACCCCTTCAGGCATCATTTCATACTAGCTCATGTACCAACATACTGTGTAAAAGACTGGCTATATAATAGTAAATTACTAGTACCTTATATCTTGGTTTAAACTATTGGAAAATAAATGATAACATTGTTGTTCTGTGCTATATGTATCTATATGGGAAGATCTGACTCTGTGTATGTGTTTGTATGTGTGTGTATGTATGTATGTATTTAGGCATAAGTATAAATAAAATTGTCTTTTTTTCTTCTTTAGGAAAATTGTAAACATAGTTCTATTTATATTTTAAATTCCAGACTCCTAAACTGAATCTTTTCTGATGGACTGTAACTTTATGTTCCATACTTCTGTTATGTATTTGCAATTTCTAAGTTCATTCTTAATGTGTTTTCAGGCTTTTGTGTACCACAGCTTTCAATTTTCTGCTTTTGTGAATATCCTAAAATTTGAAAGTTGTTTACTGCACTTCAGTAATGCTTAGCAGAACTTACTTCAGGCAGCCAGATAAAAGCCAAGCAAATGGGAAGTGGACAAATTGTGCTCCTTAGAGGTGTAAGAAAATATCTAAAAAGCTATTTAAATGGAATGAAATTATATACTGGGTCACTTCTGTTATTGTCAAATGGATAATTTTTAGCATGGTCTTTCTGAATAAAGCACTTTTTAACATGCTGCTTTAAGGATAAATCTAAGACCTACTAAAGCATGTCTGTGAAATAGAAATTAAATGAGTTGTCTTATCCTTTCAGAAACAACATTAGCATCATACACCCTGAACGGCAGTGGTACCTGTAGTATAATTATCTCACTTGTCATCAATGTGTCAGGATTTATATATTTTATCTTACAAAATTAATGATGAAACAATTTATAACTCCTTAAATATTTTAAATCTTTTTGTAGTACTTCAGGAGTTTTCAAGAAGACTAACACAGTAGAGCACCAAAAATAAACAAAAAATTGTTAAAAGTTTGTAGTTTTCTGTTTTCCCTGTGACTGATGATGTCTTTTCTTTCTTCAATCAGTGGGATATCATCAAGTGATCCAACAAAGTACTGAAATAACTTAATTCCTAATCTTACCGGCAGTTATAGTTCTGCTGCTGAGCCACGCAAGTTGCATTATTTAAGCAAGGCAATAATTCACAGGGATTCAGTGTTCTCTCACAGAACTTGCCAGTGAACATTGGCAGACAGATACATGCCACATCCTATAGAAGAGAAGGAAATTAGAAATAATTATTTGTTGTACCCAAGGCAATACAGAAATCAGTGTTTACTTCCATTACTACAGAGACCCTAAATGGGACAGGGTTTCATCACATTAAGCAGTCTACAAAGACAGAACAAAAAGCAGTCCTAGCCCCAGATAGGTTACAAACATAATTTAGGACAAGTGGAATAGGCCTTCCAGCACAGATTACACCAGAGCTGGGTTTGCAAGCTGGAAACACACCAGCTCTAAATTTGGCTGGCTTTGTGATTTCGTAACTGAATTGAGAAGGAGCTTTATAATTCATTTAAGGTTTTTCCTCGTTTCTGAATTTGTTCCAATGTAATGTTTGCATCTATCAAACAGTAACGGTGCACAAGGTACATCAGATACCAAAGAGTATTCACTAACTGGGGTAGGAAAGAAAATGGTGTGTATCCCTTTTCCCCTTCAATTTGAAGCCCGGAGACTGTGCTTCTCTGTGACGGTGAAAGACATCTGTCAGTTACTGCAGTCTATAACTTACACGGTAAGAACTGTAAGTTATTTTACAAACCAGAATATTTCTTAGAGCTGACACTCTCACCCTTATTTTTTCTATATAATGTTCTTTATAGGCCTTTTGATGTCGGAAAGTAAAGGAAAAATATAGAGAGGTTTGTTCCCCCAGTGAAATTGGAAGTGTTCCGGTGTTTCTTTAGAATCAGTCTTAAAGGCATGGTCAGGGAACTTTTTTTAACATCTATGGAGAGATTCCTATATGTGTGAAACAAACTACTGCATCTGTCTATAGAAATGATTGTACAAAATAGTATGTGCTAGTATATCTACTAGACAAAATATTTAGACAGATTGCATAATTTAGAAATCTATCAATGTGTTCATCCATTTAGATGTCTTTTTTTCCCCTCTCTCTGTGAGTGAGTATGTATCACTGGTATGTGATAACTGAGCTTTTGAACTCTTCTTTCACTATTTTGGTTCTGTGTAATCACTGCTATTTGCAATAGTCATGCTAATGAAAGAACATCGACAATGCAGTTTGAAATAAGATCAGATATGACTCTATTATCAAGCCTTTGTGAGTCTGCATGCGTTTATTCTATTTTACAAAAAGAAGAAAGAAAGGAAAAGAAAAAAGGAATTAAAAACAGATACCACAGCAAAAGCAAGAATAGGAAACAACCACTAGTCAATAAAGATGACTTATGTGTCATGTTTTTCATCAGAAGATTTTACTAGAGAGAGAAAAAAAATGAAACAACATTGATAGTTCCTTAAGTGGCCACCAAGCACCTGAACTGAAAATGTGGAATTTGGGCTTTTAAAGTGTAGAAATATTAGAAACACTGCACATTCAGACAATGCTGTTTCTTCAAGAAGCATGCAAAGCTAATTTAAAAATTTACATTAGAATTAAAAGTTCTGGCACTTCCATGGAAGAGATCCTCCTGGAAGCTATGTCAAGGCACATGGATAACAGGGAGGTGATTAGAAACAGCCAACATGGCTTCACAGAGGGCAAATCATGCCTGACTGATCTGGTGGCTTTCTACAATGGAGTGACTGCGTTGGTGGATAAGGGAAGAGCAAGTGATGCCATCTACCTTGAGTTCTGTAAGGCCTTTGAGATCATCCCACGCAACATCCTTGTTGCACACTTGGAGAGGTACGGGCGTGATGGATGGACTATACAATGGGTAAGGAATTGCCTGGATGGCCATTTCCAAAGAGTTGTGATCAACAGCTCGGTGTCCAATCAACAAATGGGATCCCTCATGGGCCCATACTGGGACCAGTACTGTTAAGTATCTCTATTAATGACATAGACAGTGGGATTGAATGCATCCTCAGCAAGTTCATGGATGACTCCAAGCTGAGTGGTGCAGCTGATTTGCTGGAGGGAAGGGATGCCATCCAGAGGGACCTTGATAGGTTTGAGCAATGAACTTCATGAGTTCGACAAGTTCAAGTGCAAGGTCCTGCACCTGGCTCAGGGTAGTCACCAGTATTAGTACAGACTGGATGATGAATGCATTAAGAACAGCCCTGTGGAGAAGGACTTGGTGATATTGGTGGATGAAATATTGGATACGAGCTAGTGATGTGTGCTTGCAACCCAGAAAGCCAATTGTACCCTGGGCTGCATCCAAAGCAGCGTGGCCAGCAGGTGAAGGGAGGGGATTCTGCCCCTCTGCTCTGCTATCATGAGACCCCACCTGCAGTTCTGTGTTCGGCTCTGGAGATCCCAGCACAAGAAAGACATGGACCTGTTGGAGCGAGTCCAGAGGAGGGACATGAAAATGTCTATAGAGAAAGTCTGAGAGAATTGGGGTTGTTCAGCCTGGAGAAGAGAAGACTGGAAAAATATTATTAAGGCCTTTCAGTACTTAAAGGGGGCTTATAAGAAAGATGGAGAGAGGCTTTTTACCAGGGCCTGTAGCTACAGCACAAGGAATAAAGGTTTTAAACTAAAAGAGGGCAGATTTAGATGAGATGTAAGGAAGAAGCTCTTCCCTGTGAGGGTGGTGAGGCACTGGCACAGGTTGCCCAGAGAGGTTGTCCCCATCCCTGGC
>JAVJGG010000013.1:2202161-2218308 GCA_035590195.1 Aviceda cuculoides
GCCTGCCCGCCGGAGGGGGGAGTGGGTTCCGGGGTTTGCTTGGCTTCTGCTTTCCCTGTTAAACTGTCTTTATCTCAACTCAAGAGTTTTTGCACTTTTACCCTTCCGATTCTCTCCCCCATCCCGCTGGTGGGGAGTAAGTGAGCGGCTGCGTGGGGCTTAGTTTTTGGCTGGGGTTACACCACAACACTGATCAAGTTGATATGATTTGTACAACAAGGGAAATTTAACAAAAAACTTATGTAGTCAATCTAAAACCTTCGGTACTATCAGCTATCAGGTTCTCTGAAGGCTTCAGGAAAAATTCCGTTATTCAGACATGTTTCCAAATATATTTCCTCTGTTTCATATGAGGGCACAGGTCCTTGTTTAAAGCGACTGCTTAGGTCTTTCAGTGACAAAAAAGTTACAACATGTTAGCTTGTTCTATAGTACAACATCTAGGTTGTACTTAGTTGGTGTAAAGGAATCTGTATTTGTCAGCATATACATGAGAGAGATTTTGTGCTAAATCAAAATTTATATAATTGCTGTACTGTAGGCTGTTCTTCGCCAATGATTATGCACATATTAGGATTTATGCCATATATCATCAACTCTTTTGATCACAAGAACAAGCGATTAAGCCTGCACATCATCATAAAGGAAATTAAGGTCCTCATCCAGCTTCACAACACTGAAAAGCCAGAAGATGCTGAAAAGTCAGTTAGATCTGTGCATTTCCACTGAATAACTGAAAAATCTGTGGGAGAATCTAAGTAGGTTGACAATATAATTGATAAAATATACATGGATGATAAATTCAGATGAATTAAAGTTCAGGTTTCGGACAGTAAAAACTCATCTCTGTATTAAAGATTTAAAAAAAAAATTGAATGAAAGTATGTTCTATTCATTTTTCAAAACCAGTTTTATGTAACATGCAGACATTAAGAAACTTGTAGTCATCAGAATAAACATCTCAATGCTTTCCACATGAGTCCGTATGAATGATTTTGCTGATATAAAGTGACAGAATACAGTTTTGAATATTGAGATCAGCAGCACAGCTGTATGCTTCTTCAAGCACAAATACACTGGTCCAGGCATCTGTATGTCAGATAATAGATTGCTCAAACCTATTTTCACTGGCCAGATTATATATACATAAATGGTTGAAAAGAAGGCTGATGAAACATTACATGGACACGCTCAAGATAAATCTTTAGTGGAGTGGCAGCAGTACCACCAGAAGATGGAGAGCTAAGGGTAAATTGCTGAATCAGGGAACCTATCCCGATATTGCTAAGGCCTTCAAGCAAAAACTAATTCAAACCACATGGACAAAAGGCACCATTCAAAGTGACTGCAAAGAAGAGTACAAACTATTTTTATGGCATTTATCGTACTAATTGGCTACAAAATAGTATCATAAATTACTGTGGCTATAAATTACAATGGCTACAAAAATAGGAGTAATTTCTCATGAAGAAGCCACAAAACTGAATCTTCCTATATTGAATTAGTAATAGCTCTGTAAAAAACATTCCTGGAAAGCCCACCTGTCTAAAGAAACACAGGAAACGGTTTGAGATTTAGGAAATTCTGATGGAAGTCTGGCACTGCAGAGTTTGGGGATGGGGGTAGGGTCTGGGAGGAAGAAAAAGGCTTATTTTATTCAGAATGAGTAAAACTTACAGGAGTTGTGGTGGTGAAATGTAGACCAAACTATCTAATTTTTGTGGAAAAAAGTGTTTGTGGACTGGTCCTATTTTTATTTTAAAGATATATTTCTTTAATTCTTCTGGAAAAGCCTAGCAATATATTAGTTGCAATCAAATTAGCTAAGTAAATATAACTACTACCATTTCCACCTGGATGTTGATGGTATGATTTAAAGTTGGTCTTGTAAGTCTGACCTATTATGTGGAGAAATCCAGCACAAGATTAATTTATGGGGATGAAGACAAGTGAAATAACACATAAGAAAATGTTTACCTTGTTATCATCTGTGCTGCTGGTCTGTTATTTTCTTAGGCATATAGTAAGAAATAGGTAGTTTGGTGTGAAGGCATTTAAAGAGATAACTAATCTCACTGCAATTATGGATATGATAGAGTGTCTCTTGCCAGGAAATACTAACTTTTTTATTTTACTACTGTGTACAAGTCAGTGGTGACACCATTGCCTTTTACTTCTTATGGTTACCATAGCAACTAGATTATCATGTTAACCTTCTGGTATTATTGATTTTTTTCTTTTACATTTTAACTAAAGATCTTAATTTATTTTGTGCTTCTTTATTAAAGATTAATAAACTCTTAAATAATCCTTAGTTTATTCTACAACATCAAGTTCTTAGATAATCCTTCTTGTTTTCTGCTGTAATAGACAGCAGAGTTTATTAGTTTTCTTTCCTTGTATAATCTAGTCTTCTTTTTCAGTATTTCTTTTTCTCCAATCATTTTAACTGCCCTTTCAGACTTCCTTTTTCTGATTAGTGTTCATTGAGGACTCATATGAGAATGATATTGAGTGAGCTGAGTTGATAATATTACATGGTATTAACAGGAGCACATTATCACTGTGGATATAAAATAGCTAATCGTAGTACCAGTCATTTTTATGAACAGGTAAGCAGTCAGATACTATGATTTCTATTGTTGTGCATAATTTTTTTGCTATTGTAGGTGCTATCAAAACCCTTCCCTTTTCATGATATCTCATTTTGGTTGATTAGTCACTTTCTGTTGATATGTGCGCATATTATACTAGGATACATCAATGCAATACATACTATGGAAGTCATTTACACATACAGAATTCCACTGTGGTTACACTTAACCAGTAAATAAGCAGGGATTTATGTATGGCACCTGAGCTGTATTCTTGTCTCCTATAGTGTCCTGATGAGTGACTTTGGAGCTTCAACCATAGTTTCCTAGAATTCAGTTGACATGCTATTTCAGTCATAAAGTTTTTGGAGAAGAGAGATTTTTGCTTGCAGAACCCTTAGGAAAACAATGACTGGAATTACAGCTAGAATTAATGTAAGGTACTGAACTGAACAAAGAAAAAAAGAAAGAAAAGGGGAAAAAAAGAAATTATATATTCTATTTTTTTCAATTTCATGGCATTCTGTCTTATTCTCTTTCTTTTTTCCTCTGTATGGATTTCATAAGCCATTATTATCATGCCACTGTGAAATAGTAACATCTGCCTTTTATTTTTGCTCATAAACCATGGATTTGATTTCAAATTATTTTTCTTTTAAAAATTTGTTGCTTGCTTAATGTTGAGAATTTTAAACAGTCTGTTGTTGAGAGTGGCAGTACCTTTATTGACTGTGTCACTTTTATTATTTCCTACAGTATTTGTCCTCTTTCTAGAATTACTATTATTTTTAATATTTGCTTTGTCAGAGTTTGTGAAACTTCAGTATGCTGTCTATACTTAAGTTTTCATATCACATTGTGGGTTTTTTTCTCTCAGTAAGGGTAATTTATAACTCTGTAAGTGAAATGGCAGCACAGGCAGAACTAAAAAGAAATATTACATCTCTATGTTTTCATCAATATTAACCCAATATATTGCAATGTATGTTTTGTCTTCACCAATCCAACTGTGATTGCTAAATATGAATAATGACAGTCAAACCATGAGCAATCTCTGTTTGTTGTGTTATCTACCTATCTGTCTATTCATCCATCACCCCGATATCCAATCACTTCCATAAAAATGAATAGTGATATATTTTGTGGACCTAATGGAGCCTTTGGCATGTCTCCCATTTCAGGCCCAGCATTGTGCTGGGGTAGAGATCTTTTGTTCTTGGTATTTGCTGTGGTTTATGACTGACAAAAAATGTCACATTTGAGCTACCTCTCATTCGTCAGCCTTGTTGGCTACCCTACACTCCCATGCATAACTGGTATTTCTCACACTCACTTTTGGCTTTTTGCAAAGCATGGCTCTGTGTTTATTTCAACCACTTCCATTCCTCTTATTTTTCATTGTTTCATCTCCTCTTTTGTTTTCAGCTATTTTTTTCTTTAAATACTAATTACGAAATTTGAAATGTCTTTCTCTGATTCCTCATTTCTATTCAGTCTCTTAGCTGATACCACCTTCTGAGCCTGCCTTCCATGAAGTCTCACCATCATTCAACTTAGTTTTATAGAAACAAATCTCCTTTTCCTGTTTTTTCTTTTTCTGTCATTCCTCCAATATGTTCTCTTTTGTGCTGTCACTCTCTCTTCTCAAGTCATACAAAAAGTTATTATTAAGTCTTAGCTGTAAACCCTTCTAGTTCTTCACTGATTATACTTATAATACAAAACAGCATTGTTCTGGTTAATGTAGCTCTACAGGGCTATTAAGAAAAGAAAATGCATGCTCTCTTCTGGTCCTATGGAAGGAAGTAGAAATGCTCTTGCTGCTTTCATATATATATTTTATTAAATAAAGATTATTACAGTAGCGTGCTTTGCAGCTGTAAGAGAAGCAGCATGTACCTTTCCCTTAAGAAAATATCTTACAGAACTGGCTACTTCGTACATGAATACTCTTGATGATATTCCCTTTCATGATGCATCTAGCAGATGTTGAAAAAATGAACTAAAATAAACAATTAACTAGAATTTATGTCCAAACATTATCTCATTCGCTATTTCCCCATTTGTTTATACTCTTTGACTCATCCCCTTTTTCTTTGCTAATGAAAAAAACCCGCAGAATTTCTGCATCAGATTTTATGCATTTAACTGAGACATGCAAGTTAGTAGCTTGCTTTCTGTAGATATCTTTGCCGTCAGTGGAGAGACTGACAATTCTGGGGCAGACCAAGTAAGATCAGAATATATGTCTCTACTGACTTCACATTACGATTGTGCTGTGATCTGAAAAGAGCCACATTTAAAACTGTAACAAAAAAAGCAGTAGTTAGATAGCAATAATTATCCGTTGAGAAAGTGGCACCTATATACGGCGATGAGCTTTCAAACAGCAGCGTGGTGCACCGTGGGCTAGACCAGTACGTAATGGTGAATCGCCACAAGCCTGCGGCAGGCTCCCTCCGAGTCCAACGCAGAGGCTTGGGAAGTACAGATACGTATCCCAGGCTGCAGCGCAATGCGCAAAAATGGCCGATTACTGATATAAAATTGTGTAACAAGCTAATGAAGCTGCCCGTAACTCACGGGATGGCTGGAAGTGCCCTTACAGTGGGCACAAGTCTACCTGAAAAAGAACTGATTCTGCAGATGCCGTGCTTCAGAATTGGGTGTGCAGAGCTGATCACTCTGCTATCCTGCAACGTAGCGCTACATGTCTAAGTATTGTCCTAGTATCATTAAATAAAATTTTATTTAGTCTGAAGCTTTTCTGACTGTGTTTGATTGGTCTAGTTACCCATATTTAATGACTGCCTATTTAGACTACATATAACATT
The DNA here is from genome assembly GCA_035590195.1 of Aviceda cuculoides. NCBI lineage: Eukaryota > Metazoa > Chordata > Aves > Accipitriformes > Accipitridae > Aviceda > Aviceda cuculoides. Next base: position 2,207,590 of record JAVJGG010000013.1, read on the forward strand.
TGAGTTAAGTAGACTCAAAATTATGCAGCTAATTCTACCTCCTTCAAAGGAAGTACAAGAATCTGGGGATTTTTTCATCTGTCATTGTCTTTCCTCAGTATACCAAAAATATTAATACACCTATACCCGGTGCCCTTCTGAGTATTGTCTTCACAGTGCAACAGATACAGACTTTACAACTCCTTGGGTTATTAGAAAGGAACTATATTATATTAAGAGGTAGCCTTTCTGTTTACATTTTGTGTCTTCATTCCTGACAGAACAAGGAAACATATAGGTTTTTTTTTCTTGATTGGTTTTGGGCTTTAATGGGAAATAATGTTTAAGTAAGAAGGTTCTATTACACTGTAGGAAATACACACTTTTGCAAAAAACATGTAACCGTCTTCAGGTCCCTGCCTAGCATATGAGCTCATTTCACTGAAATAACAGATTTAAGTGTAATGCCTAACTTCAGAAAGGAAACAAAACAAAAGAGAAAACAAAGAATTATAGATTAGTCAGTTTACTATCAGGCCCCAGAAAAAGTCTGGAACAAAGCACCTAGAAAACAGCAAAAAGATTAATATATTTGGGGTAGTCTGGACGAAGGAAGATTAGACTGAATAGAGCTATAACCATCTTCAGGTACATCAAAGACTGTCGCAAATAGGGAAGGCAGTTCCATTTGCTACACTCAAGTCACAGTACTAAACGTAACTTTGCAAAAAAAATTTAAATTGATTGTTAAGAAAACTTTTAGTGATGTGGATAGAACAGAATGTCTCGGGAGATTATGAAGTCTCTCTCTTTGGAGATCTTTAAGAACACGTGAGAAAATATTGGTGTGAGTGATTGCGGTGGTTTAACCTTGGCTGAGGGCAAATGCCCACCCCGTTGGTTGCTCACTGCCCCTCCTCGACAGGACAGGGCCAGAAAACGGGAAGAATGACAGGAATGAGAAATCCTGTGGGTTGAGAAAAGGACCGGCAGGTTGCTTACCAACTACTGCTGTGGGCAAACCAGACTCAACTTGGGGAAAACTAATTTAATTTATTGGTAATTAAAATAGATTTAGGTGGTGAGAAACAAAGACGAACATCGAAACTACACCTTTCCTCCTCCCTTTCCCAGGCCCAACTTCACTCCGCTCCAGACTCCTACACACCCTTCAGGGAAATTCCTACTTCACCGTGGTCTCTCCGCCGGCCGCCGGGGAATCTCCGCTCCCTCTTCTGCTTTTCTATGACAATTTTACATCTTTTTAAATGAGGACGGTATTAAGTAACAGCCCCTTCTTTTGCAAGTATGAAAACTCTTTGTAGAGATGACGTTTTCTTTTCTCCTAGTTATATGAGATTGTATTTGTCTATATTAAAAGCTGTAGGTGCAGCACCTGTGGCACCATAATTCACACTCTTTTAGTTTTAAAAGATTTACAAATATTGATTTTGTGTTTTCTATCATACACGGAAACTGATACAGATCAGGCTAGGAACAATGATAACGCAAGTTAATGATTTACTCCTACAACTGAAATGTCAACCAGTTTTGTTTGCACCTTTTACATACTGCTATATATTTTAGCACTTTACAAATGCTGTTATTTGCCAAAGTCTAAATTTAGTATATAAACATATTACAAGGTTTCTTCAAGAAGATCTGTTTTCCAGAAGACCATTTTGATAAGTATTAATTGTATAGTCATCAAGAGTATTGAGATATTAACCATATTCATCTACTTCTTGCTTTTGAGAACATGCTAATATTTTATCTAGTAAGGCCTTTATCAACATATACTTCTTTTAAATCACATGAATAAAACTATTTACAATCAGCTTTTGAAAAATATCATTTAAATATGTAGTTTAGTCCAAAGCACATCATCAGTGTCAAATGAAATAGCTTTTTCAGTATAGCTGATTCATTTTCAAAGTTGAAAAAGAAAAAGATACCTGCACTATCAGGATGCAAAAGAAAACACAAGAAAAATGGCATGAGATTTTTAGGTGATTTAAAGCACAAAACAGTAAATGTGCCTGACCTTATTAGGTATAATAGATCTATTTTATCCCTTTCGTGAAAAAAAGATGATTTTTCATGCTTGAATGCACTAGCTACAGAATAATTCACAAATGAAATATAAAGATGGGAAATTAACTAATCAGATGTATAATTCTATGAAGCCATAATTGAGGAAACTAAGATACTGCATTCGTCACCAGTTGTTACATGTGCTGACATTCTTCAGCTGCTTGTCTGACTGGGACTGTGGGTTTTTTAGGAACACAACTTCTTCCCAGGATTATTGCTAATTGCAAAAGGTACCTCATACAAATCTCGAGATGTTACAGCACGACAAAGTGAACAACAAAATATTCTGACGAGCAGATGGGTACCGTTAGCTTGCAGTCAGCTTTGATGCCATACTGAAGCCTCTGAGAAATTGCCTAAACTTTCCTTCCCTCCCTTCCTCCCTCTCTTCCTTCTCTCCTTTTCTCCTTCCTTTTCCTTCCTCCTTCACTTTCCTTCCTTCCTCTTCCTCCCCACCGCCTTTTTCTCCCTCCTTCCCTTCTTTCCTCCCTCTCCCACTTTTCCTTCAGCTGGTAACATTCAAGACGCATGCACTGAATGTTACCTCACAGATCTGTGGTCCCTAAAACAAGACTATTGGGTTCCTACAGCGCACGTGCATACACGCTGGCACCTTTTATAACGTCTGCATCGCGTGGCATCCGTAGTAGGCCGCTCGCCCCTTCACTGTATTAAACCACGTCCATTCTCAAGGCATACGCTTGGACCGCTTTAAAACTGTGGTCGCTATTTGTCTGTCAGGTGGGAACTGTACAGAGCTTAGGCTGCTGTTCTTATTGACCACGTAATGCGAGTGTGCCCTCATAATGCCTCCCGCTGATAACCTACGGGCGTGGCTTGTCTAGTCAGGATTATGCCTTCCGGAAATACCAAAAGGCGGTTGGGCTGTAACGGCTTTTGTATCGCAAGGGTTGCAATCCGTATCGTTCAAGGTATGTGCACCAGTGGAATTTAAGTGCTAGGACCTGTAGGACAGTGAATATGTCATCAATGGGCCCATCTATTCTCTTGGACTTGTTTCGATCTGTAGCAATTATAAATTAATTTTCAGGAAAAGATAAAAAACTTGTCAGATGTTTTTGGTACCAGTATTTCCTTACGCTACTTCCTAAGTCATGAGCAAATGTCTGTTAGTCTATCAAATACAGACTAGAGTCAGTGTGTCTTGCTTTTCAGTCCTGATGTCTGCCTACATTGCTCAAATGTTATATCCCACTTGGTTCATCCTCCAATGTAAATTTTCCTGGCTGTGTAAGGCTGAGGTATCACGGCTCTTGGATACAACTTGCACCTCTGTCCTCATGGATTTTGTAGACTGTAGGCACATTCTGACTGTACCTTAGAGCTTCTATTATTATACCCATTGTCACAATATTATGTTTGTATTGCTTAAACAAAAACTACTGTAGACCCTGGACTCTACAATATTGGGTTCATTTTTCTCTCTATTCAGAGCAATTATATGAAGAATTTAAGGAAAATGAAGGCAGAAATTCTACTTCCATCCTACGCAACCCTCCTCTGTACCGATCTCCAAGCTTCTTTGAATAGAAATTTGTATTCTTAACTTGTCTCCTTAACAGTTGTTTCCTACCATAATTGTTTTAAACAGAAAGTGAACTACAAATGCATTCAGATTAAAATGAGCAGACAGATTTGTAAAGAGGAAAGTGTTATGAACAGCTATGTTAGATATCTAAAGAAAACAATGGGACTGAGAAAGTGAAAGGGAAAAAAACCCAACAACTTACTATGCCTTTGTATGCATACTACTGTTGAATATTACTACAGAAATCCTGGAACACCAAGGCTATAAATATCTCTGAATTACTGTGGAACAAAATTTAACAATATACTTTATGTGGTTTAAAACTCAAAACCCTGTGGAAGTGTTTATTTTTCTCCAGAATTTTCACTTTTGCTACTGAAGTTGTCTTTACTTCATCCAGAGGCAATTTTAAGACAGATCTTTCTACAGGGTGTTTGAATGCACTAAATATTTGGTTAAATGACAAAGGTTAAGATGACATAAACTGGAACTTCTCTGTCTTATAAAAATTTTCACAAGACAGAGGATCTGGCCCTATCAAATAAAAGGCTAACCAAAAATAGATTCTGTGATAATCAATGTGCTATACTCAGTCATGGTGTTTCGGTATTTGTGTTTCTTTTTTTTTTTTTTTTTTAAATGCATTTATAATCAGGACTACAGCTGTGAAGCCACAGACTTTACCTTGTATTAATTTATAGGACATGGAAAGCAGATAATGACTGATTGTGAAAGAGACAAATTAACTTTAGACACAGATGTCTAAAAGAAAAGGAATATTAGCTTGACATAAATCAACCTAAACTATATTCCTAATGAAATTAAGCTTGTTGTAAAATATATTTTACCTGAATCTCAATGAAAAAAAATGTTTTTAGTAGTTCCTTTTCTTTTTATTATCTATGCATAAAAATGTAATATTTAACTTGTTCTAGAGCTGTTATTTTTTTTGTATGCTGGTAACTAGAAAAGCTACCTGCCCCTAGACATAGCATTTATGTTTCTTTCTTGCAACTTATGAATATTTAGATGTGCTTAAAACTTCCAAGGCCTTGTTGAAATATCAGTATTCTGTGTATATATATACATATATATTAAAAAAAAGATAATTACTATAGTAATATTTAACATATTTGAAAACTGCAGCATTTGGATCATTCCTATGAAGTCTCATTTTTGGTAAGGCTCATTTCATAAGAAATCTCAGTTTTAAACTTCATTCAAATCCGGTTGCGATATGTCATTTTAGAACAAGTTGGTAATATAAACTATTGACTGAAACTCATGGCAAAAATCACTCTAGGCCACACAGTAATGCATGTAATTACTCTTCCTTTTATATCCCCAAATTATTATTGCTCTGTCTTTTTTTCTTTTTAATAGAATTCTGACTCTCCCAACTGTAACATCAAACACAAAATTTTAAGACTGGGATGTAAAGGAAGTGTGAAAGAAATAGCCTATGGTCCTGATCCAGCAAAATACTTAGGAAAGCATGTGTTTGAGTCTAGCCATACACTTGCATGTCCATGAAAACTTATAGCACTTTTATGATGTTCTTTTCTTGAAGTGTACTTGAGCTTCAGTCAATGAGACAAATAACACATAGGTACTGAGAGTCACAGTTTATGTTTGTACTAATTAAGTAAACAAAGCTAGGGCTCAGTTTTTGGCCACGAAGTGGAACAATGCATTCATTTAAAACTCTGAAAAATGAGCCATGTTAAAAATTATCACAGATTGTGTTTCAGTTGTTGATTCTATTTATTCCTAATCCTTGAAGAATAATAAAAGAGGGAAAAAAACAGAAAGTCAGCAAAAAACAAAACCAAGGGGAGCTAAGAAAATCCTGACCACAATAAAATGGAGTTTTGTTTGATTTCAGAGAGATCCAAGATTTTTCCAGGATCTTTTCTTTTTCTTCCTTCTAGATCGATCCTGAAAAAAACCAAAACTGTGGCTTTCATTCTCATTCAAGCAGTAAAGACACCCTAGAGCAAAATGACTTGGGTTTTTGTCATCCTTGTTGTTCAAAGGACCAATTTGTAAATTGTCTTTTCTCTTGCTTTCTGTATCTGCTCATTTGTAAGAGGAAGAGCAGGAATACAATCATCCTTGATAAGTATTCATCATGGTAAGGATAAATAATCATACTTGAAGACTACTTAAAAAAGGTAGAAGATAATCAAGCAGGGGCATGCCAGCTAAAGAGTAGAATGACATAAATTTACAGCAAAGACTTCTTCCTCCTCTGGGTGAAATGGTTGCAGAAAACTATATATAGGTGAGGGAGACTTTAGATAAAACAAACAGAAGGAGATAATTACTTCTTCATTGCATGTCTTTACTTGTTTCTCCAGACCTTCATTTTGGATGACATCCCAGTTGTTAATGGACTCTTCTTTTTACCTTTTGCCATCTCAAATATATTAAAAACTGAGAGTTTGCAGATAGAAATGTTGAAGGAAATATAAAGAATCACTTGTTTGGAATCAGGCAATGATTTTTTTTAAAAAAAAAAAAACTAGACAAAAGATTCTCCAAAGGGAAATTAAAGATTACTACTGTGATGTACACATGAAATTAGATTTTTTTTAATTAGTAAGAAATCTATGGATTTGCTGAAGATCTTTATTTTACAAATATTTCCTAAATTCTAGTGAAGTTTTTCTGTGGTAAATCAAAATCTACATAGGTTTTGAAGTATTTCCACATACATATATTGTAAGAAAGGCAAATTTATTAAATTGATAAGTCAGATTTCGGCTTTTCTCACCAACTGTTATGTCAATTCCCAGTTACCCCCTAACCCCATGCAGAGACTCATGGTGCATCATTACCTAACTGGGCAGGGTACGTGTGCCTGGCTGTGCTGGTGGCCTCCGAGGCAATCAGAGATGGTTTTCCTCCTGACATCAGAAGAGAAAGCCCAGGAGGTGGTGGTGGGGGGCATCTAAGTGGAGGATGTCTTTGTTCTCCCTAGATCCCAAGAGAACTTCATCGTATGCATGATCCTCATTTCAGTGTGCCCCTTCCCCAGTTCTGGGCGCCCCTCTCCCTTGTCTGTCCTCAGGAGTTCGGCCTCCCCCGTTAGCCCTCTCCCACTGAGCTGCAACCGCCAAGACCCCTGCCGTGTGCTCTACCTCCACATTGAGTCATCCAAATACTGGTGGTCACACACATATCGAGGAGGTCTTTTGTTATTCCGTATCAGAAAAGACTTCTTTACTACGAGGGTGGTCAAACACTGGGGTAGGTTGCCCAGAGATGTAGTGAAGTCCACATCAGTGGACCTATTCAAAACCTGACTGGGCATGGTCCTGGGCAACCTTCTGCAGCTGATCCTGCTTGAGCAGGGGGCTTGACCTACAGGATCTCAAGAGGTCTGTTCCAACCTCGACATTTCTGCAATTCTTCAACTTCTTTCCTGAGTTCTATCTGAAAAAACAGCTTCATTTGGAGCTGTTTTAAGTAATTTTGGCCTAGAATTATCCTTTACCTATCTACATGGAAGTTCATCAGTCATTTTTTCTGCTCAGTTTTGTACAGTTATTTTGGGGTTCTTCATTTTTGGCATGCCACATGGCTACCTGAAAGAGCATGATTTTATCTGCACACTTGGAGATATAACTGTTCATTCCCTTCTCCACATCATTGTTGAAGATGCTGAATAAAGTCAAACATGGTGTTAGTCTTTGGGTAATGCATGAGAGATTTATCTCTATCTTGAAATAATGTTCCATATGTTTACCAATGATCTCACAAAACTTCAGCAGACAAGTGAGGCACCATTTCCTTTTACAGAAGCCATGTTGACTCTAATGACATCCATGTTTGTTGTGTGCTTGGTGGTCTAATTTTTTTCACAGAACTATTGAAACTGACACTTTTGACACTACACCAACACTTTAAGGCTCTGACATTAAGCTAGTTCATTTGAATTATTTCCAAACCTCTACCCTATGGCCAACCCTAAACCAATTACTCCCCATAACAAGCCAAAGTTTTTTCTCTTTCCCCCCCGCCTCCAGCTCTACTTTCCTTCACTACTCAGTAACACCTCAAACTCTTCTGTTTTCTTTCTAATCTATATTACTGACCCCTTCCATACCAGTACATCTACCTTTTACCAGTCTTCCGTGTTATCCTCCATACCTTGTAAGTCAGCACTGAACATGGATTTTCATCTCTTTCCTGATCTGTTACTCCATACTTAATTTCCTACTAGTCTTCACTTACTGGAAACTTACTTTTAGACATGTGGCATGACACAAATCTGCTCTTCCCCTAGTTTTGCAGGGCCATAATGATCTATTTCCCAGTGACTCCTGCTGCCAACAGTACCTATTCATGGTCAGCAGTCATCTTTGGCCGGGCAGAGAGGACGTTGCTGGATCCACAGACAAACTCAACCCTTCTGCTCCCCACCCGTACTCTGGAAATGATGTGTCCGTGGTTCTGACGTCTCTAATGAGTATAGGGTAATATAAGAAAACTTATAATTTGCCCTCAAATACATCTCATCTGTCATTATTGCTATTTTAAATTTACCTCCCTCAAGGCAGAGGGGATTACAGAAATTCAGTAAAAAATATCTTTTGTAATTCTGCATATAAAGGTTTTGGGGGATTTTTCTGTATAATGTGATTTACAGCTGAGAAATTCAAAGTGAAAATTTAAACCTATAATCCTAAAAATGCTTTTAGCTAAAAATACATTTTAGGCTAGTATGGAGAATTTTGTATGACTTTGCATGGAGCACACACATTCTTATAAAGTGAAATGGTTAATTTATCATTATAATAGATTCTTAGAATGAAAATATTTTTTGAAGGTTATATTTCCTTTTCCAAGATTTTAATCTTTAAAAAGTGAACTATTAAATATTTATACTTCTATAAAGTTATAAATTCAACCATGAACTATTTCAGCCACAGTTGCAGTAACGTCAGAATATTGCAATGCTGGTACACAGACACTTGAACAAAAAACATGAAAATGCAATGTGTGCAGAGTGTTTTTTGATAAAGAATGTTAATCATGCCCACATTGCAATGTGGAAAAGGTGGAAATGAAAGCTTATTTCCTTTAAAATTCTAGGTGTTTTTAATATAGTATGTAAGAAGAGAGCAAGCACGACAACAATGTTCTTGTTTACATTAATACACTTAGGAGTATTACCTAAGTTTAGATATATGTATTTTCTTGTATCGTAGATGAGATAAATATCTAGAAACTTCTTATAATTAGGGGTAAGATCTAGATTAAGACCAATTTCTCCAAGGAAATAAGATTTTTGACCTGTAGAGGAATGCCACAGGTAAATTAATCTCTCAGGTTAAGGCACCTAAATTTACATAATTGTGTGGTTACATGGTTAAGTAGATCTATGCATGCATGTGGTCTCCATGTCCCCACTGTTTTCGGTTGTGAAGTAGCTAATACCAGTCAGTGGAGTGTGGAGAGTGATTCAGCTGACTCTAAGCACTGGGCACTTGGTTGATTAAATCTCTTAGCTCCATTTTGTGTTGACTAGATATTTACTGAATGCAATAGGTACTTGGACACTTAGCTTTTATACCTAGATGTAAACACTTAAATTTAAGAATTTTAACTGTGGGTGTCTACCCGAGACACATACCAATGGTAGGCGAGATGAATCTCCAGAGCCTTGCAAGTTCAAACTTGGTACTGATGGCAACGTTTTGCATGGGAGACCACGACATGGGTTTGCAGGCTTAGCCATTCCGTGAAAAGTGCGTGTTAAGGATGACTGACTAGTGTCTTTGAAGAGGGTCACTTTCGCTCATTGAGGACATGACGAAGAACACTGGATGTTCTCCGAGGATAAAGTCTTTCCATCCCTACTTATGTAAGGCTAAGTTAATTGGTGTCATATAAACAGGGGACGCACATGAGCATTTGACGTCGGAGCCTTGGGTCTTGAGTTGTTCGGTCTCCTGACCCCAGTGTGTCTTCTCCCAGATGTCATTAGAGGATGAAATATCATCCTCTTTCAAACATAAACCATTTGAGATCTGTAAGGAGGAGAAGAGCTGCAACTATGTATTATAAGGAGTTGTTTTTTTCTTACAACCAGTTGCACTCACTGTGTTCTGTGATTCAAATAAGTGTAGCATTAACAGACTATTAATCAAGTTTGTGTTTTTTTGGCTAGCAGGAGTTTGGAGAAAACCAGCAAACTTAGAGGTTGTAAAGGGGATAGAATAATTTGGGTATTTCACTGCCATGGACATTCATACGCTAGAGTTCCAGTCACTTTATTCTTTAATATCTTTTACAGATTCTTTCTAATTCCCTATTCAGTGCTATCAGTATTTCTTAGCTGATAACATCTACACATATAAAATATTTTTTTCTCACTACCTTTTGCAAAGCTATGTGCACGCATTATTTTGTTTTCCTTGAAGAACCGTAAAATAATTTTAAAAATAATAAAAATTACAATAAACAAAAGTAATTTAAGAATTACTAATGAATATCTCTAGTGAAGGACAGATATCCAAAGAGTGAAGAGACTTTTTGTCTGTAAGGAGATACAAAAGATTTAGTCCGATTTGCAGCCTCATAAAACCTTGTTATAGTCTATCATCTCATTTCTGCACAGGATGGTAATGTAGTAAGGAAACAAAGGGAGCTCATGGGTTAGAATAAAGAATTGTGTTGCTTAATATAGTGGAAGTTCTGTGACCTCACAACAAACTCATTCATTTAAAGTGTGTAATGCGATTGCTTTAGTGATTTAATTTAGTTAAGATTTAGTGAGAATTACATTGCTTCTTCAACTACTAAAAAACCCACAATCACTTACTTAAAAATAAACAGATTTAGTTTAATAGAAGTAATAAAAAAAATTATTCAGTTAGAAATTCATTGTGGAGTATAATCATAATAGTCTTGTAGGGAAAAAAGGCCTTCCTTGAAGAAGATGATGTTGGAAAAGTATTCATTTGCAAAAAAAAAAAAAAAAAAAAAAAATCAGGATTTACTTTATCCTGAACTTTATCCAGACTCTCACATCAGTTATTATAAATAACATGGGTGGTCATATATCTGCCTTCATATAAAATATCTTC
>JAVJGG010000013.1:2218408-2233060 GCA_035590195.1 Aviceda cuculoides
ACAGGCTGATATGTTCTACAGACACTAACATAGAGCCTAAGTATGGTTGGATCTCAGTTTTTAATGAATTTTAAGACAGTAATAAAAAATAACTTCACCATTTTCTTTGCTTTAAAATAAAGCAGCTATTAAATCAGTTCTTCTGTTTTTATTTTGTAGGAAGCATTTTATTTGTAAAAATCTAGAAAATAAGTTTTAAATCATGATTTCAGGGTAAAAATCTTTTTATAAGTCTAGATAATTAAATGCAAATTGAAAGCAATAAATAAACATTTTTCCATCCAAATTGTTAAGATGACACTGCTGCCAATATTGACAATGTGCTTTTACAAAACTGAAAAGACAAGGAAAAAAACGTTTCCTGAATTGAGTCATCTTTCAGTATTCTGCCCTGCGTTTCATCAGCCAAACTTTTCACTTCATCACAGCTCAAGCATACATCCCCAAAGCAACTTATAAGCAATATACTTAAAATCTGTACGGCACCCATGAATGTTTGCACATTGCTCTGTATTTCCAAGTTATTTTAGAGCTGACAGTCTCACTTCTCTTATAATAGGGCAGTTTTCACTTTGTACTGTGGAACTAAGTATTATTATTCATCTCATGGTCAGTAATCTTCCCCAATTTTTTTTTTTTTTTAATAATTTGTTACAATTAATTTTGTTAAAGACTTACTAGTTGGTGTATTGGATTAGAGTGTTAGTGGAATGTACAAGTCACTCTCCAAGGTCTTGATTTACATTTAACCTTGGGAAAGGTCACTGGAATTTGCTTTGACATAACATTAAGAATAAGGAAATCTGAGTGCAAGTTAGCTAACTCCTTTAAAAGGGTCACTGAGCTGCTCAGCATTTGAAGCTGCTCTATTTAGTAATTTGCAATAAACTACAAGAAGAATACATATCTGGTGTTGTCCCAGAGTAATTATACTTTTCTATCGTAAAGTACTATCAGAGATATATTCAATCATTATATTGATTGAGTATACTTAACGTTGAGTTGATATACTCAACAAATATGAAAATTATTTCTAAATCAATGATGCTTTTCTACTAATAAAGTCAAAAAAATTTGTGTGATGCAGGAAGATTATCAAAACTGATAGGAAGCTTTGAAAAATAGACTACTGAAGCATGCAATGAAATCATGCCAGGAGACTACATTTAAGAAAACTTAAATCTGCTAGGTCAGACAAACGATTCACATCACTTGGTATAGTTCTGACAAGCCGTTGTTGTGTATATATCTTTACTACTAGCTAAGATAGATTGATCTGTATTGTGTTTGTAAGAGTGAATTATGGCTATTTGTACTGGTGTTATCTAGCAGTCAAGTAACAATTGCCTAAACTGCTTTAGCCTCAAAAGACATATGAAAATTCCTGTCATATATTCTCACCACCTAACTTAAGGGCATTTACCTTAACTCTCTAACTAGAATATTCCTTCATTGCTGACGTAGTCTCTTCAGGGCCTCAGTTCCCCGAATCACTGTCTGGAAACACAAGCCCCCAGAAAACATAGTCTTAATTAAGGTACCCTCATCAAACATGATGCGAGTGAAATATGTTGTGAACTTGCTGACTCTGAATTTAAAACAATTCCTAAAGAGCTGGATCAGAGAACAGGGAGATGGGTGTCACATTTTTATTTTTGTATCTGGGTCCTATGTGACTGAGAAATATTATGGTCTCTGGCCTAGAATAGGTATGTAGTCTGGAGAAGAGCTGAGTCTCTTAATCATCAGATCAGTTCCATCTGTCATTAAGTTGCTTCACTTGGATACACAGAAAGTGAGGACGAGTACTGCCTGTGGACCATGGTGAAAGTACAGTGGAAGAAAGTGTCTACCGAATGATGGTTTATGACAGAGGTTAAACATAACAAAAGGCACTGAGGAGACTCAAACTCTAACTTTGAAATTTCTACTTTAAATTGTTTTAAAAGTAGGTTAAAAATAAGCTGTAGAAAGGGGCAAAGCAAAAAAAATCAGCTGGAATTCTCTTACAGGAAGTATTTTTTTAATAAAAAAATAAATAATTTTGTAATACTTGATTCGTGGGAGAGATGCACACTCTTATTCTGGACATGCTGTCACAGATTTTATGGTACTTCTGAAACAAGGATGAAATATACATAAAGTGATGTGATTAAAAAAATCATCGTAACTTCATTAAACCCCCAAATACAACATGCATTTTCTTCCTTAACACTAAAAGAACTACAGCCATTTCAGTGTCATTCACAGAAAAGGCCCCAAATCTTGACCATACTTTCTCCATTCCAGTGACATTGAGCAGTGATTAGTGACCAAGAGGAGCACTGGAAAGCTGAGCATAATATCAAAGTAAAAAATAGATAGTAGGAAGGCAGTTTTGTATAATATTTTTAGGGGTATTATTAATAAGGCTTTGGTTATTAATTTGGCCTATAAGTGTAGTATTAGACAAATTGAACTATTAGGCTGTTAAAACACTAATTGTACAAACAATAAATTCTTCTCTCCATATAAATACACATAGTGAAGTCCTTTTACAGTTATGACCTTTTTCAAAGTACTCTCGCTGTAATTCACCGATTAAGCCAACAGACCATTTTAAACTAAAGCACCCGGATGATGGAAGCTCTACCAAAGTAGCTCCAAGCAAAACCACCTAATTCTTATAGTATCTTCTGTCCCACAAGTGAGGAGGGAACTCATTATGGCCTGTAAAGAGGCTAATTGGACCACTGGGGAAGGCAGGAAATGTAGGTCTCCCTTACAGGAATATGTGAAAAACCCCAACAATGTCAAGTGCTCTGCAGAGGGTTGGTTTTTAATCACTTCTCTTACCTCCCATCTTCTCACCTAAGGAGTAAAAAGCTCTCCAGATTCAACAAAACACATTCAAATGGAAAAATACTGCTCTTAATCCACCAAACACTGTCTAGGCTAAGCACACTAAGCATTACCATTGCAGAGGTAGTTAAGCTATTGCTGTCTCCTGTTGGTTGTGAAGGAATCACGTTAGTTTTCCGTGCGCCTTCAGAACAGGACCACAACATCCATCAGAATTTCTGAGACACCCTCTTTGTTAGGGGATACATAAAAGGCACCTCCTGTGGTGGACCCTGGAGCCAGAGGAGCTCCCCTCCGTCCCAGCTGCCGGAGCCCGGCCCAGAGCACCCAGAGACCTGGGTGTCCCTCTGTCCTAGGCCAACGGTTGCCGAGGTTGCTTTGCTGTTTGCAGGCTCAACCAGCAGCAGAGACGAACACGTGTGCCAGAGACACACGGGCGCAGAGGACGCCAGCACAGCCGGCTACGCAGACTGCCCGCGGACAGGGCGCTGCCTTTAACGACGCCCACACAGAACGCCGCCAGAACTCACATAAAACGCGCGTTCCAAAAGACAAAGCCCAGTCCTCCTCTCCGGCTGCTCAGGATTGAAGCTCGCTAGCGAAAACACCCAGCCCCCTACTCCCTAGTTCAAAAGGAGAGGCACGCTCGCAGAGCCCTTAGACAGCAGCGTGGGACCTCAGCTCATCTAATCCTGATCCCAGATCCCGGGCCTCCTACTCACCAGATAGTCCAGCTTGAAGTCTGCTAACGAATTGCATGTGCACGCACCAGGTTAGGGGAAAATATAAACATTCTGGTCTTCCCAGCGGCTCATGCCCAGGCACACAGGCCCCATCGCTCTTGGTCCTGTCTCCACTTGCTGATGCTGGGACTCTCGTCTGCTCCAGCTGGCACCAGGAACGGGAACCACCATCACCCAAGGTCCGACACCAGTTGCTGGCACTAAATTAACTCGCTGCGGACACATGCCCCGACAATCTGTGGTCTGCCTTCAGCTGCTGGCGCTGATACCCTCATTCACTCCAGCTGCTGGCCCCACAGACCTTAGGACCACTACCACCAGTGGTCTAACTCCAACTGCAGACCTCAAATTCAGTGACTTTCGCGGCTCCAGCTTCTGGCATCTAGACCTTACAGCACTCACAGATGGGGAGAGACTGCGATTACGTGTAAAGAGAGTTAATAAAGGATTTCATAAGAATAGTGGATAGACTACAGGGATTTGGAGCAGTGACTGCTCACACCACCAGCCTGTTATACCTCCCTCCTCTCTATACCCACCCTGTCCTTGTTTCGCCCAGATCCCCTTCTAAACATTCCTTAACAAGCCTAAGGGTGCAAATTCTGGTATGAATCGGAGTATTCAATCATAAGAATAATGGCATGCCTAATGCTAGCTGTTTGTTATTAAGTTATGTTAAAAATGTTCTTTCAGAAAAAGGTAAAGAGTGTTTTGAGAGCTCAGTGAATGAACTAAGTAATTAATAAAAAATAAAAATACATAACTGACATAAACATATATACTGCTATTCCAATAGATCATTCTATCATTGTGAACACAGCAACTTGGACAAAGCAACCTTTACTTCTTTTGAATAAATACTTGTAAATAATAATTGTAATTATAAATATAAAATAATTTTATTATAATTTTATTTACATCTCATCAATTTACAGTAACAAGAATATTTCTTACCTTCATTCAGATCATGTGAACTAGTTACTGCCAGTCTCTTACCTCATTTTGGAAAACACGTATGTCAAAGTTTATCAAATCTTACACATCACTTGCACAATTTTGTATTATGTTTGTGTTTTCTGTGCACAAGTTCAATATCAAAACAGAGGAACATTTTGAATTTGCTGCCAACTTCACACACTTAGGATAGCATTTCAGAGACGAGATTCATAATCACGCAACTCATCTTGTCTGAGAGCACAATACAGCCATGATGGAATAACAATAGAAGAATGTCTGTTCTTGTACAAAAATGTCTGTTTTCACATGGGTTGGGTTTTTTGAGGTAGCTCTTCTTGAAACTGCCTTAGTGCTAGTAAACACTTTTACACAAGATCACAGGAAGAAATGTAGACTTAAAAACCCCACATCTGCTCAGAAAATATATGTAAAATTATACTGTGTGTTACCCAATCAATCCCATTGCAAGGTAGGCTTGTCCTACCTACTCTCCTGTTACAGCAGGACCTGAGGGTATTTATATAAGAGCAGGAAAAAAGAGGTAAATTCCTGAAAGTGGGTTCTACTCCCATGATACTTATGCTTAGAAACAAGAAAGGGTTCTCCATTTTCTTTTGGCTAACTGGAGAATAAAAAGGGAGCTAATTCGCAGTCATAGTCTCCTTTTCTCCTTCGCAATCCTTTCCAGCAACCTGGAGAGTAGGTTGCAGTGATTGGTGCCATCCCCTAGAGCTGGGTGTATTGAACTATTTTCATGTCATTAGGGGTTCGGGTTTGCCATATCTGGAAGGGTGTTACTCCTGTCTCCTCCTTCCTCTCCCTCATTAGGTCAATATTACAACGATATAAAAGATTTTTGTGGGGAAAATTTCAAAAGCAATGTGGCCACACAATTTGAGTGAAAGGGACAAGAGTAAGTGTTCCAAAAAGCTAGAGACCATGCGTGGGGGAAAAGCTAGTTCTAGAAAACTTTACTAGTGGACTTTTCTCCTTTGAAAAAAAGTTTTTTTTTTTTTCTAGTTTTCTCAGGATGATGTTGACCACAATGCCCTCTACAGTGAAGGAGGAAAAGGAGAGTAATATAAAACAGATTTACTAGGCATTTAGAATTAAGCATGTCTATCCCATTTTGAAAATTATAGTTCTACACAGACTTTACTAAAATGCCAAGAAGAATGTTCAGTCTTTCACTATGAAAATAAAGATTGGCTCTTGGATCCCTCTAACTCCCTTATGCTATTTTTTTTTCTTTTTTTTTGTTTGTTTTTCTTTTAGCTCTGCATCTCAATGTAATGATTTGTTTATATTCTATGATTGTCAGGGATAAGTGATGCTTCCAAGAAAGAGACATTTTTAAAAGTTTTACTGTCCCTGGATATACAAGTGCTAGCTTTATGCTTAGCTCATTCTTAAAAAAAATGTTCTTCTGACTGTTGCTACTTCTTTTATACCAACACAGTAAATCTCTGCTGCGAAGCACAAGAATGAATAGTGTTTTAAGTTTGGCTGCTATCCTGACCCCCAAGAAAAAGTGTTTACAATAGGATGGCTTTAGATACATTTTCCGATTCAAGCTTTTCTCATGAAAGCATCTTATTTGTTCAATATATCATAAGTAAACCAATTAGCTTCTGAAAGTTGGTTTTTTTCTAATCAAGACACACCACTAAATCATGAGATTATTGACTCTTTAAATTATTTCTATCTTATTTTTCTAGCACAGCTATTAAGAGGATGCTGAAATTATGAATACAGCTGTCACGATCATTCTAAATCATCCAGCAAGAGCTTCTGATACTATTCTTGCAAACTCTATATTTGAGAACCAGTGAGTTAGTGATTATGAGTCTTCCTTTGTCATACTGCCAATAGGAGAAAGGTATTCATGGATGAGATCCAATTATGAAAAGCTTCTATCATTTATATGGGTTTTTTTTAGTACATGGGTATTTTAGAGTAGTCACATGGAAGTCTGATTTCTTTATTTTACAAAACCTATTAAAAAAAATCTGAGGAAATTGCAAACTATGCAGCAATCCTCTAAAATAACTACTTTAATAAAGCAAAAGTTGACACCATTATTAAAACACAGAAACCATTGTTATAAGACAGGAAACAAAGGTGATTCTTACCTGTAAAGCCCTTGTCGCATTCACAAATAAAAGTGTTTGGAGTAACATTGCTGCAGTTACCATTGAAACACGTATGGGGCTGGCACTGTCCAGCTATTTCTGTACAATTTTTACCTATTTAAAAGGGATAATAGAAACATTGAACTTTAGTAAAAATTAATATTTTTTCCTGAAATGTCAAATTTATATGTAAAATAAAACAATATATTTGATAGATAGGTGGGTGGATAGATAGGTATTTGTGCTAAGGTTGGTCACTAATTTTCACCAGAATTACTGAAGTTCTAAAGCAAGGCAGAAAGATATTCAGCTGCTGTAAAATAAGCTATTGTGCTCAACCTCATCTGCCACATAGTTACAAATTCACATGTAGCTTAAAATGCAGAAATGCTATTAGTACTGTAATATTTGTTTCTTTTTGAGATTAATCTAGCTTACAGTTTCTTCCAGCATTGCGAACAAAAGATGTTCTCATGTGGATTCCAGTTTGAATTTTTCTTAATATGAGCTTTCTGGAAATTACAATTTTAAAATGTTTATGCTATTACAACATATGGGTCTAAGTACCGTATAATTATGCTTGCCACTTGAATTGTTGCTATGACATTATTCACACTTCAACAACTTTTCAAATTTCTAATAGACTTCATATTATGGGATGCACTTTCTTCCTCCCTTACTCTTGTGTAGCCACGTCCATAATGTATGTTTAATCTCCTAATTCTTCTTGTTTACGTACATCTTATTTACTGGACCAGTATTTCCAGTACAAAACTATGGCATTAGCCAACACTGTCCCATATAGGCTAACAGAATATTTTAAGCATTGCTTACTGTTAACATTAAGCATGATCATTTCTTTTAACAGAATTGCTTGTGAATCTCTCCATTAATTTGAATTAAAGTAGTACCAGACACTTACTGATATTATTTTCAAAGCATTTTACACAGCCTCCGAAATTATAAAAGGAACAGAAAAAGTACTGCATATCATCAATATTTTCCACTATTTTACTAAACTTTGAATAATTATAAAAATCTTTTTCTCATAACATTGACTTATTCATACCTGCATAATCTTCTATTTGCAAATGCATTAGTAACCAAATTATTATGCGGTTTGAAAAGCAATTAAAAATAAATTACAGCAAGCTTTATGCAACATAACCTTCATTTCTGTGTTCTATGAACCTGACTCGTTCCTGACTCATCAGCGGTGTTTCATAGCATAGCATCGCTATTGCGAGCGCATAGAAGTGCAGTCCATCAAAAGAACATCGCTGGAATTCTGCACCACAAGTACAGAAAGAGCTACAACAATCCTTTTTGTGATGTGAATTAATATTTCTGGTACTTTGTAAAGGATTCCCAAACCCCTTTGGTCTGAATGCAGGAACAATATACCCAAAATTTCCTTCGTCCCCTTTTCTTCCTCCATGAAATCCGGACAATGGTTAGGTAAGAATGTGTCTAATCATGCTGTACACTCTGGTAGTCCAATCCCAAACCCAGATTCAGTTTCTCCAGTGGGTTTTTGGTAAGTATGGCAATATTTCCTAGATAGAATTAGGTGAATTTTATTTGCAAAATATTTAATTTGGTGATAACAGTATGTTTCGCAAACTCCTTTTGAAAGGAACTTTACAGTGCAAAACAATCTGGAAGAAAGGAGTAAGTGCTTTGTTTTGCTTGCTCTTCTACTTAAATGTTTGACTTTTCAAGTAAAAACAAATTTTGATTTAAAAAGTTTCTCTAATGTAATTTAAAAGGTCTTTAAACTGAAAAGAGAGGGTTTGTGGCAGGTTGAATGAAATGTTCATTTCAACAAAAATGTTTGCTGTTTTTCAGCAGTTTGGTTAACTAACTTTTGGGGGGACCTCGCTCCAAATGATTTATGTTATTTTGGTGTAAGAACCTGAACTGCTGAACAAACAATCAAAACCCCCCAGTTACTTCTGTAAGTTCTTACCTATGTCTCGTGCTTAAGTGGGAAAGAAGCATGGTAAGAACTTATTCTGTTTTTCCCCACAATGCACTCATGAATGTAAGCAAGTACAAACTCTCTTCAAATGACTGCACAGTCTCCTGTGAGTGACTACGTGTAAAAGCGACCCAGTGCCGGCGTGGTAGTGGCAATGGACAACCAAATTATACAAAAATCTCACTGATGATGTTCTCACTCTTTTATTATCCATTAAGGAAAATGTATTATCTATGTAACATTTATTGCTAGAGGGGAAAAGAAATACCTGAAAATTCTGGAGGACATGTGCATTCGTAAGAATCTCCAGAAAGTTCAGACTTCTCAGTGCAGGAGGCATTGTTGTGGCAAGGTTTAATGGAGCACATGTTAAACTTCTGGCAGAATCTTCCAGAATACTGTGAGAAACAATGGCAATTATATGCTTTTTCCCAAACATGGCTTAGACATTTTCCATGCCCAGAGCATAACGGTGCGTTTGGAGACTGTTGGCAAAATTGCTGCTTCACAGTGACGTTCAGACGGAGGCCCATGTTGCACAAGAGCGGACCTCTCTTATGAAGCTCTGCAAAGTAATGAGTTCCAGCACCAAGCCAGTTAGGGTCAACTTGGTGCAGTCCTCTTATCTGGCAAAAAAAAATCAACTGCTCTTGAAGAAAACTAGCTTTAGGGCAGTTAATAAATACTTCCTTGGACACATTTACCACATTCATTCCGTAGGACTCAAAGGATGGCTCAGAGGAGATGAAGAGACTATCACCTAATTGAAGCTGTAAGGGGCATATCTGAGGGATACTGAGATTTTGTTCTTCCGAGATTTCCCCAGTAATACTTTTATTCACATTCCAGCATTCAGTGTAAAAGTCGGAGCAGATGTTTTCCCTTGGATTCCATTTTATTACGCTAGGTCTTGGTTCCACTCGCCATTCAGCAGTCATTTGCCTCTCACATATTACCTGCCCATTTACAACGCATAGCTGAAGAAAGCACGCGAACATGCCAACTGCTGCTTTTATAGTCATTGTTTCACTTGGCAAACGGGAGTTGTCTTTCACACCTGCTTCATTACGGAGGAGGGCTTCAGAACACTTGTTCCTTAAAGTTCATCTGTCTTTTCCATGGCAGCCTAGGAATTCAAACAGAGAAAAATATTTCTGTTTTCACACCAAATACAGCTGAATATCAAACCCTCATTACAAAAATAGAAATTATACAACAAAGCAAGATCTACATCTAATTACACTGATGTGAAACTGGAATAAGTCCAATTAACTGATCAGAACTACACCACTGTAACTAAAGCCAGATTTTTCTTATTTCATTCCTGCTAAAGATTTGATTTTCATTCAGTGCATTACGTATTGAAGAGAAAGAGCTTAAAAGCATGATTTCCATATTCCCTCCCCCTGTTGACAAAAACTAATGATAACCAAGTTAAGATAGAACATCTGTGGCAAAACTAAGAAGTAAACCAGGACATCTAAGCTCAAGTCATGAGCTTTAACCATAGATGTTTTCCTGATAATGATTTATCATTAATTTATGATAAAAGTGGATATTCTGAAAATGTAGGCATGTGAATTACAGCTTCAATGAAGAAAACGTACAAGAACATCCTCAAATCTTTTATGTTCACCAGCAAAACACTTAATTAAATCCTTAGTTTTCAAAGTATACATCTGAAAACCAAAGGTCCTTAGTCATATGCTTGAGGTTTTTGATGTACCACAGTCAAAGCCAGCAGACTACATAGTCCTACAGGACTATATAATTTACAGAAAGTCTTTTTTGGTCCTTCAATATATCTGGCAACTTTTATTGCCTGGAGATGAGTGATTACAGAACAGAAAGAAAACCAAAATAAGATTATGAAGCTTATTCTTGGAGTCATATAGAAAATGATGAGAATACCTTTAATACCTTAGAAATTGTCAATAGCTTTGAGTTAGTAGCAGTTTAATTTGCCTTAAATACAATGTTTTTCTCCCTTTTAGTTCTACAATATCTTTTTTTTTTCCTCAGTATATTTATCTTACACTTTAAGATCGTGGCCTCCAAACTGACACTTACAAATGAGAAAATTATTGTAAAGAATAAGCTGCATCTTACAAGGGAAGCCATTTCATAAAAATAAACAATCACATTTATATTTTGAAATTTGTTTACATTGTTTTCATTTTTACACAGCATGTGGAATGACATGTGGATGTGTATATTTCTACACCTACATATACTTGGTCTATCTCTAGAGTGCACATGGATTGATACTGCTTTAATTACATAATTTCATTAAATGTCCTCCTCTTCCCCCATGCACTTCAAAAATATTTTGGAGCATACTCTGGACCATGCTGAAAGATCAAAGTAGGACAGGAAAGACACTATTTGTGGAAACCTTGAGCTGGAGAGTATTAAATGACTCAGTGAGCTGTTGAAAATTACAGAATAATGTCAAAGGCTGGTATTCAGTCCCTCCTATTGTCACCTAAGTTGGGATGAAAGCATCTAAAATTTAGCTATGTCCTATTAGTAAATTGGTGTGCATGTTTACCTGTCCCAATGACCTTTGTGTAGCAGAGTGACCAGCACTGCTTAAGCCTTTGAAGATCTCAGAAAAATGTGGACTATGACTAACTAGTAGTAATAATAGCAGACTTGAGGTGTAGAATATTAAACTCGGAAGGGGGGGAAACTAGATTTTGATCCTCCTCCCAGAATAGTTTTTCTTTTCATTTGATTAGTGAATCCCAACTCTGCCTTCCAACAGTTGAAGTACTCTAACCACCTATCTCCACAGCCAGGCAAGTATGCTAATTTCTAATTCCTCTGTCTGTCTCTGTATTTCCACCCCTGGGAGCTAATTCCCCACAGAAAAAAAAGAAAGGACATGGATCTGCAAGAAAACTACTAGCCTTGTTATAGAATACTCATAGTCTTTCTATTTTGAGACCATTACGTTATCTTCAGAATCTCATGATGTTCAACGATACCATTAGATAATGTGCTATCAAATGTGTAGTTTGGATCTTTTAGCATTTTTTCTTTTAAGGTAGCAGTGTTGAACTGTTATATCCATTATAGGTGCTATTACATCTGTCACTATTATCAGGTGTAAAAGTCTATGCTCTATATTACTGCACATTTAGAAATCCTACATTCAGCAACCCATCTTTACATACATTTTTCATAATGAGATTTTCTCAGGGGTTACTAAAATAGATGTTTATAAAAGGTTATATTTCTTTTTAGACACTTCAAAAAGAAATCTATTGCATGTCTAATGTGGAAGAATTCTTGCCCACTTACATTCTGCCCTTCATTCATTTAATTATGCATAGTTCTAGTATCATATGGTAGAGAAAATGTGCTTCCTCACAATATTTATATGGGATAAAACTACTGAGCTATTTTAAAATAAGTAATCAGTAGTATTTTAACGGTTGATACTCTGACTTCACAAAAATCATTATTAGTCTTCATGCAACTGAAAGATTATTACCCGAGTACTAGAATTAATAATGGTAAGTAGACAAATACATTCTGTAAAAGCAATGGAAAAAACTGGGGAAGATGGAAAAGAAACATCAAGAGAGAACAAAGATTGGTTTCTTAGCAATAAAATCAAGAGGAAAAAAAGTTATATAGTGAAGAGTATGAAAAGTAATGAGCTATGCATGAGATAGAGTTACAGTAGTAACATACACGACTTAGAAAATCAGCCAAGAAATTAAATATCTGCAAAATGCTGATGCCATGTCATGAGACAAAATGATGATGAGATGAAATTTGAAAGTGATTATAATAACTGTTGTATTTTAGGTCTGATTTAGGCAAGGAGAAAAACTTCCTATCTATAACCCCAGATGTTTCCATGTAATCGATGAAGACTAAGAAAAGTCCAAGACTGGGACTTGTATGGACACGAGGTAAGATACTTGACGAAAATCTAACTCTTAAAGTTACATAAGGCTGAGTGAAAGGCAGCACAATGCTCTGTTTTGTACTAAAGGAGAACTAAAGAAGAAAGGTTTATGCAGAACCCCAGCGAAGCCATTTAAAAGCAAAAATGAATCCCAAGTTATGTGCATTCCAGTCCAGTATCTTAAAGATTATGTTTCCTTTCTAATCAATGAGACATTAAATACTAATGACAAAAATAAAGTACATTTTAAGCGAGATTGGAAAAATACCCACTGAAGATACCCGACTCTAAGAGCCTCTCAGGAAAAAAAAAAAACAAAAACAAAAAACCTATCAAAGAAGAGAATAAACCGGAAAATGTTTAGGGACATCGTGTGACCACGTTTGGGGCCAGGAAGGAACCTCCTCTTGCCACCACCCCACGCGCACACTTCGCAGACTGCCCGCCTGTGCTCGAGGTCAGCTCTGGTGGGATGGGGCTTTGCCGTTGGATCAAACTGCTGTCAAAAGAGCTGAGGGGGAGCTGGGGGGGGCTTGCTGGGGACCCCCACCTCGCTCAGGAGCTGCATTTAAGCTCAGGTTCTCGCCCTTGGTCCTCACCTGGGCTATGCTGCAGGTGAGCTGGTACCTGACCTTCTACCTTGCTTACCTGGGCCTTGACCCTCACCCAAATATTTGACTTACTGGTTTGATGTCAGGATCTGGGGACCTGTCTGGGAACCACTGGACTGTTGGCTGGCTCTGAGTGCCATCCCCAGAACCGCTCTGTGTTTCTCGCAGGGGTGCTGTGGGACGGTGCCCCTTGTCACTGAGGTGACAGTGTCACCCCCCCCTTCTAAGCACCCCTCCCTTGCAGGACAGCCCACGTTTGCTGCTTCCTGGGACCGTGATATCATGCTCGCTTTATTTCTGATGCATGTTTAAAAACGTCAGATTTAAGCACTACTTAATATAGAAACATAGAATCACAGAATGGTTTGGGTTGGAAGGGACCTTAAAGATCATCTAGTTCCAATCCCCCCGCCATGGGCAGGGACACCTTCCCCCAGACCAGGTTGCTCCAAGCCCCATCCAACCTGCCCTTGAACACTGCCACGGATGGGGACAACCTCTCTGGGCAACCTGTGCCAGTGCCTCACCACCCTCACAGGGAAGAATTTTTTCTTAATATTTAATCTAAGTCTACCCTCTTTCAGTTTAAAAACACTACCTCCCATCCTGTCACTACACTCCCTGATAAAGAGTTCCTCCCCATTTTTCCTGTAGGCTTGTGTCCCAATTCCTCCAGGCTGGTTGTAGGAGGTTGGAGTGTTGTATGTAACGCAATTTTTTCTTCTGCCCTGTGCTTAACGGATTCCTGATGCTCAGTTCCTTAATGTCCTAGGCCTGGTATGGACTGCCCACGGTCGTGGTCTCTGAGGACGTGCATACCCCTGCGGCATGACGTGCCTCCCCCAACACATCCCCAGCCCCTAGCAGCTACCAGTGCCTCTGGTACTCATGCCCGAGCAGGGCCACGGGCTCCTCTGGTCTGGTGACGATTCGGTGCAGGTGGGTTTTCCCCACCGCTCTTTGTGTCGGTCCCAGAGCCCTCAGGAACCGTCCATAAGGAGCAGAAGGTGGTTCATGGCCTGGTTCTGCTACAACCTTGCTACTCAAATCCAGTCCTGCGTACTTGTTACACCCTACACAGCTCTCATTTACTCCACTCACAGTTGTGTGTGCTCAACATGCACACATACCAGTGTGAGGACTAGAAACCGGCCAAAAAGGCAGTCCAAGGAGTCACAGAGGTAAAAGAAATGCTAGAAAGAGCATATGTCTTATTTCAAGGGCCATGGTTTTCCTTAGGGGAAAAAATAAAAACAAGACATTCTTTTCGCCTGTCATCTTTATTGTAGTTCTTTCCAAGATCATGAAACCCCTGACCATGACTGTGGCCATGACTGTGACCGGGTGATGTCCGAAAGGCAGTGAGTACAGGAAACTCAGGAGTAACGGGAGATTACCATGATACCATGGTACATTGGGCAAATAGCTCCACACAGCATAATTAAAGATGAAAGATTATCTTTTT
>JAVJGG010000013.1:2246485-2268988 GCA_035590195.1 Aviceda cuculoides
TCAAGCACCCCCCCGCCCCAATTTATTCCTTTATACTTTTCCATTTGGCACATCTTACCTCTCAAAAGAGTTTTGTATTCTCACCATAGACTGATTGAAAGCCTCTTTTAATTTCCTTACTATATCCTACTCATTTCCCCCATTCATAGCCTTTCTGAGAGTGGGATTTTTTCGAGTTGTACGTTTGTTATTGCTCTGTTCCCAGGCCTTGCCTCGTGAATGCATCTTTCAACTTTCTTTTGTGGATATACTGTGTCATTACAAAAGGATATATTTAAAAATGTTGAAGGTTTGACTTCTAAGCCATGAAACCAAGACCTGTCAGAATTAAGGCTGAAACTCTGGCCTGACATTGGCCTCAGTATAAATCCAGTGTCACAAGCAATCCTCTTAACTAGTTCCTTTTTCCATGATCATACTTGTAGTTCAAATGGAAAATTATTATAATCCTTTAAGAAGTAGGAGTACATTAAATTAAATTCTTTCAAATTTATAGTGAAATTATGCAGATAGACACAGGATGGGTAAGGTAAAAGATCATGTACTGCAGAGCCACCTCAAGTTATTTGTCATAGGTTGACTGCAGTCAACCTCACCTCCACACAGCCAATGTGAAGGTGAATTAATTGAGAAGTTCTGTATTTCTATACTTTCCTTTGTGTCACTTCATATTTTTACCAATGTTTTTTTGTTGGAATTTTTTTTCTAGTTGTTTTATTATTTGACACAAATTCCTATTCATTTTTTGCTTTGCATATTTGAGTGTAGAAACAATTCATATGGCTTCCCATTTCCTTTTTGCCAGTTTACTGTACTTTGCCTTGGCACAATATGCTGTCTCGGTACACTAGAAAACAGCTAACTGTTCCAGAAGTAAATGAGCCATCCTTACTTTGAAACAGATGTAAGATAATTTAATATTCAAATGACCAAAAAAACCCCAAACAACCAACCAAACCAAAACCAAAACCAAAACCAAAAACCAAACCAAACCAAAAAACCAGTCCCCTGGAATTGTTCAATTTACTAGTATGCTAAATAGAGTCCGAACGTCCTAAATCTCCTATATTGTAAGTATCTTTCTGTCTTCTCTAGCAGTTATTGCATTCTCCCTCTCCCTGTTATGTTTGCCCCCCTTCCTCCATTTCACCAATAAACACATACTTTTGAAAAGTCTTGTGAGGGACTATAACAAATTTTTGAAACTGATTTTTTTTTTCTTTACTAGATAGTTTTACTTGCCCATCTTTTGTAATCTGAATGAGTAAACAGATAAACAAGATTGCATAAAAGCAGCCCCAGTACGGTACCTTCGGACATTGGTCTTGGTTTTGAAACCTACTTACCTACTGTAAGTTTTCCATAGGCAAACCCACACATATCTACAAATTACAAAGTCATTAATTAGGTACAAGTCACGCTGTTGTTCTTATATTCAATTGTGTGTCAATTTTTCTTTAAAGTTTCATTCCAAGATGTAACATAGAGCTTGGTATCTATGGAGCACATTAGCTAAGCTACACAGCTTCTCTAAAATAAATATTTGTTGTAGTATTATATGTAGGCATATGTTGCATTTGGAAATAATCTTAAAATGATGCTAATTATTTCAGACTGAATATGTAATGCAATCAAATAACCCTGTAACCTTTTTGTTTGAGTTTATTGAACCGATGTAATACTACATTGTCATATCAGACAGAGGATTTGTCTTGATTCATAACAGTATAGAACTGGGTTATGCTTGCAGCAGTTCACATTTTGACAATACAAATGTACACAATTTTGATTTTTTCCCATTATTAAAATTCTATGATTTTTTTTTAAAAAATATATATTTTAAGTAATACAGGCAATATTCTCTTCAATGCTACTAGGAAAAAAAAGGCAGAAATTTTTATTTCCGTCTAACAAATGCATAGATCATTTTAGAATTGTAATTGGCAATCAATGTAACATTTAAAAATATAACAGAAAAAGAGGAAGGCAACTATATACAAATAGGCTGCTAGTTAACCATCAGACTAAAATATTTTCAAATGGTAATAATTCCTTATAAAGTAGTTCGGCTTAACATCTGCTTAGCTGATTGGTGGTCACTGCTCTTACAGAACAGGCCAGGATATTATCCTCTAACTCACAGATTGCCTTTATGACTGAAATAGTCAAACATAAACTTATGACCTATTTTAAAATTCTTATTTATTTCCCTGTAGCACGGAGCAGACATTGCATGAGCACAATCACAACAGCTACTTAGAGGCATTTACTACCTTTTAGAATCCCTGCCCCTCCTGTACTTGAGCATAAGACGAAATGCCAAGAGTTAGGAGCTTGGCGTATGCCTAGTAACTTTCTGCAGAAATATTCAGTGATGTGCTAGGTTTTCCTACATTTGCTAAAGAGGGCAGCAAATGAACCTTGTGTGAATGAAACTCTCTCAAAGTAAACATGGGGATGTGCAACACAGGAGATTTTGGTGTGGGGAGGAGAAAGCTGTGAACTTAAATGTTGAATACATACAAAATCATTAGGAAGAAAAAATGTCTTAAAGAAACATAAAGAAAAATCTTGCTCAGCATAATATATTTTGTCATGTGCAGTATTTAGGGCTATGTGTTTAGTGGTCAGGTCTCCCATTTACAAATCTAATACCCCCAGTGTATGTCTGTCGTCGTCTTGGTATCACTTAAGTCCAAAGCACATAACTGGGAAAAAAAGAGAGAGAGAAAGATTTATGCTCTGTTTCAAAACTGTCTATTCTGGCCTTTAACTGAGTGGTAGAAAGCGTAATCTTTATGGTAGAAGTCACTTTCCCATGAATATATGAAGGAGTGCTAATGATGCCTCATACACACAAGAGATCACTGTAAAAGATGAGTTTACAGAGGTAAGTTATAGGCTTTAGGAAAATGAGATTTGATCATTCAAGCATCTCAGGTGATGATCATGAGAACAGTTAATGAACTTGAAAAAAGGTGTTAACTCTCCTGAGACAATCTCGTAGTGGCTGGGAGGTAATGATACATATTTGCAGAAGCAATTGCAGTAAGACATAACAAAAGGAGAGTCAATTAAAATAGTTATCAGAAGTATTACTCTATGTTGCTGTATTATAAATACAAAAATCTATTACTGGAATTTAAAAAAGTGAAAAAACCCCCAACATGTAGGTTTTAGATTTTCTAGTCTAAAAAATAATACATAGCTCATCCTTTCCCATCCAAGCAAACAATCATTGCAGGAGGTTAATTATGTCTGTTAATGGAACACAGATATCAAAATACCGTGATTTCAGGAACAATGCTGAATTCTCAGGTAACCCAGACTCATTGTGAAGACTTTTGTGACTGTCCAAAAATTTCACAGATATGGTAACCTGAGAAAAGTAAATGAGGTGTTCCCAAACTGAAACCAAACAATTAACATATTATTTGGTAGCCTGACTTCCAAAACTCTTTTGGAAAGTGTTTTTGTCCAAAATACTTTTTGCTTTTTAATAATGCAATTGAGAAGTGCATATATGCGAGTTACAAGAGAACAATGTTTCATGAACAGGGAAGACCTTCATTCTGAAACCACCTGAGAGTACTCCAACACATTCTCACATCCTTTTGATTACTTACAGTTAATTCAGATCTAAAATAACTCTGTTCATTTGTAGTCTGCATTTCTGGAGTTAAATTGAACAAAGAGGCTCTTCAACAAACATTTTATTATTCTTCAGTCACAAGCTTCCTGACCTCTATAACTATGCAGCTGATGAAAGTCTAATGTTGAAAATAGGAGTGCAAGATCTGACAACTAGAAAGCAAATTGTTCTGCAGCTTTCCTGCATACCAACACCATCCCCACCCCCAAAACCCCCAAACCATAGCAATCTTCACTGGAGTAAGTCCATTACAAAGCATGCATATAATTTGTTGCATTTAATCCATACAGTTACAAGTTTTAACTTTGGCAAGCTATATTCAGCTTGGGAAATGAGAGCTAGGATCCAGTTCTGATGCAGATGGTGTTATGATAATGTAAGATCCACATAGTCTGAATGTTTTAAAATAATTACTGTTTAACATGCAAAGAAGAACGAGGCTTGCAAGGAGAACAAAAAAAACCCCACACTAATTAAAAGTGTATGAAAAGTAAAAAAAATAATAATAAAAAAATAATCTTGATTTCATCAATGGCGGTGCAAATTTGAAACAGGAACGTATTCTCAGCAGTTTCAAGAATTGCGTTGTCACCAATTATTTAAGATATTAATAAACGCATTAAAGAGTATGGAAAAAAAATTCCATGTTAACGAACAACTAATAGATGCCAGCACTACAAAGCCTTTTCCGTTTGTCGCAGAAACGGCCTGCTTGAAACGCACGCCAGCATCGTTCCCGTAAACCAGAATGCAGCTCTTGGCAGGGAAGCCTCCGCAGCCTCCCAGCCCGTAGAGCCCCTACGCTCCAGTCTCTCCCAGGTTGTCTCCTCTGACGTTGTGCTCAGCCGCCAAAGCAAACCCCTCTATCAGAGGAATCCCAGCAAAGCCGCCGCCTACCGTCAGAGAGCGCGGATGGCAAACTGCTGCCAAAGCCAAGCCAAAACCCGAGGATGCGCTGGAGAGTTTCCTCGACACGGTCACACGGAGGCAAGGAGCGAGGCAGCTGTGTGCGGGTGCTGAAGAGATTTTTCTGTCAAAGAAGAGTTCTTCAAGTCCACGTATGGAAAGAAAAACGGCTCAGTTAGTCAAAGCAGAGTGGCGACTAGCAATCCTACCCCAGGCTTGCTTAACGCACAAAGAAGCTTGAAGGAGCTTGAGAGATGCAGTACTTTTTCTCCCATCTTATCTAGAATCCAGAGGCATTGATTTCCTGCTTTTCTGGTCAAATCCCCCTTTCTTTTCCTATTAGGCTGAGCTGGAGTGCCCGGCTAGCATTGGATGGCTTTAAGTTAAGTAATATCTTGTCCAGAAAATGCTTCTATTCCTTCCCTATTTCTAAATTTCTCACTTTTACAGGATTCCAGGTTACCTCATGTAATCATAGTTTGCTCCAAAATGAGAAGCTGCAGCATCCTCAAAATGTTGCATATGCCAGTCATACACCTTTTCTGCTACATGTCCGTAACATTTCTTAGAGCTGCACTCCCTGTCTGCAAAACATCTTTGCACTTGTATGATGGTCCCTCTCATGAAGGTATTTACATTCTAAGGACAGAGAAGGAGAACTGAAGGGGAAAATTACAAAAAAATAAAAGGTGGGATTAAAAAGAAAGATAAACTTACTAGTTTGAATACCTACAAGCTTGCAGAATCAAAGACACGGGTTCTCAGAGGGCTTGAGATACGGTCAGATTAGGGGTCTTGCCCACAAGCCGCGGGATGAGACGCAACGTTTAAGGAGCCGCGCGGGTGAAGGCAGCGGGCAATTCTGTGAGAACCTGACAGTCAGGCAGTCGGGGTGGAAACCGCAGAACCGAAGATGGGAACGTTTCACACGTGGCGGCGCAAGACCAAACTTTGCTATGCAACAGAAGTAAATAAACTGACGGGATCTAAAAGTTTTTATACATGTTTATCAAAAATAATACTGTTACGGAAAATTATCTAATTAAATAAATATTGGGAAAATGTTATGAGGAACGTAAGTATATTTTTCTTTTTCACAGCTTTTACTTACTTCCAACTGGAATGGAATAAGAAATAGTGTTATTTTATTAATAGTAGAATTTTGTATCTGATTTGCTGATACATGTCTCTACTAATTTTATTTTTCTTATAAGCTTGAAAAGGAAAACCACACAATTTAAAAGAAATCATGCTTTTCAATAAGCATTTGGCACAGTTTAAACATATATTATGCATTTGAAAATAAACTCACAATCAGAGACTCTGCTTTGAATAATGACATGAAAATTTTAGTTAGTTAGTTATTTCTGCAAGCTTGAAACAGATTTGGTTTAGTGTTTGGCTCCAAGTACCAAGGCTTGAAAATTAATTTTCACATCCTTATATTAGCTTATAAATTATTTCACAGGTAAGTCTCATATGTACGTACAGACCTGGCACATACTGTCATTTTTGGATTGCCTTTTTTAGTATATAATTTTAATTTTAAAAGGCATTTTCTCATACAACTATTTCACTGGACTTCCTGTCCATGTTGACATAGAACTGCAGCACCATCAGAATAGCTTCTGCATTAAATATTTTATAATCTTGTTATCTTAATTTGCCTGTACTGAATTCTAGCCAACGGTAAGAATAAGAAGTCATTATCAGGTAATGGTACAGAACAGATTTTAGGTGTTCACGGATCCCATTCCAGGAGCACCTGCTGAAGCCTCCTGAGGTAACACATGCTTCCTCATGTTTTTACAGGACCTTGCTGGAGGGTGCGTGGTTTAAAGGTGTACAGTAATGAATCCATTATAACAAAAGCTATCTTATTTTCCTGTTCGAGTCTGTTAAGCTCTGTATTTGTGTCTTCAGAAATAAATCAAGCATCTGATTTGCAGAGGGCTAGTTCTCTATTAGCTGCCTCTCAGTCTCTGAAAGAAGAGTAAAAACAGCTTGCGTCTTACATCGATATGTCTGAACCAAATCATCCTCAGCTGCTTGTTTTGATTGATCTAAAGATAGACACCCAGCAGCCACTTCACTCGTTCTAACTTGGCTGAAAGAAGCTATGATGAAGAACCAGCAAGTCAAGACAAAATTTGTGATTTTCACACAAGATACTGGGTTAGACTTCTGACAACGTCCTACAAAACCCCCCACCGATGTTGGTGCTAATCGGCACAAATGGCAAGGTTTTGGTAGCAGGGGCAGAGGCAGTGGGCTGCAGGCGTGGCCTCTGGAGAAGGGTGTTGAGGTTGTCCCCACGCGGGACACAGCCTGTTCCAGTCACCTCCACAACAGACCCACCACGGGACACAGCCTGTTCCAGTCACCTCCACGACAGACCCACCACAGGACACAGCTGAGCCCATCTGCCAAGCTGGTAGCTCCTCAGTGAAAACACATTTAAGAAAGATGAGAGAACATCAAGAATGAGGGAAAAATGGACCAGGGGGACAAGAGAAGAAGAAAGTGGACAAGGGAACAAGGTCAGGGTGGTAGGAGGTGCTCCATGGCAGAGCTGGTAACGTCCCTGAAGGGATGGAGGGCCGTGGACAAGCTTATGCTGGCACAGGGACACCCTGAAGGGACTGCAGGCCGTGGAGGACCTGCGCCGGAGCAGAAGAGACAAGTGAGAAGGAAAAGCAGCAGAGAGAAACTGTTAGGCCCCGATCCTGTGCCACCCTCACCAAAGGGATCACGTGCAACCTGTGGCAATAACAAGGGGAGCGGACGCCAGGAGGGGGGGAGGAGAAGCTGAGTCTGGGAAGGGGAAAGGAAAGGTATTTTCCCAAGTGTTTAGATGTTCACCTTTTTGTCCCTATATTGCAATCAGTAATTAAATGTTTAGGTTCTGTTAATTGGCAATAAATTAAGTTAAATTCCCCAAGTAAAGCCTGTTTTGCCTTTGACAGTAAGTGGTGAGTGATATCTCTGTCTTTATTTAAACTGATGAGTTTCCTCGTGCCTTTTCCTTCTATTTTTGCCTCTATCCCATCGAGGCTTGCCCCTCCTTAGCTGTGTGGGTGCTTGGTTGCTAGCCAGAGCCAAACCACCACAGATGTCAACGAAAACCAAGTATTTTCACAACTGTCTCCTGTTTTTACCTTAGACATAAATACTTATTTTAGGGCAGAACTTTTTTCTTTTGAAAGTGGAAGATAATTGAGTACTCACTGAAATAAGATACTAATAGTCTTTGCAGAAATCACCTCCTTTTATGTATGTAGCAAATGCAGAAAAAAATTAAGAGCATATTCTTACTGAATTTTCTGTAATCCTACTGACCCCTAAAAGAAAAGCTCCAGTCTCAAACTATTGAACCTCTTTTGAGTAAAGACTGACAGTGAAAAGAGATTGCATGTTGATCTTTGTAATATAAATGCTCTTCAGGCAAAAGGAGGTGTAGGGTATGCAACTCAGCTTCATTGTGACTTGGGAAGAAGGGGTGTGCGAGGGAGAGCAGAAAATCTGTTTTATATAGCATAGAGAATTTCTAATTTTGTCACTTCCATATCTGCTGTGGAACATACAATCATCAGTTAATTGACGTTGATTATACCGTGTTTGCCAGTCTCTTTTCCCAAGTAACAAGTGAGAGGATGAGAAGAAACAGCATCAAGTTGTGCCAGGGGAGGTTTAGATTTGATATTAGGAAAAATTTCTTTACTGAGAGGATTGTCAGGCATTGGAACAGGCTGCCCAGGGAAGTGGTGGTGTCACCATCCCTGGTTGTATTTAAAAGACATGTAGATGTGGCACTTAGGGACATGGTTTAGTGGTGGACTTGGCAGTGTTAGGTGTATGGTTGGACTTGATTTTAAAGGTCCTTTCCAACCTAAATAATTTTAAGATTCTATTTTAAAATTGATGGGGTTTTTTTTTTTTTTTCAGAATCATTAATTGTCAATTTATATTTATCACATGGAAATGGAAAATGGTACTAAAATTTTTCAACAATGAAGATAAATAATAAAAACTTGTGCATTTTAGTGTTAGGATAATTTTCCTTGCTACTGCTTTGCAGGCAAGGATATTGGTTTTACTTTGTAGCTTTTTTTTTTTCCCCCTTCCTTTTTTTCATTTTAGAGGAAGTGTGCTGATCTATTTTTTTTGTAGCTAAATGGAAATGAAAACAGAAGTCCTTATAGAACAATACCCAAAGCCAGCAGTAAAAATTACTGTCACACCTTTTCCACACAGACAGCTAAAACACACAAAATATTTGAAATTTAGCGTGTTAATAGTGCTCATTTTGACAAAGAGTATGACTGAAAAAGGAATTGATTAAATAATAAAGAAAAAAGGAACCAGGACTTGGTGTGAACTCATTAGGCTGAGATTCCCTTTAGCAACAACTAAGGAAACCCAGTTGATTCTGCACCTTAGAATAGACTTTCTCTGCTCACCCTGGTAGAGTGGCTACTCAAGGACAGTAGTTTCCCTAGGAGAAATTTGTTTAAGGAAAGACATACAACCCTTATAACCAAAACGTTCACTGAAGTGTGATCAACAAAGTCTGCAAAAAATGAACACGAAATTCTGAGCATTGTTATGTAACTTTATACTATACATTACTCCCTTAATGATAACATTTAAAGCAAAACATAACCTCTTTCCCTTGTCCAGATCCAGCATTTCACTGTAAAATAAATATACATCTGTTTACACCAAGGATTTATGTTCAAGTATTAGGAGAAACAAATCAAATTTACCGTTATCTGGATTTCTATGGAAAGCCTAACCTACAACATTTGTTCAGTGTTGTTGAAATGACAATGCCATTCAGTGTGCTTTGTTAAGACTATTCATCTCCCCACAAACAGCGGCAACTCAAAATTAATGCTGCACTAATAAGAGTTTAAATATGTATATTTTTAATCAGGAAAAAATATCTTAATTATATTTAATGGCCTGAATGTCACACTTATACAATAGAAGTGAACTGTGTTTAACTAGATCTGCTTTGAGGCATACAATATGTTTGAAGTTTAGTTTTATTTGATTGCCTTCATGAAACACAGCTGTTGATTTGAACTTTTTCCTTGAAAACACTCCAGCTGTTTTCTGGATTCTGAACTTGACTTTTCAGAACTATAGGTCTATTTTATGTTAATTCATAAAAGTGATCCAGAAAGCACATGCCGGGAAGTTATCCAAGTTTAATGTTTGTTGACCATGATTCTTCTGCATTAGGGTTTGATGGGGTTTAGGAGACAATGCCATAGCAGCCAAATATATTTACTCCATGCTCATTGGAGGTGGTAGATGGGAAAGTCCACTAAATTTGCAGGTCATTCTCCTTTTTCCACAGTGTACAGAAGAGAGATCATGAACTGGGTTATAATCATTACTCTAAGGCATCTACTATTAGTCTTTGTATTGACAAGGTAAATTTACTTGTAGTTGATAACTGGGCTATGACTATTGTACTTTTCACATTAGCTGTCAACTATAAACTGACTCTTGCTAAAGTTATCATGGAAATGAGAGCTTTGCTGTATGTCATCTTAAATGTCTCGTCACCTTGTCAGCAAGGTGTTCTGGCTTTTGTGTGGGCAGCGGACTGGATATGATGGTGAATATTTGAGTGTAAGCTGAGAATGCCAACCTGATGATCCAAATCTTGGGATAAGCAAAGATGAACAAAGATGATATCAAACACAAGCCAATTGTGATAAACAAAGAAAAACATTGGTCATCATCAATAATAACTTCATTTTTACCACACCACATTGGCTATATGTTTATTCTCTTCACTCAAGAGTATAGCAATGAGCTGCCCTTGGGTAGAACAAAGACCCCTATAGCTTGTTTCTTGTCTCTTGCAGTGGCCAATTGCAAATACTTAGGAAAGAGCCCAGAAACAGAGCTCTTCTTGTTATCCCAGCTTTTGGAGACAAGCAGCCAAGGAACAGCCTAAGCCAATGGTGATAAACTGTATTTCACAGCTTCTAATGCATTTCTTGATTCATGAAAATAATTTTTACCTTCCTCAAGTCCTTCCTAAAAAGACAGGCAGATTTAGATTTATTCATGAATTCATATTTTTACTAATACACCTCTGTTATTTTTTTGCAGATTCAGATAAGACTGTTTCTATACTAAACATCTCATCAGAAAGAAGTGTATCAATGTGTAAATCAAACAGTGTTTTTTTAGGATTCAGAACAATTTCATGCCAATATAAAGAGGTGTGAAAAAGTGAATATTCTGTCTTTACCCAGGCAGAAAGGCACAAACACACTCAGAAACTCCACACCTTTTATATGCCCAGTTCCAGTTATGAAATTCATAAGCCTGAACCAAAGATAGAGCATTTCCTGAAGAAATGACAAGACATAAATGTTTCATTTTCCTCTATACCATCTACAGGCTATATACACTGCATTTTAAACACTTCATTCTAAATAACTAAGCATTTAAGTTTCTGTACTGCATAGGAAATGAATTCTAAATTTAAATCTAAAAATGGGATGCACAACAGACAAAATGAGAAAGTAGATGAGAAGGATGTTAACTTATTAATACAAAATACTGAGAAAAGGTCTGTATCAGAAACTCTGCCATCTACTATACTTAAGCATCTGTTAATGTGTCCATGTTCACATGAAGGCTCATAAACAAAAGCTTCGCCAGTTTATGTTTCAACAGGAGCAGCTGCATTTTCTAATAGTCTGTCTGTAGCAGTAGCCAGTAATAGACATTTAGGAAAAGTGGTAAGAAATGGAGCAAGTGTGAGTAAATTGCATTTGGTCACGCTATTCAGTACTGATTACTGATTACAGTAGTGGTTACTGATTGACCTGTCATTAGATTAATCTCATTCTTTTTTTACTTCCAGAAATATGCCATGGCAAAGTATTCCACAATTGTTAAATAGTACTTTCTTTTGTTTGTTCTGTGTCAGTTATGAATTGTAAAATGTAGTGGCTAATAGTTCTTCATTGTTGTATGATTTTAAACACATCATTTTTCCCTTTTTTGAGATTATACGTATGGATAACATCCTGCTTTTGATAAAGATAACCTTTTGCTCAGGAATCTATCTGTTTCAGGTACTCAGGAAATTAAAGCCGTAACTTCAGTTTCCACACTAACAATTCAGGATACAACCCCCACCTCTTCCATTTCAAAGGAGAACGCCCTAACAACTAGGCTGCGGAGTAATCTTGGTGCATGCGCAGTCCATACGCCAACCAAACAGCTATCGTTAAGTTTGCAAGTACAGTTAGACCGTCTCACTTCAAAATCAAATACGTAACATCTGTTGCATTTTAGACTTTACTGACTTCACATTAAAATTAAGTGGGAGCTGTTGACAGTGGCTGAACTATTTATTTGATCAGTGTCATATGCCATTACTGGGTACGGTCTTCAGCTAAAGAAAGTGCGGCTGAAGACGGGAAAGAAGGCTGTCCACTTGTATGGCCCTGGTCTTCACATCCTTCATGAAAACCTTCCAGAGAGTAGATTAGACTGAGCTCACTGGAGTGTGCTCAGTTTTGGAAAACCTTCTATAAACAGGACAATGGGGTTAAGGAGAGAGCCTGCAGTGGAAAAGATAAGGACACATTTACAACTGGAAACAAACTCAAAGCTAAGTCTCAGAAATGGTGAAAAGAAGGCAGCTTTTAGGGGGATCCACAACCACACATTATTTTAACATGTAGAGCCTCTAACCCGCTAAAAGCTACTGTCTGGAAAGCAAAACTAGAGGAAAGGTTGGGTAAGACTGGGTAAGAGGGAATTTATTTTCAGACTTGTACTTAATCCATTTCACCCATAGATCTGGGTATTTCATTACACGAAGTATCACCTTTTCCCCACATATCAGTCTTAGAAATCAGAAGCTTGTTGCCATATGCTTGAAGGTCGTAAGGGACATCAGGACTGCCAGAATCCAGTCCCAGTTAGTCGCTGTCTCAGCTAATGTTAGTAAGAGCTAAGGTTCAAGACATGGCCCAGTCTGTTGAGGTAGGTCCTGCACTAGAATGAAGATTTTGGAGCAGATTTACTTGGGATTATATAGGATTGCTTACATAGTATGATCCTCTGCCA
The DNA here is from genome assembly GCA_035590195.1 of Aviceda cuculoides. Taxonomy (NCBI): domain Eukaryota; kingdom Metazoa; phylum Chordata; class Aves; order Accipitriformes; family Accipitridae; genus Aviceda; species Aviceda cuculoides. Next base: position 2,259,156 of record JAVJGG010000013.1, read on the forward strand.
AAACCTCACATTTACTCAGGGCATGCTTGAGGGACACAGCTCCCATCCATGACTTGAGTGGGCTTCGTCTGGTCCTTGAAGGGGGTGAAACTAACATAACGATACCAATTCTCACTCCGAAAAAACAGAACAAGGGATTCACCAAAATAAATCACAGTTCAAGCCAAGAGTGAAAGGGAAACATACCATTCAGGAGGGGTAGATTTGTTTTCTGGAAGCAAATAAAATCAGACGTATGTGTACCATAGAATGTCAAAGACATGCCAGATATTTAACAGGCGTAGGGGAAAAAGTACCCAGTGCTGCTAACCCAAAAACATCTCTAGGGATTATGTATGTTTCTGTACCACACATTCATAGCATAATAAGTTAGTACTTTTAACCTCAGAAGTGAAGTCTGTGGTCTGTGCAGGACTGCAAATGTACTAACAAGCAATGTCAAAATGTCTACAGAAGTATTTTACAAATTATTCTCCAGGATATTCTGACAGAGGATGTTAGGAACATTACAAAATAAATCAGAGATTTACTATTAGCAAGAGTAGAACTAATACATTCTCAGATCTTTAGAAGTCTGATCTTCAAATCTTTAAAACATTTCATTTCTTCCCTGTTGCTTTGTCATTGGGATTCATATTATTCACTTAATGTTTGCATGAAAGCAGCATTCCAGCCAGTGCTTACATGTTCTGCTCTCTCTCTCCAAGAAAAATATCTGTATCTACAGAAACAAAAAAGGGGTCTCTATGGAAAAGTGCATGTAAAATCTGTTTTCAGAGATAGTTTTGCTGCCCTTGCTAAATCATACCACATTGTTAGATGCCATACCAAAGGTATACCTCCTGTACATCCATGGAAAAATTATCTTATTTTTTCTGATAATAGGACAACAAAGAGGAGGTTGGGAATGGGACTTTGAGGGGTAAAAATTAAAGCCAATGTTTAAAACTATTCTAATTTTTAATGTATCTTAATATAATAATACTTTTTACTATTATAAAAGATAGAAATAAAATGCAAAAGTACTTTAAATAAAGCACATATATTAGAACAAAAAATGTAAGATTAAGATACTATAGAACAATTTATTAAGGGAGTCAGAAATAGCAGGAAAGCACAGAAAAAATGTCAAAATCTTAATTAATTTTTTTTTTCTTTTGGAAAAGTAATTTGATCTACACTTCCTGAAGAACTGTCACTCACAGATTGTTCCAGTTAACAGACTGTCATGTTGAACACTATACGCAGCTCAGTGAAATTGGCACTGCTTCATAATTGAGAAGTTGTTTTTTTAAGCCTCTTTCAATTATATAATATCCTCAGAGTCAATAATATAAAAGCAGCAGCTTTTCTCATATGGAGGAGAACTTTTATCATGTCCTAAATTAAGTAATAAGTAACAAGCTCTTGCATTTTAAAATCCTCGAAAGACAAGTAACTGGATTAACTGTTCTTGCAGTGAGATAGATTAGTGTGGATCAGGTCATAAAAGTGACGAATGGGCTCTAGTGTAATATTTGTATGAACATTTTCATGGATAATCTATCTCAAATGCAAAAAGAGTACCTAGCATAATTTAGTTACTTTATATTTGGGAGATATTCTGTAGTGAAACCTGAAAAATTCTGCGCCTGCACTCATTTTTCAACAAAACATAGTTAATCAAGAATTAGATTTAATTAATTCTATTTATGTGAAATTGAGATTAAGACAGAAAGTATTATATGGGACATGATATTTCAACTCATGTTCACGAAAAAAAGTCCTATTCAAAGAATAAACATGCATATAAATACCAGAAGTCATTTTTGGAGCTAATTCACATGACCCGTAACATTCTCAACAATTAAGTGCTCACCCTGCTTCTGAATGTAGTGCTCACTTCTTTAATGCTGCTTTTCTGTGAAAAGTTGTAATGCACTGGCTATTTTTTCTTAAATTGTAGAGATGTGATGCAAAGTATTTAGTGCAGAGCCACACAGGGAATTATTCTGAAGTTGGAGAATGCGGGCTGCAGCTGTAAGGTGTTTTACTGCAGATTGAGAGGAGTAGTATTCCAAGGGAAATCACCAAGCTGAAAGGCAAATTCTTATCCTAGGGATCTCACTAAATAAGAACAAAAAAGGTAACAAAGTGTTAGTAACATTTGCCTAACACAAAGATATGGAAAGCATCACTGATAAAGAGAATCGGAAGAGGAAGAACTGAAGTCTGCGGGAACAGAAATGGAAATGAACTATATTAGTATAAAGTGCATGATTGCTAATAATAAAAGTCTGTACGCATGGAGATTCTGAGGTGGAAAGGGCAAAGGAGGACAAAATCCCGTCTGTATTAATTCATCAACTAACAGGGTGATGGAGACATGAAAAAGTCATCGAGTTTTGTAGGGCCGATCAGGCCATGGACTTGCAATAGGTAAGGAGTGGGCCAATGAGCGAAACACGGCGGGGGCTTCATCTGGAATATTGGGAAGAATTGCTATGACCTAATTTTAGGTTTCTGACTGAAACATGTTCATTATAAGAAAAGTCTGCCTATGCAATTAATAGAAACAAATAAGCTTCAGAGTATGTGAACAGTATTCTGAATTATCATTTTAAATGGCCTGCTTTACAGTTTTATCACATGTGGAAACTATATTAGAATTCTCAGACAGGTAATATGGGCAATTCTTTGTTGCATACAGTATGGGTCACTGTTTTTAATAGATTTATTCAGATGCAGAAAAGGAACGATCATTAAATTAGCCTAATTTACACAAAAATACTAAACCACATTGATTTACTTATCCTAGTGAAATGAAGGCTATACTGAGTTATAATTTCTCATAAATATATCAGAGAGCTAAAGTGCACTGTTGGCACAAGAACAAATTAATATAAATGCACCAGAAATATATTTAGGAGAAAACTCAGATATTTCTAACCTTCCGACTACCAATGTTGTGGAGTAGTAAGTCAGTAGAGTAAGTGGGGCAAAAATATCTTGCTGATTTTATTAGAAAGAGGAATCAATTTACAATATGGTTGCTTACATTACCAGGGGACTGGGTTCAGTGACATGTAGAAATGTTCAAGTCCTCCCAGAATAAGTTAGACTTAACCTGTAAGACTCAGAAGGGTTTTCACATTTATTTTATTAAGAATTAAGGGGAATTCTCTTTTGTAAGTTCACAAAAGTGTTTTAGCTAATACGCTTCTTATCATCTCCCGTTTCCAGAATTTCCAGATAAATGAATTTGCACAAGGCTGTTTTTTCTTTCCTAGTGATATATACAAACTTCCATGATACCCTTTGTCATTCCAAGGAGGTGAAATGCAAGTACTTCCTTTCAGGTAATAAATGGTTCAGATGTGTAAAAACAGTGTTAGGAATTTTGATCATTCGATATTACTTCAAACAGTAATCAGGAGAATCTTCATGTCAAAACATAGTTACTAAATACTTTTAATTTACCTCTACAGCTATTGGGAGTCAATCACTACTGCCTTTTGACAGAAATAACCTCGTCCTTTCAGTTAAAACACAGATATAAATGAAAAAATAAAAGGGCCCAACAACTTGACATGTCATCTCAATGTTCTTACGACATCATAAATCATTCATTTTCTCATTCTGAGAATACCTTCTTCTATGCTTTTAAGGTGTAATGACAAATACAGTTTGTACCTGATAATTGTTTTGTTGCTTGAAAGTTTGAACATAGCCCTGCAGCAAAGGCTGCAAGCTTCAGCTACTCAGAAGAAAGCAGTGAAGGTATACTTCAAAAGAAAAAGGTTTCTTTTACATAGACTCTAGGAAATGTGTGCTTAGGAGAGTCTAGAAGAAATCAAAGTCAAATGAAAGACTGACGAAGTACAGATCTTATGTTATAATGGTGTAATTATGCATAATTTCAAAATTGTACAATCTGCAAAATAAAAATGTAAAATAACATTGTCACTGTATTGCCCCATATTATCAACATCCATCAAAGTCATGAGTTACTGTTAACTAGGCATTAGGTATACTATACCAGTATTAGTATTACTGCAGTCATGATAGTTGAAGGATGCACAGTAGAAAAATTTCTAGGAAAGGAGAACATAGGTTTTGATGCTATATCTGACACGCCTAACCTTTCTCTGCAAGCTAGGTATAAATCTTTACAGAGCTGCAAACGACGCATCTCCAAGAGCTACGAAAAAGAAAAGCGGGGATAGTTTGCAGACACTAAGACATCAGCCAGAGCGGGTATACAGCTCGGTCCTCCTGCAGCAGAGCTGTAGCAGCCTCAGCAGTCCCTGGAAATTTGCTGTTTTCCATAACGAAGTACTCAGACAGTCTAACGACCCCCTGCCAAAACAAGCCTCCCTGCTGATTACACGTCGCCCCAGCACAGGAGTGGTGCTTGAACTGCTCGAGAACGTGAGCAGCTCAGTACTCCGATATTATTTGACTATTAAGCTGATATATAGATTAATAAGCTACTAAACTTAGTTGTTATGCGTGTGTGTGGTCATGTTTTTTGGGGGTGCTGGCCTTGAGCTATACAGGTAATTCTTAAATAACCACTGAACTAGAAAATAAAGCAGGGTTTTGAATGACTATTTCATCTGGTCCAGTAAATGTTTAAATGTTTATATGCAATTAAATCCACCAGGTAATCCAAAATGGGTGTGTAAAGTACTCTTGGAAAGGAAGGTGATTTAAAAATCTCAGATTAAAAAAATATAAAAAATTAGATGTCCTACTTTCTGGGTGAGTACTTAGACGTATATAACTGAATGGCAGAGCAACCACTGATAGATTTCTGAATCTAATTTCAGTTTTCCCTTACTTTTCTTGTGCAAGACAAAATTTCAAAGACAAAAATCCAAAATCCAAATGCTGTTTCTGCTCAATCTGGTTTGACCCAAAAGGATCAATTGCATTTGCAGCTTTGACCTTTACTTGGCTTCCACTCCTTCTTTCTTTGTAGGTCCTTCAGGAGAGTAAGGCATTGGATATGTCTAAGATTATATAAGTAAGAACACAAGTAAGTTGTTTCTTTTTTTCTTTTTTTTTTGGGGGGGGGGAACTTTTTATCTACCCTAATGGAAGCAGCAGTCATATTGATTATTATGACTAAATGTATTGTTTTGCCCCATTGTTATTTCTTAAAAGGTGTGAATTTAACCTTAAAATCTGTATTCTCCATTTGTAAGCATACCATTTGGGCCTGTCCTATCACCATTTGTCAAAGTCTTTACTTTCAAGTAATATGTACAATATTTCAAAGGGTAAGATTCAGTTAAGGAAGAATGAGTACTCTTCATTAGATTGGTTATGCTGTTACTGGGCATATTAATTCATCAGTAACATGCTGTTAATGATCCTATGCCTAAGATTGCCAATCTGTACACAACCTACAGAGTGTTGTAACCTGCTTTTCTAATGTTTATATTGGATAAAATTTTGTATTTACCAATATTTTGGACTTAGTATCTCCCCCTGGTCAATTTGACTGGCTTTTAATTCACTACCTTTTTTTTCCTGAGCTCCAGGTTAAAACATATCTGGATCCCTCCTATGGACTGAGTCTGTGTTAATGTACATCCTCCTGAGTCACCTTAATTTCAGTTATATTTAGCATGTTGACTTCAGTAAGAAGGAGTTTAGGAAAATACACGTGGACAAGGAGATGGCTGTTTAGTCTCCTGGTTTGTTGTAAATGACCAGAGAATCACTACTCTGGTCTGCAAAATAACCTCCAACTTTTAATGGGAGTTGTATTAAAAAATCTATTATAGACAGTAAAGTACCTGCATACAATTTAATTTTCAATTTCTTTACATGTTCTTTGTCAGATGTCTACTTTTTCACAAGGGTTTCAATTTACTTTCCAATTTTTATTTTGCTGTAATCAAATTTTTACAGTATTTGTATCCACTACACCTTTCTAAACTCTCTAGTTTCCTCTGCAGCATATACAGATATCATTTAATTTCAACCCATTTTCTCATTCCAGCTTTCTTTTGTTTATTGTTGTTTGTTTTTTTTTCCCTGAAGACTGTTTGTCTAAAGCTTGCTAAGTTTATGACAATTTCTCCATTCATATCAGAAGACACTGAAGCACCACTCAGCTTGATAATATCTGGAATGGGTGAAATGTTGTTTGTCTCTTTAGCGACTAATGAAATTAGTAGTCAAAATCCTAATGGTTGCTCAGCTTATAAATAAAGGCAAAATTCAGAAACAGATAATGGCAAGATATGCTGATTTCTTTCAAATTAAATAACAATAAAGTTGGGAAGATAAACAAGAATAATGTAATTGTATTCAAAAGCACTTAAATTGTGATTCAGCCAGCAGATGGCAAGTGATGTTCAGTGAAGAAAGACAGGAAGGCTGAAGATCTTACTTGTACCATGCAAATATTCTATGAATTGAAGATCCAGACAAACCTTTTTCCTCACCTATCCAATTATAGAGTATACTGTGCTTCCGTTACTACGAGAAGGAAACAGACACTATCTTACTCACCCTAGCAATCTCAAGGATAAAGTGCTGAAGATGTAAAATGATTCCTTTGTAGTGAACCTGAAGAGGCGTTGTTTCATTTTTCCTGGATGTTCCAATCTGGAATGGACTCATTTGCTTACATCGCGGAGTATTAATCACTATTATTTGTCTGAGCATGCTGAGGGTGATGTAATGTGAAAAGGGAAAAGCACCAACATTTACTGAAAACAAATGCAAAATATTGCCTATAAAACATTACTGCTTCTACAAGGAATTATCAAAGACAGAAAGCATAGCTGACACATGACGTAAATGCTGCAATAAAAATGACAAGTGGCCAGAAGTGTGGTCAGAAACAATGTGGGGAAAGAAAAAGGAACAAAAGCCTTTTTATTTTTTTCATCCAATGAGTTCTGTTGAATTTAATATTAGTATCAGGGAACAGGTTTTGACCCTAATAATATAAATGACTAAAAATACAAAATGTTTGGTAACAGTGTAGTTCTAACTCTCGCTGCATTTGTTACATCATCTAAAATCACATTTCAGGAAATGAAAATGTCTTAAAAGGCAAAAGTCAAAGTTTCTTCAAAAAGTACCAGCAGCTTCTACTCCGTACGTGGCAAAGCACTTGTTGACTCACACCTGCATCGCCCAAAGAACTTAAGAGACGGCTTTCACAAAACCCGTTCCAGACGATGGCAGCCAAGCCTCTGAAGGAGGCATTTAGATAAAAGCATGTAGTATTTTCATTAGTTCAGGTCAACACAAAAGTTTTCAGCTGGCTTTCCCCCACATTTGTCAACAATACTAATTAATAGCCAGGGGTATAATTTTCTCTTGGCATTCTCTGTAGGATGCTTGATAGCCCTCACTCTTTCTTAAAACATGCAGTTAATCTTGGCTTTCTAAACACGCTTACTAATAGAATGCATGTTAAGAGTGCATAAATACTTCACAATAAAATTATATGATTAATTAGCTGAATGGAACTAGGGCAGGAGAACATTGAAAAAAGAAAAAAGCAAATTTGATTCTTCTCCATCTTTAAAATAATTTGCCATTTTTTCCTTTGGTAACAGTAAAACATAAATTGTGATGTGGATATAACAGTAAACTGCATGGAGTAGAGTCAGAAGACTTTAATTTTGTAGAGACTTGATGTTAATTGGCTTAACGATCCTGCCAAAGCAATTAAAGCAGCAGTGGGTGGTTTGAGGATGATGCAGATCGCTGATGCCCCATCAAACTTAATACAATCACAGCCATATTTTGCCTGAGTGGATCCTGAATGAGCCACCCACACAGGACAGAGATTTTAGAAAGTCTCTGTTCAAAAGATTTCAGTGATAAGTGAGTCACAAGAGTGTCAAATGCTGTACACTTTTTGTCTCCTAGCATTGGATATAGGATGAAAACTTAAAACCTTTCACTTTAAAATATAGTTTTTAAAAAGGAAATGAGGAAGAAAGAACAAGTGCTACTTTTTTATGACCAATTTTTTTTTTTTTTAAAGCAGGTTGTATTTGCTGGATTTTAAATATTGGTGCTTCTAGATAACTAATAAAGCAGAAGCAAGATATTGTCATTTACGTTTTTGAAGAACGGTTTAAGATTCAGTCATATAACTTCATTTGTCTTTGACTGAACACGCACAGCTTGAACTCTACATTCAAAATTTAAAAAATGTATTCAAATTGTGCAAAGATATCAAAGCAGAATTATTAACATTCCTAAATTGAACCACTCTACCAGCAGCTGTAGCAGATGTCAGAATCTTTCTCAGCTACTTAGAGAACTTGTTAACAGTTGCAGTTGCTTCAATTTATTTATTCCCACTCTGTTTGTTGAAACAATTTAAATGAAAATGTCTTTGCAATGACTTCAAACACTGAAGTGTAAATATTCCATTACAATTTTGCAAAAGGAAAGATCAGTTTCTAGCCTTGTACTTTGTATTTTTATTCTTTAGTACCTTGTTTTAGAATCCAAATTTATGGCCTTTAACATCATTAGGAGAGAAAAAAAGAATATAAAACTTGGCTTTGGGGGCGTATTTTGTCTTTATCTGTTTTATTAGTCACCCTATCTGAGGGCCAGATTCTTATCTTCTGTAAATCACAAGAGATTTAAAATAACTGGTTTACTGAGTCAAAGATTTTGAGGAGTGTTAGCTGGTAGTTATCTGCTCTATCTTTTTCACATCCACACTACATGGTGTATTGTAGTGCTGTAAAACATGCTTTGGACTGAGACTTGACCTAGCTTTTAAAATGAAAAATTTTAGAATTTCAGATTTTGTTTCATGAAAATGAAAACCTCAGTCTTTTGCTTCAGAAAAATCAAATCTAACAATAAAACTAATTATCTGCAAAGAACCTGGGAATTTCTTCTTATCTGTATATATTCCCTGTATAAAATGTAAAGCTCAGTTCATTCAGTAACAAAACCTTCTTTTCCTCAATAAAATTAGAACTTTGCCACTTGTCTATTTTTCTATTTGAACAGAATGAAAGTAGAACTATAACGCTAGTTTGTACTGGGATCATTATCATGCTGAAACTAATACAAGCCCTCTCACACCAGAAATTTCTTTTGTTGTTTCATTGTTAGTTTTACCTTTCCTGACAGATTTTTGCTCTTCCTGTTTAAATTTTAAAATAGAATTCAAACGTGAAATATATTTTTTTCACATTGCATACCTACATAAATCATAGATTACTTCTTTCTCATCCTTAGACTGTGAATTATGGAACGGCACATTCATAACAACAACAACAAAAAATCTGGGACTCAATACGTAGAAAACAGTTGTTCTTGGAGAAATAGTAGAAGTAGATAAAGCTGATATATGCTGCTCAGTTATAAGATGTATCTATAGAGGATGTATTGAAAATCCTTTGAACTGGATATCTTCCTAAGCACGCACTTTTTGAGGAAGTCTACTGCCCCCTCTTATCAAGTACATCTATTTGATAGCTGCTTTTATAGTTACACTTTGTTATTTTTTTTCTAAATAAACTTGCAAGCAGTTTTGCCTGTGTGAAAATTGTAATTAACTTTACTGAAGCGCAGCAATTTTAAAAGTACATGGCATTGACCCAGGATTTTGTGAGAAGAGCTGCAGAGTGCAGTTCTGTCTACCATTAGTAAAGCTTTTATTGTATCCATATCCAAAGATTTTGCCCTTTCACTGTCAGAGTGATTTAGCTACATCTCCATTTCATGAGGCCAGGAATCCTCAAGCAATCTCTAACCTGCAGTAATAAAAAAAAATTACAGAAAAGCTGACCCATATTATTTACTGTATGAGATGGGATTTCTTAACCTCTTCAAAGATATGACTT
>JAVJGG010000013.1:2279985-2307003 GCA_035590195.1 Aviceda cuculoides
CTGTCCTGGAGATGGCTGGACACCCGCCTGCCCGCCGGAGGGGGGAGTGGGTTCCGGGGTTTGCTTGGCTTTTGCTTTCCCTGTTAAACTGTCTTTATCTCAGCCCCCGAGTTTTCTCACTTTTACCCTTCCCACTCTCCCCCATCACCCTGTGGGACAGTAAGCAAGCGCCTGGATGGGGCTGAGCAGCCAACTGGGCTTAAACCAGGAGAGTTCAGAAAATGTAATGTTATACTAATGGAAAGAAATATTACAATCCACCTAAAATTATTCATAACTATTCCTCACTCGGGTTACAAGGAAAGTAGGTACCTCCAGTCTAAAAGATATCTTTTATATTTCACATTATAGACAATATAAGGAATAAAAAGCAATGTTGTGGGAAGCAAATTAAAGATGCCCGTAACCTCTAGGGGTAATTTTTAACTTAGTGTCAAAGTGAATACAAATCATAACTGCATAGGCTAACAAATACATAAAATTATGACAGGTTTTTTTTTAGAATATTTAGTAATTGATCATATTATTGAAAAAATGAGTGAATAAAGTATTTTACATCAAAATATTTCAGAGGCTGATATATGTTTGGACTGACCTCTATGAGTCAGGGTGAAGGCGCTTCAAATACCAGTTATATGCTCCTAGGAGAATGCATGAATTACAAGCAATTGGAAATCTCGTATCCTCAGTAGTTGTGATATCCTATTATTTTTATCAAATAAAAATGCTTCTTAGAGAGGTACTGAACAGGATACATAGACAAGAAATGGTAAAAGTTCTTCATATTTGATCACAGTAAAACATCACTTCAAAGATGCAAAGGATAAATTTGTTTCACTCTATCCAGTTTATATTTCAAAAGGAGAAAAAGGTAGTATTGTATAAAAGAGGGAGTATGCTGTGTAAAATATGCTTATTGGAAAGGAAAATTTTTTATTCATCCCTCTCACTGAAATATTAGATCATACTTGTCAAACAAGTTACTTTGAACTATATGCTATAGAGGAAGAAATTAATGTTTCAATAAATGTGCATTAAAATATCTTTTGATGAGGCTTGTAACAGTAAGATAATATGACACAACAGAATCATATCAACTTCTGCGTGATTTATTGCTTTGTATTGTGACAATGCTTTTAAAGCAAGACCGTTAAATGATTTTAAAATGGAATCTCAGGGAATGAAGTAATTAAAGCCTATGTATATAGAATGGGAGATAAGAAACAATAAAATGCTTGCTCTTTTTGTGCCAGTAAAAGTTATTTTAAAAGTGTATGGCGCTCTGCCATACTTCTCAGGCCCATATGGTCATGTTATTTTAGTGTCTTAGATATGTTATTTAAAGAGGTTTTTGTCACCAGCAACTATATTCTACAGTTATATATATGCAGACTTAGCTGTAACTATAGACTCTGTAGCCATAACTATGTACATATGTATAATATTTTATAATGACTTTAACCTTTCACAGCACCTTGCTAAATAAAGATGTATTGGTTTTTTTCCATTTGGAAAACAAAATCCATAGCACAGATAGATAAGTGAATGAGGATTTCCACATACAAAGTTCCTGAACGCTTGTCTCCTAATCCCTGCCAATGTACTATTGTTTTGTTTGCACTGTAAAATTTCGCTTGTGTCTTCTATAAACTTTAGATCATTGGCACCTTTAAACAAAATGTACTAGCTGGTTTTCTAAAATGCGTAGAGGACATCAGTGATCTTCAGATTATGTGGTTTAATATGGAGTGGCTAGAGAGTGACCAAAAGTTAGTTACTCATTTCTTGCAAAAATAAAGATGTCAAATACCTTTATGTTTTACTTTGAAAAAATTTGAATTTAATTCTGTCTGAAATCTACATGAGTATTGAATTACAGGTAAACACATAAAAGATTGAAAGCTTGATTAAAAATTTTATCATCACTAAGATAGCAAAGGTAGTAGAATTTGATAAAATGTTCTTTATTTAGATCAGATAGGCAACTTCTTGGAAAAAAAGTAAAATTTTTAACTTTGAATATTAGTTACTACAGTTGTGATGATTACCTAAGATGACCTGTGACAAAACTTGTACCAATGTGAAAAGAAATAGATAGCAAGTATCAAATTTACAAATAAATAAATTGAACTATTAACATTCTTTCAGAAAATTTATATCTAACACACCTGACTTGAAAATATCTATGTATTCAGTTATAGTACCCAAATACTCAAATATTAATAGTATAATTTTTAGTTTGGAGATGAATTTTATCTGAACATTTTTAATGAGGTATTGTGTATTCATAATTTATGGCACTTAAATGCTGTTTCACTTCGTTATAAACAAGAAAATAAAATAAGAGAATGTCACAACCAAAGAAATTTCCAGGAACAATGTTTTTATGAAAACTTCAGTTCTACTGCGATCAGAAGCATTTTGGAGAACATCAAGCTTTTACCCTGTCATTGGAGTTGATGTAGACATATTAATATTTTTCGTACTGGATTTACAAGGTGGTATTACCTCTATACATTTGTTTAGGTCACTAGTATTTTTTCACTATTTTAACATTGATTAGTCTATGTGTACAATTAACTAAGAATGTAAACATCTTCTATAACATATCAACAGAAAAAAAAAATTATTACTAGAACAAACTGCTTGCAATGCAATAAAATAGGACACTATATCCTTAACTGTCCAAAACCATATCAACTGAATTTCTGAACAAATCAAGTGTAGACACATTACAGATTGTTTTTTAATTGATCTTAAAGCCTCAGATAATTCCTTGGGTATTTGCCGCCTTAAATTTGTTTCCATTTCTTTCCCATTGCAGAATGACAGTTCCAGTGTTTAAGGTGCTGCAACACACCTTTAGTATTTACAATGAGAACACAATAGTTTAAAAAAGTACTGATAAACTCACATAAACACAAGCCTCAGCCAGGCAGCCGTATACAACAATAACAACATCAGCCTCTGCTCACATCAGTGACCTATACATGTCTCCTTAAACATTTGAGAAAATAGATGGAATTTGTACAATGCAAAATCAATACACTATTAGTTCCTTATCCTGACCCACTGTCACACCATCAGGACTGATATACCTTGGTCATGAAAAGAAAATCCTAGCCTCTGGACTCTATTTCCAAAACAAAATAGCTTTTTTCCAACTTTTCTGAAACCTGTTAGTGTTGGATACAACAATCTTTTAAACCAACACACCTATCAGTGTGACAGGATACATTATTTTCTGCCCAAACTAAAAACGTCTTTCCACCACGACGATGTGTTATTTGCTCATCAAAAGGGAAAAAGTGTTATCTGCTTCTGTCTACCTGCTCACTTTATTGATGAGTTATTGCAGGGACACCCAATTTCTCTGCCTCCCAGATGAGATTAAGCCTATGGTTTTACAGCATCGTGGGGAAGCTTCCACTTCTGCTGGTATGGGCATATTTCAGGATAAAGAAAGCTTTTAGTCTATATGGGATAAATTTAGTATACTCTCTGTATGGTCCATTAACTAAAAAGTTGTATCCATGCAAATATTTTAAATGCTAACATTTCATAAATTGACTTCAAATGCAATGGAGAATTCTGCTAATATACATTAAGTGGTAACATGAACAGTGTGGAAGATGAAGCTTCTGCTAAACTAGAGAACAGCATGCAGCAATTAAGATATTGATTTTTAGAAAGTTTTTAATAGCTTATTACCATGCTTTATGCACATTTATTCCACTGTATTCTCCACTGCTCAAAAGAACCTGAATAAATACATGCAACAACAAATTTCTGCCTACGGAGACTAAAGGTTTGTCTACTTTTTCCCTTAGTTTTTTTCCCAGATGGATTTCGGTTACATTTGGAGCAAGGAAATGTGTTACATTTCCTTACAAAATGTAACTCATATAATTTAAGAAGGTCACCTAGTAAGCTGGTGTAAGAGGTAAATAACACTATAAACAGTGAGCATATACTATGCAAATTAAGTGCAATTAATTATTGTGGATAATAGGTATAGATCATACAAAGGCTATTGGGATGTGTAGTAAAGAATTAGAAGGATAGATCAATCGTGAAGTGTCCATAACTTCTGATTAGCTGGGGCCGATCAAACAGAAAGCCAAAACAAAGAAACAGGTTTTGGAGCAAGAAATGAAGGCCATATCTACAAATAGTGCATTCATAAAATGTAGTGAATTGGGAAAAGATTTAAGTCAGAATAAAGAAACAATTCACAAGGATTTTATACAAAGTAGTGTGGACAGAGAGAGAAGTGATTTTCCATTTGTAAATGTTTTCATTGAATTTTTATGACTACAGTTTTTAGATAACAAAAAACAGGCAAGAGTGCAGCTAAAAGCACAAAACTGATATAAAAGCACTGAAGAAAATATATCAAAAGACTAAAATGAATTAATCTGTTTTGGTAAGAAAAATCTCCAACTTGATCATAGTTTTTAATTCCTTTCACCAGAAAAACAAAATAAACCCAATCAAATTCTAAAGGCCTTTCCAGTGTAGAGAAAGGCACAAGAATCAATGACTAGAACTAAATTTAGGCAAATGTATTGAAGGAAACAAGTGTCTAATGGGTAACTGATCCTTTAGTGAGAAGGAGATTAATTCTATAAACTTTTTGTCTAAATCAAAATGAGAGACATTACTGGAAATATGTTTGCCCCAGTAAAAAAAAGGTAGTGGGTCTTATATGAATGCAGTATTACATAGTCGAACAGCTTTTGAGACAAAATCATCAGACTGGATCTTCAAATTACTTTTCTAAGAATCTATGGTATGATATCTGTACTGATATGATAGAGAAATATATCAAAACTAAAGCAGTAAATTGTTTTTCAAGGATAAAATTAATTTTTAAAAACGACTTTGAAATTATTTTCTAATTGCTTCTGATCTGTATCTATCAACGAGTTCAAATTTCTTCATAACCATAATGTTTTATGATAAAGATAACAGTAGTGTTTGCCAAGTTAAATCTATCAGTCAAGTATGTAATGTTGACAGATAAGATTTTTTCCAACTACTGTAAATTTTGCATAAAGTCAGAAGAAAATCAATTATTACACTCACTTTGTAATGTGTAACAGATGCAAAGACCATTAAGACCTTGTCAAAATCACAAGTATATTGTTGCAATTTAATTTTCTATCATTCCATATGCTTATACCATTTTGACTTTTACAGTAAAATGTGGATGACAAGAGAAAACAGATGATACATTGTTGACAGATCTGAAAGTATAATATCAAAATATGTGTAATATTGAAAGAAATGAAAGCATTTTAGCAGATAGGTTTCATCGACAATGTGTAAACATGATACATAAGATAAACATAGAATCGTAGAATCATGGAATCGTTTAGGTTGGAAAAGGCCTTTAAGATCATCCAGTCCAACCGTTAGCCTAGCACTGCCAAGTCCACTGCTGCAAAGAACCTAACCAATAACCGATGATCCTACATTTTATAAGTGTTCTTGAAAGAGCTCCAATGAATGGGCCAGTCTTCCCTTGAATTTGAACAAATAATTTGAGTCACTCATGACATAAGATTTTGCAGTGCTGTGATACCATTAGAAAATGGTCAAAAGCAAGAAATAAAGGATTTTCCATTTGGTTGAGACTGTAGATATCAAAAAAGTCAGCTTTTAATGGGGAATAATCTTAATTTACAGTCATTCATTCTACTGTCAAAACATGCTATTGACATAAAAGCAAAATACAACAACAGATGTCCTGCTATATTTGAATGTAATATATTGTCAAAAAGCAATAAAGTCAGAATAAATGACACTGGATTATAGAAAGGATAAAATATGAAACACCTATGACTAGGAAACAGACTTGTAATCTAGTGTCTCTTCCTTTTCTTGGCACATTTCTGGTTTTTTTTAGGTGACTGAAGCTTTTACAGTATTAAATAAACAAGGCTGAATACCCAAAGGAAAAAATAAATCTGAAGAAATACATAGTATGACTTTTAGTTCTTGAAAATTCTGATTTTCTTTCCAGAAACTGGAAGGTAATTTAAAAAAACTTTTCGGTAAGGATAAACATTATGTCAGGAGACCTATTAACTTAGTTTATTGTTTAAAAATAGGATGCCTTAAGTGTTTGGTGTCATTCATCACTATGACCTCCTGCTCTGAATCATTTGCATCTATGAATGACGGTGTTATCCTACTATGTTGTTGGTGTCATTGTCAAGGGTTGTTGCAGAAAAAAAAAAGGAATGATGAATCTAGTAGGTGAAGAGGATGGTGTAGTTAATATCACTATATTAAAGCCTCAAAAATGTATCGTTGATCTGTAGTAGCATTTAAATTTCAATTGTGATTGTAAAATCCATTTGGCACATTAATAATTTTCCAGCAACTTGAAACTTGAACTCTCATCTTTTCAGTTTTTAGATATGTATTATAGTCAACACTGCAAATACCCTATGGATCACATCACGTAACATGATGTTACTTATGGGATACTGCTATCCAACATACAGATTAATATGGGGTGCCAGAAACACTCCCTTTTGTCACTGGAGGATTAAATTCAAATCCTCATTAGTTCACAAATTAAATTTTATTTCTTGAGCTTGTCTTAGTCCCTGTGTGTCCATATCATTAAAACAATATGTCTCCCTGAGTAATTGGCTTTGGAGAATAGAATTTGAAATCAAGAAACTGACAGTGTGTACATGTCAAGCTATCAATTTTTTGGTAAAATAGAACAGAACAGAACAAACCAGAAATGTTTCAGGTAATATTTTGCATAGAAAGAGAGATGTGAACCTTGAACTACATTGTCCTGTACATCCAGCCATTCTCTTACTACATCATTGCTTCAGCATTTCTCTTAAGTTGTAACAAAAGTTGTAGAAAAAGCTTTGCTTTTCTTTCTTTTGTGTCTGCGTGGTCCTTTTTTAACAGTATTATATGACAAAGTCAATTCCATTTTTGCCTAAAATGATCATGCCAATTCCTGCTGTAGAAAGTATCCATCTGCCACAGGATGTGTAGTTAAGCTTAATGTGACGGGTTTTGAAAGCAGTAGTTTAGTATAGACTAGAAAATAGGTATGGAGGCTAGCAACAGGAGTTAGAATCCTAGTAGTGAGGATCTACTGATAATCTACAAATTAAATGAATCGGACAGAATAGATTAAAATAGTGGATAAATCGCTGAGCAAAGGTAAGATCCGTTAAAAGCTAATATCATCAAGATATTTTGGGAGGAAAGCTGCAAATTCAAGACATCAGCATCACAGACTGAAAGGTAAGTACCTGCAGAGAAGTGAACCTGGTAGATACCAAAACTGCAAGATGAAGACAAATAGATGGCAGCCTATGGGCAAAACCCCAACGGCTGAGGCCTGAAGAGCCCGGCAGGAGACACTGGGTCTGGGAACGTCACGGGTCGGAATGGGGCTTGTTTGTCACACTCTCGACTGAGAGATGAGACTTGTTTGTCCAGGTAATCTGCGGAAATCTTACAGGAAACCTGCCTCAGATACAAAAGACTAACATGGTTTCCCTGAAACATGATTAAACAAGTTCTAATCATTAGATTATCCTGTGTCAGAGTTCTGGTTCAAAAATTTTAGGAACATCTGACGAGATTATCAAAGTCGTAAGGGTCCCAGATGTTTCTCACTAATGTGCTAATAATCAACAAACTGTCTACCATGCTCAAAATAAACGCTCACACACTGGACCCAGTGCTTCCTTTCCACACTGAGTGTCAACGAAGATTTATCAGTAAAATCCTTGAATAGTGATATAACTTATTTTAAATTGCCAATGAGCTATTTAAAGGATGGTTTATGTAGTGTTCATATTATTCTACAGATTTGTGAGAAATTTTAATTTATTCTGGTCAATGGGCCAAATAACTAAAAGGAAAACTAAGCATCTTACATATAATGTAGTGATTGCAAGATGTCAGTTAGCTTTACCACTTTTATTAGTATTAATTCTTGAAAGCACAAACTTAAGTAAAATACTAATTTTTTAATGTTCCTATTGCAAGTTGTACTTGGAAATTTAACAGAATGCAAGAGAATTTCAAATAATGATTGGATGTCTGAGGAAAAAAAGAGGAATATTTTCTTACACACCCAGATACAGGTATATACATAGATTGTGAAGCTAGACTTTATTTTTTTTTTAATTTGGAAAGTACAAATTTTATTTACAAAATTATCAGAGTCCCAAATGGAAATAATGTCCAGTTAGACATTACTGTTGCTGATCTAAAAACATATCTCCAACCACAACATAAAAATAATTTCTTTTACAATTATTTATTATTTACGTGTTTAAATTAAGGAAAATACAAGGCCAAGGTCCTGCACTGCATTTCACTGAAGCCATCTGAAAATCAGCTCTCCAGGTGAAGCTAGTCCTGTTGGATCTCCACCATTAATGGAAAGAAGGAAGGATGTACCTCAAGAAGATGCCTAACTTCTGTCTTGGACATTTACATGAGAATTAATTGCTCGCCAGAGATACCTCCTAGCCAGACTACTTTTCCACAGGCTCATTGACTGAAAGCAGCTGAGGAGTAAAAAAGCCTGAGTATACAAACTGATCATGGAATGGTAATGAGCTATCAGGGTGGATCAGTGGAAGCAAAATTAATTCCAAGGTACTTCAGCTAAAACTTTCTCCATAAAAACCAGGGAATTGGCTTTCGTTATGTTCTGAAATGCTGAATACAATTCTTTTCCCTCATGTTCAAGACTGATAGCATCAAACTGCAAAAGATGCTGACAAGAGCAATGACAATCACAAAGTGAGTAGGGAGCTGATCTTAGGAGATGAAATGGAAAAAACATGGCTTGCTCAGTCTAGCAGAGTATTGCTAATATACTCCCAGGAGTTAGAATTGCAGTGTTAGAAGCAGCTTGCTATGGATGTGAAATGTATGGGCTTGCCATAAATATTTACATTAGCCAAGGAACTATTATTTTACAGGAAGCTAGGCAGTGAAATTCTCTGTCTGTATCAGATGCAATCTAGCAAAAGAAAGACAGAAAAAGGAGTATGATACCTCTTTACAAACACATCAGGGGTATAAACATCAGCAAAGAAAAAATCACTGTTTAAGCCACAAGTCAATACCGGCACAGTGGTGGATAGGTATACATTGGCTGTGGAAACATTTGAACCAGAATTTAGAAAAATGTCTAATAGTCACTATATGTGTCCTAATAGTGACTAATAGTCACTAAATGTGTCCTAAGCAGTGCTCTAATAGAAATAGGGTTGGCAGTCACAAGAAAGAAGCATAAAAATTAAATCAATGTAAAGGAAAATCCAACTATTATAAAACAGAGAGGTTTTGAGCTGTGATCACTGCAGTCACACAGGCTTTAGTTCCCACTCCCAGGAGCTCCCTTTCAGAGCTGTGTTTCTAAATACTTGCTGCAAACACTATCTCGCTGTGTTAGGGTCTCTATTGGCTTGGAAAAAAAGAACCAATTTCCAATTATACTAGAAGTGCTATGCTTAGACTTTGATTGCATGATGCAAATGATTTCTGAATCATCTTAGTAGCAATATTTTACACTTTATATATGGAGACAAAAAATGAGAATAGTAATTGTTGACAATAAAAGAAAGAAATAGTCTTATTAACGAGAGCCAGGCGACACATCTCCAGCCGCTTTAAGGGACAACATTCTTAGTGCACAAACTGTTTGATAAGACAGTGCAGCAAGAGGCATTCTTTTTTCCCCAAAAATTGGAGCTATGACTTAAATAGTGCAATATATTGTAATTTCTTAATTATCAAGTATTGTCATTCATACCAAGTAACTGTTAAATTATTTTTTAACTATAACTTTAGCCTTGTAGTCACAAGTAAGAAAGTGATCTTTATGCATAGTTATTTTACAGAAGAAAGAGATGTGAGATAGCTGCACAAGAGGAAATAAAGCTATTGAGCTTAATCTGTTGTCCATGGACCAGTTATTTTTTCAGTATTTGAATTTCTCAGAGTTCAAAGTCTTACAGAAATAAAACACTGGTCATTTTGACCATCTCTAATATTGTCCCCATACTACAACTCGTAACTGATTCAACAATCCTTTCTGACTCAGAAGTTAAGAAAAGTTGTGATGTTTGTATGGTTTCAGTTTCAGTTTGCTTTATATGGACACCCCCCCTCCAAACCCCAACCCAAACCCCAACCCAAGCTACATTAGAAACTGAAAATGCTCTAATATCTGTCATCAGAAAGTTAAAAAAAAAGTTCCTCATGCAACATTAGCTCATATCCACCAGAATACACAACATCAGGATAGTCATTGTTGACCTGATCAGCCCTATTTTGTTTAGCTGTTGTATTTATATTAGTTAGCAAAACCACACAACATTACTAAAGAAAACCAAGCTTTGTGGAAAGTGGTAGTACCTTTTAGCAGATACTACCAAATGACTGGAAAAACAGAAAAGCTTTCAAGCATACTAGATTTATATTATTCTCTGGATTAAAATAATATTACCTGAATAATTCAAATATTACTAAAATGTAACTTCAAAAATCCATTCAAAGCAAAAGAGTGTGTCAATGTACTAATATAAGCCATTTACTTTCTGTAATTTTAGTGTTGACCAAATCTGCAGGTTTCTTCATTGGTTGCTTACTATAATAATCAATGAAAGGATAAAATGATTAATTTAAATGTATGAAAAGGCAAAACAGGAACTCACTTATTTGCATGCAAGGGTGAACAAGAGGACTTTGGAATGAGGTAGTTCTCAATACACGAAAACCAATTTGACTATGTAATATAAAAAAAAAATGACACAAGAAACAAATGGGCCTAAAATATCTGTGAAATGAAAAAAATCTATTATGCTGCTATCTAAACAAATAGCTGCAATATTAATTCAAATTAAGAATAAAATACAGACAAAGCCCTTTCAACACTCATTTCAAATTAGTTCTGCACAACTGATGTTTTTACATTTCCTGTACGTTACCTGAACTACAAGTACTCAACAGCACTTACAGTCTCGCACTTTAAAAGCAATGATAACCACGGTAGAAGTCACGCATGTTACATACGTAAAAATTATCTTCGACCCCAACTCTGCCTATGTATAGGGCTGATCAGAAATTTTCTGAAAAATGGCGTCCTGTTAAAAAAATGCTAATTTCTTGATTCTGAAATATTAAGATGGAAACGTGTTGTATTTAATAACTTTTTGGCCACCTGAAGGGAGGACTTCAGGGGACAAACCAAAGTGTAGCCCAGACAGATTGACTGTTTGACTTGCTGAAGTGTTTGTGGGAGCTGCAGCCCAGAACTTTGAATCCTGTTAGGATTTCAATCTGTCAGTTACCAACTTTGCTGATGATCTCCTTTAGGTGAAAGAGTGAGCTAACAGTTCTGAAATAACTTTTCCCACAATTTTCAGGGGTTTTGGATTTTTTTTTTTCATACTGTAATTTAAACTGAACTCTACTGAGATGATATTTCAAAGTAATCAAAGTCCACTAAAAAAATTACTTCAGGACAACACTTTCCAGGTTTTCCTGATCCTATATTCTATGGAACATACTGGCTTATTAGTATGTTGCATAAATGTTATAAAACATACTTTCATAAAAAAAAAAAATTATTATGACCTTAATGTTTCAGTCTGTGTCAGCAGAATAGTTACTGACTGCTGATATACTGGTAGTTAGGGGTACATCTGAGGCAGAGAAATCAAACTTTTCTGATGATATACAAGAATTACTTAGGAGATAACACCTTTTTGGCAAAGGAGACAGTAACCTGTAGATTTTGAAAAAAGAAAAGGAACATAACTTACCCTCATAAGCACTAAGCTGTAAGGAAATGAGAGAATAATGGCTAAGAGTCAGACCCCAAGAGATACGTTTTAGGTAGTGCAAGTGATTTGCACTTGGTAATCTTTTTTCCTCTTTGAATTCTGCAAAACTACCTTTTACAGCTAAATGCTGTACAGATATAGGTGAAAAGGCAACAAAACAGGCCTAAAGCTATTAAATATTTTCATTGTCTGCATTTAAAGATTGGCAGAGATTCTTTATTGTTTTGCACTATGCTGCAGGTATATTTTACTCCTAGAGAGAAACGACTTAGTTCAAAGCTGAACTCAGAGGGGCTTAAATTTCTGTTTAGTGAGATCTGACCCATGGCCAACGCTGTAGAAATGCTGCCTAAGCGCTGCCTAAGACCTTCCCATGTGCCTGTCATACATAACTCACCCTGAACGGCCGATCAGAACTAATCCCGAACTTTCTGATGGCAAAGTGCCTTTTCTTGCTATCATCATGAAATATTTCAGACAGAGTGATCTTTTAGTAACTCCGAGAATTTGTTTTGCAGTAATCTCACTAGCCTGCTGAAGAGTGAAGAGCGTTGCCTGTGCTATGCCGGCTCTGCAAGGCTCGCTCGCGGGCGCCTGGAGAGCAGCAGGGCTCCTATTTGTACCCGGGGGTTCCGCTCCCTGCTTGAACCTGAGCCCAGGGATCCAAGGAGATCCTCCTAGGGAGGATCGGTGGTGCCTCTGTGGCATTCAAATAGGATGTCTCTTGCAAGGATCTTCAGTTCCGATGCATCAGTTCAGCTCCTCGTCTTTGTTCTAGGAAAACAAAGAGGGCTTGTCTGTGTGATGCTCAGTAAGCGTGCTGCACCGAAGTCTTGCAGTGCTATGGGCAATTGTAAAAAGCACGTTTATTTGACTGGTTAGTGGAGTTTGGAGGTGTTTCTGGTCGGTTGGTTGGGTTTTTTAATGGCCAATAATTGTTCACTGCCATAAGCCTTTGATATGTTATTTTTCTCAGTCTCGGTCTAGACAAGACTCTAATCTTCTATTACTAAATAAGTACAATTTTCACACTAAATCAGATATTCAGAACTTTGTGAGATGTTCTGCTTCCTGCTTGGTTAGCTATCTGACAATTCCATAGAATCATAGAACAATTTAGGTTGAAGGACAACCTCAGGAAGTCATTTGGTTCAACCCACTGGCCAGAGCAAGGCCAACCTCGTAAAGCAGGAGAAGCATATGGCTGAAGTCCGGAAAAAACTTTTGTCCAAGGGTAACGTGTAGGAACAGTGGCAGGAAAATGGAAATACCTGGTGCAAGATCACTTTTCAAGATTCTTGGAAGGAAAATACCGTGAAATAGAAAAGCCTAAGCTGTTTGAAGGCTAGATTAAAAAGATCTCTATGCCATGACGACAATAAGGACCGCATAATACAGACAAGGATAGTGATACAAGTCCAGTTTAGGAGCTCAACACTTCAGGCTTAAACCCAGGGGCTCCACTCTGCCTCAGTAGAGAGTTCCCTACAGCACCCCTTAGTAAGTCTGTGACCAAAATTGAGATAGTAAACAAAGCAATTTTTAAATACTTATAACCAAACCTTTACAAAAACTAATAGCTTACTTTATTTAGAGATGTTTTATTAGTTATTTGTGTGTTCGGTAGGTCTGTCTTGGGCAAACATCAGCAACATTATTAGACAAAGATCAAATCTATTATTTGGCCAAGGCGGAGTTCCTTGCTGAAAGGATTAGCAGACTTTTGCTTGCTACCTTAATGCTTAATGATCTAGGATATTTTTCCTTCTGTGCCTCAAAATCCTTTACGGGTGTTGCATCCCATACCTATCAGGCAGCTGTGCACAAAAGCCTAAAGCACAAAAGTTGGTTTCATTTCATCAGTTACTTCCCATTGCAAAATACATTGCATTCTTTACCAAGCCAGGCAACTTTGTGGCTACACCAATCTCTTTTTCTGATCTGTTTCTGTACATTGAACTACCTTTTGCAAGAAATGACTGTTATTCCAACAATATGTTTTTGAAGCATTTGTTTGGGGTGTTTTCTGTTTTTTTTTCTTTAGCTTTTAGTAGGTAAAGCTGCTAAAATCCATGGTCAAACACTTGTTTTTTCCCCAATTAAAGTATTGTCTAGCGATAGCATATTCTGTTGCTTTTTTTAAAAAAGACATTTTTTTGACTAATTAAAATATTATTGCTGTTTTAGAAGTCCCATTTTCTTTACCCCACCATTTGTAGTTTACCCAATTTATGCTGAATTTAAGATTTGCATTCTAAAAATGTCAATACTTTATGATGGAAGACATGGTAAAGGTAAAGTGATATAGTTGTGAAGTGATGATGCAGAAAGCAAGTAGCAGATTCATAATGAAAATGTGCTGGGATTATTAATGGTTTATATATAGCTGGAATAATTTGCTACAATTCTGTAAAAGCGAATAAAATACATGAATAACAATGAAATTATATGCAAATGGTTGCAGTTCTAGTCACATTGAAGTAGAGGAAATTTTTGTGAAAAAAGTGTTGTACTCTGTCTGAAACAATTTTTTTTTTTTCCTATCTACAGTTCTATGTTTTATTTTCTTTTGGAAAAAAGAACTAGACAGGAAAAAACTTATTTATAAATTAGTATTATCCTTTTATAATTTCTGGTGAATTCCTACCAGCTATACAAATGAGTAACAAAGAACTTTGAAATATACTATAAAAGCAGAAATGTAAATATTTCCTAGTGTCAGGTATTTGTGCTGTTAAAGTAAAGCTGTAAATATTTATTAATTAATACATAGCAAGAGACCCCTGAAAATAGCCAGAGCAAATGAAAGTGCTGAAGAAAGTCAAACGTGCATGTTAATCCTTGTGAGGTTTGGGTTGTTTGCTTTTTTTAATCATAAATTCTTTCAAAGCGTGAATGAAAAACTCCAGGAAAAATAAGAAAATAATATCCAGCTGAACAGAAAAGCTGAAATATTTGAAGATGCTGAACAAGTTACAGCTGCTGAATTAACTAAACACAGGATGCCTGGTGCTTTCCTCCTTTGAAAATCTCAGCAAAAGCTTCCTTAGATTATCTTATTTAATACTGTGCAATTTATGAGTAAAAGGGTAACAATTATTATTTAATATGTGCGTATACTTTCCTTTATATTGTATGTGAATATCTCTCTGCCTTATTCTCCCCTTGAGAATAAAGAAAATGTTTAAATGCATTATTTTTATGGACCGTTTGAAACACTTCGAGCCACCATTTTTTGGATGATAGCAATGTTTATAAACCTTATTAGAAAGTACAATTATTTTACCTTTAAACTACAAAAGAATAAGCTATAAAACATTTTCTATTTGGAATTGAGTTCTTTTTTCCCACATCACACTTTTGCCTAATACTTCGCAGGAAAACAACAGAAATAAGACTAGGATATTACAGTAATTTCAAAAGAATCTATTTTGTAAAGCAAACCATCAGTATTTTTTATGTTTCGATAATAAATAATTGCATTATTGTACGAGCTTGTAATTCTGGTAGCATAAGTACCTCACCAGAATAATATCTTTCAGGAAAAACTTTTACATAATTAAGTAATATTATCTATTGACAAGGAATTAAGGAAGGTATCTCTATCTCCTCTCATAGCTTTGATAGGTCATATATCCTTAATCTGGTGGTTTTATTCTTTTCACAGGTTACTTATCCAGGTGCGCAGTGTAACCCACAATGATACTTCTGTTGGTTAACAACTGGAAGTTTCTGGAGAAAAACAGCTCGACTTATTCCTTAAGAAAGGAACTGCAATGATAAAATAAATTCTATATTGTTATCTTCTTTCTTATTCTGAAGATGAGACATTTTTTCTGGGTCATCTAAAAATACTTGACAAGCTGCTGTATTATGAGTGCTGCAAGCTATGCTAATTAAAACCGTCTCATTTTTTGTGTCTCTTGGTTGTCAGGGGTGGTCTCTTCCTATATTCTTGGAATTTGGGGCAGCCAGCGTTCTGCTGTTTGTGAAAGGCAGGTGTACGGAACCACCCGGCGGGAGCTCTGCACCGGTACCTGGGGTCCTCCATCCTCCAGAATGTGGCTTCTGGACACGCTGTGCACTACCCGAACTGCTCAAAATGTTTTGTTTAACTAATTGTGTTTAAAAAGATTCAGTTTCTTTTCTTGTCTGTTAACAGCATCAGAGAATAATAACGGACGACAGTGACTGCTCACCTACTTATTTTCAATAAAAACAAAACTGTGATTTGCAATATTTTAATACGTTATGGAAAGAACAAATAATTTCCTAATTTACACGTTTAACATATATTCATACATTGGACGTTGGCAAATATTAAGATAATTTTCTTCTGTTGCATAGTAAACTGTTTTAAATTTATGGTACATTTCTCAGATAAGAATATAAGAGGTTTTAAATTAGTTATCTCATTTTGTTCACAGAGCATTTAAAACATCAAAGTGTTTATCTTTCCTTTGAAAACATTATGCAGTATGGCACGGATACTGAACAACTGAACCTCCTGAAGCGTGATCTGTGCCTCTAAACGTTGTGAAGTTGTACTTTGCTCCCACATGAAGTTCCTCATGAGAACAGTGTTGAAAAGCACAAACGGGTAGATAAAACCACAACATTCGACATTCTAGCTATAAAAAGATAATATAAAATGCCTTCTGGCATGCAAAACACCATTTTAAAGAAAAGTGAATAAAATACCTCATTTGTTACTATTTCTTAATAAAAACGAAGGTGTTTCCTGAAAACAGTTTTCCATTGGTAGAGCTCACAAGAGGAAAATACATGTAAAACAGCTGTCCCTCAAGAGGTGAGGTGCTGCTGACAGTTGTTGCATAATATGAGGCCAGATTTTCTGAACTAATTGTTTTACTTCTCTAATTCAATTTTCTTGCTTAACAGATCCTCATTTCCATAAGTAAACATCTATCAGATGAACACAGTAGTAAAAAGTGAAGGTAAGAACCACTGTGGTTCTGCTTCCTAGAATGTCCCCAGCTTCTTTTCTAATGTACTTTACTAGTGATTTTTGAAATTGTTGTTCCTGCTTTGTTGTAATTAGAGTCAATGGTTATGTTATCACATGGGAAAAAAAAACCAAACCTAAAATGCAGTCTTCTCCCCTGCATAAAATGGTGGTTGCTAGGTGCTTGACCATATAAATACACAATGTTGAATCTTTCTTTTAAGTTCATAGTTCAAATATAAAAGATTATATGATAACAGAGGAAACCTTATTTACCCCTCCTGAGATGATAAAATCATATAAGGCCTTGTCTGAATTTCCTCCAAATAGTGGGAAACACTGCATTTCCCGCACCATCATGTTATGTTACTTTATGTGAAGTTATATCACACTAGTGAATCACCATCATCAAATTGACTAGGAGACTCATGTCTTAATAAATTATTTGTTGTTTCCAATGATAAATTTTGAGTTTAGAACAAAAGTTCATGTGATCCATTCTGAAGAATATAGCCTAAAACTTTACCTTTAATCCCATTTTCCTTACTCAGGTCTTCAACACCATGGAGTACTTTTTTTGTGAGATCTGTTTTAAACTGGTTCACTACAACCATTAGTTATTTTTTACTTCCTTGTAACAACATGATACCATTATTAATCCTTATCTGTAGAGTGAGATTTTGATTGCCATATGATAAATTGCATGTTCACACAACAGCAAAATTAAAACAAAATAATGCATTGTTACCTCCTGGGCTATAAGTATGTCCAGGACTACACTGTAGAAAAATAGTAATTGACTGTGCAGCTGAAGAACGTATCACAGAGTGAACATGATGGAACCGAATTAGGATTTTAAAGAACTGGAATTCAGACATTTTCTAATCCTGCAGTGCTTGACCTAGAAGTCTTATGACTGTATTTTCATTGCATGGTGTGTGCATACTAATGTATATATCAGAAATACAGAGAAGTTTATCATATGGCTGCTGAGGCTACTTAAAGCTCTTGGATTCTAAAACTATCAGCTTGCACTCATCAATGATTTTTCCTTCATGGTTAGTTTGAGAAAATATGACAACGTCTCTGATTTGAGAGAACTTGCCCTTCTCCTTTCTGTGTTCTGCTACTAAAAGGCAAGTAAAGCTTGTTTATTGGAAAAAAAAAGTTAAAATAAATTGTACTGCTATTTAAAAGCATAGAGGGATAGTTATTTCCAGTCATGGTGGTTTCAGTTCAATAACACAGTTAAACAATGACTTGCCTCAAACAAGGGTAGTGCAACAGACCTATGACTGTTTAAAGCCAGACACAGATTTAAAGCCATGTTTAATTATATATATAAAGTCAAACACAAAATACTTGTCCTTTTACAGACAAGATAAATTCAGGTATTAAATTCCAAAAGACAATGAGTACTTTTTTGTTCATTTTTATATTTCCTAGTCCTGATAAAAATATGGAAATATTATCTGGTTTAGGAAGGATAAACTGCTAAGAAAATAAAACAAGAACAGTGAAATGTGGAGGCTGAGTTTAAGAAGAAAAACCTGAATAAATATGAATAACACATTATCCTAAGTTACTTGGGCTTTCCTTACACAACCTTAACAACATCGACAATAAGGATTAGGTCGATTTTGCAAATCAGCTCCCAGCTATAGCCTCAGAGTAATTGGAGATAATTTCAGAAGAACGAGAAAATGACATAAATCTAACATTTTTATTTATTTAATGATAATTTTTCTACATTCACTGCCTAAGACCGTGGATGCCCAGTCCATAAACAATTCAGTCTGCAAATCATACAGTACAATGAGACCTTTCTCCCAGACTCCCCAGAACTAACTGTTCACAGGACTAACTACAGTGGCAGGGGTGTCAGCTAATTGGGCCGTGCCAACAGAATGCGTACGGGCGCTTGCGGAAGCTCAGCTGGTGGGCAATAGCTTGTTAAACCACCAGCACTCAATTACTTTTGTCCGTGTCGGAGCCCTAGGTATAAACTCATTCATTCCTCTGTCTGAGGCAGAGGATTATAATGGCTGCTTGCTTCTCTCATCGCTTCACCCTCACCATTTTAAACCGCTATCCTAGGTGTCTAGAGCCGCAAAGAATTTGTTTAAAGTATGAGACTGGATGGAAAGAGAATATAAGGAATATAGAGCAACAAGCAACCAGGAGATATTCCGGCTTTTAAAATGCAAAGCATCTGCAACCTCTGCTTAACAGCGAGCTGCTAGCTGCTCTTGCTGAAACTAAAAGCCAGGTCTAGGGGCTTCAGTCGGGAAGGTCCAGCTAAGGGTAGATTTCCAAGCAAGCTGGGATATGTCCGCCGTAAGGAAGGCTACTAAAAGTGTGTGCCTGGGTGTCCTGGTTTCGTCTGGGATAGAGTTAATTTTCTTCCTAGCAGCTGGTACTGTGCTGTGTTTTGGATTTAGGATGACAATAACATTGACAACACGCTGGTGTTTTAGTTGTTGCTGAGCAGCGCTTCCTCTAAATCAAATGTGGAGGGGACACAGCTGGGACAGCTGAGCCCAACTGGCCAAAGGGATGTTCCAGACCACAGGTTGTCATGTCCAGTATATAAACTGGAGGGAGTTGGCCTGGGGGGGGTCCTGCTCAGGAACAGGCTGGGCATTGGTCAGTTGGCAATGAGCAATTGTTTTTCATTTGCATCACTTGTTTTTCTTGGGTTTTATTTCTCTTTGGTTTTGTTATTTCCCTTTTCGATATTTTTTAAAATTATTATTATTATTATTATTGTCATTGTTGTTATTATTATTATTAATTTTATGTTTATTATATTTCAATTCTTAAACTGTTCTTATCTCAACCCATGAGTTTTCTTTCTTTTACCCTTCCAATTCTCTCCCCCATCCCACCGGGGGGGAGTAAGCAAGCAGTGGAGTGGTGCTTAGTTGCCAGCTGGGGTTAAACCATGACACTAGGGCACCGAGCAGAATACTGGCCAGATAGTAAGATTAAGAGAAGTGCCTACAAACAAACTAAAATAGGAGCTTATCATTAAATGAGCTTAAGCTACCGAACAGTGTTTGTTAATAGTGTTTTTGGTTTTTTGAGCTTTTAGCAGCTTCTCACAGAAGCCACCCCTGTAGCCCCCCCACTACCAACACCTTGCCACGCAAACCCAATGCTTCTAGTCAAGGCAAAACCTAATTCTATATACTCAAATGTTTGGGACAATAAAATATAATTAATTATCAATCAACATACAGTAATGAATGTTTGTCAGTCCTGTGGTTTTTAGAAATGGTTTGTTTGTTCACACATCATTCTACAATGATCTTTGCAAGCACCTAAGCTGCATATCTGTATTAGGAATGTCCAGAGTATGCTAGTCCCCTACTGCGTGCTTATGATGTTGTGGTGTGTGTCTCTGCTTGTCAGCTTCTCTCAGTACTCTTAATATCTAAGAGAGACCTCTAAAAAGGGGAAGGAGGGCAGAAATATATTGTGCATTTTGAAAACACATCTTAAGATTCTTCATTTCAGTGGGAAGTAACTTTGCATTAGTAATCAAGGGTTTGTACACGTTTACTTGTACTAAATTTACTTAAACATTTACATCATGTATAGCATGGACATGATAACCAGCGTTTTTATAGTTCAGTGAAAGAAGGAGCTCTAAAGAGCAAAACATCATTTACACTTTCATAGAAGAAGTCTGAACCCTGGATGCATGAAATTGTATCTGCCATAAGAAGCCAGAACCCACAGCCAGAAGAGTCTGAAGAAGATTTCTTTTATGACCAATCACTTAAATACAATGCCTGTGGACTTCTCGAAACCAGGATGGTTCCAAAATGAAGATTACATAAGACTCCTAAAAAGAGGAAAGCAATTTTGAAGCAAAAGCCTTTAAGTGATGCAGCACATAATGTTGTAGAATTTGTAGGAATGAAAAGTATGAACTCAGATATTCCAGGAGGACAAGTTTCTCAGGCTTCACAGAAAGAGGCAGCAGTACTTTCATTTTTTTCTTGTAAATTTCTGTCTTTAAAAAATAATGACAGTCCCAGATTTGAGCTAAATTCTCTGTCACTGCACAAAAAAATCAGCTGTGGGTACCATCGTCATTGACTTAGTGAGGCTTAGTGCTCAGTGAGGAATACAGTCAGAGCATCCTCTGCTGCTGAAATCGGAATATCAGCAATACTTGAGGCAAAGTTTTTCCCTTAAGTATGACCATTCGGTCTACAGGCATTGTTTCAAAACCAGATGTCAGGGTCCTCACACAGACAGGCTTCCATAGCCCGGTGGATTTGGAAAGTGGCTTTCTGCAGGATAACAAAAATGGTAGGGTGCTCAGGATGAAGGTAAGAAGGAGCCAGTCTTGCTGCAAAGACCCTCTGGCATCATTAACCCAGTGTAAAGTGGATGTCTTTTAAAATAGATCTGCTCTTCCCTGCTTAGGACATAGAGAAGGAATGAAAACACAACTCATGGAATACTGACGCTCTATTCAGAGAAAGGCACTGCCATAGGAAAAAAAGAAAGTTGGAAAAAAAGAAAATTAAAAAAAGAAGATATGAAGATGCCGCATAATCAGAACTGAGCTGACCTTTCCTTTTCTGCTTCTTAAAACGTGAATGAAAAGGATGATGTCCAAAAGAAATATGTTAAAATGAAACAAGTTTCTTGCCCCAATAATCTAAGTGAAGAGAAACAAGGCAAGGAAAAATATGAGCAGAGTTTGAAGAGCTGTGAGGCATACATCTAGAAGGCAGACACAGACTTGACAGAAAAGGGACATTTGCTGAAGTGACAGTCCCCAAATCTGTACATGTCATAACAGCTTTGTGAAGCTAAACAGCTTTTCAAATACTTTATTTAGATTACAAATGTAGGTTTTTTCAGTCTGTACATTCTCGCTACAGGCTGTCTTCTCACACGGTCCAGCAATTCATCATACAATAGTCTGATGGACACACATCATCTCAATGAGAATGAGAAAACATGAAGAATACTAATTCCAAAACTGGTAGAACAACAGGCTGTGATAAAGAAGTAGTTATCAGAAATCAGTGTTAGGAGTTGGCCAGTCCTGCTCCAGAAGTCACATTTCACTGCCTTGAAAATGTCAAAGACTTATTGAAAGAAATATTTATCATAATGTTAAACATATGGGAAATACATATAATTCTACCTATTTCCTTTGTCTAATATAAAATTAATATTTAGAAATATGCTACCGCTGAATATAAAGACCTATACAACATTAATCTGCTTGTATTTAATGTTTGCATGTCATGCTAGATACATTTCCCTTTTTTGCTACTACAGCTATTATTCTTTGTTCTTATAAAATGTTTCTGGCTAATCTGCATTATCTCTTTTTTTAAAACAAAATCAAATGCCTTAGAGTTTCACAAAACTCCAAAAATTTACTTTTAATTTATGACCTTTCTAACTGAAGAGCTGCTCTGGTGACTGGTGACTGCATTTTCAGTGCATCATAGAAAATAAGTATTATTTCTTTAATTATGGAGTCTCAGAATTTTAATGTCAGTCTATATGGAATGTTTTTTTCATTATTAAAAAAATAAAATACCTATACTTAAATATATGGGAATTATGAACAATTATTTAAACATTTATATAACAAATGACATCATGTTCCAAAAAATCCAAAAGATCATGTACTGATGGGAAATAGCTTAGTTAGCAACAATAAGACAATCTTGATATATAGGTAAAAAGAAAAATTTTAATCTACAGCTACCCTTTTAAAATGTTCAGAAACACCAGTCATTTATTAATCACTGTAAGAACATAAAAATGTTATGCTATTTCCAGCAGTGGCCAGAATTAGATGTCTGGGAAGGATTATTTTAAAAAGAGAGTAGGCATGCAGCAATGCATCTCCAAAATATTCTCCTAATTCCCAGTACTTTGCAGGCAGGAACTTGCTGAAACAGAGATCATAGCAGAGCTGCAATGAACAGCCATTTCTATTCTTTAAAGTTTAAGTAACTGCCAGGTAAAAAATTGCCTGAAACTTCTGAGTTCTATTTTTGGCGAAAGAAAGAAAAATTGTTCTAAGCAAATTTTCTTAAAGTCAATTTTTCTATCTACCATGACTGAATTAAGTTTTTCAGTGTTTTACTCCTGTAGAGATTACCTTCTGTTAAAACTACATCTATATAAAGAATAAATGTTCTTAACTTATTTCAGGTGTTAAATGTTGTGAACTCATACAGGAAAAACCAGAAGACCTAACCTTAAGTCTTGAGAGCTGAGTGATGATGGAGTTGATCTGAAAGTGCTGTTAATTAACAGATAAAGAAAACCAAGTTCTGGCAGGGAAACCAGAGTAATCTGGCTATATCTCTCCTTGATGTATCTCTCCTTGAGAGATAAATGGCAAAAGAAAAAAAAAAGTAATGCGGAAGAAGGGACAAACTTCATAGAGATGCAGGTTAGAAGAAATGTTTTCTTCAGAAAGAGAAGAAAAAGAAACTATAGGATGCTTCGTAATGGGCAGCCTGGTAAAGTCCTGTGCTTGCTGAGCAACTCGGAAGCAGGGAGTGTTCTTACTTTGAAGCAGGAAACAATGTAGGTTGTAGCTGTGCAATGTTCAGCCATTGGAACAGTGTCCAACTATGTTAGAGGTCTCATAGAAACTGATTCTCTCGGCATCTGTAGCAACGTACTATTCATTAGAAGTAGGGATGGCATAATTCAGTCTTTACTAATGAGTACAAAGTATCTCCAGGAATTTTTGTAATTTAATTTCTTACAAAAGTAAAGGTTCATGACTCTTTATAAATATTCAAACTCATAGTACCATCAGAAGAACTCATTGTGATATCCGGAAAAAGAAAATTCCTGCGTTAGCAAGTAAAAAAAAAAAAGGCGGTGGTAACTTGAAGGCAAGGAATAGATCACTCTTACTTTTATGAACAATGATATTTAAGGAAATTTCTCCAAGGAGCTTTGAAGGCGTGAAGAAAAAGTTTACACTCAAAAGCTAACAGAAAAATAATAGAAGTCAGTATGCTGTAAACCATCTATTCTCCCCAGCTTGTTCACATGTTTAAATAAAATGTGTATGTATATAAACACTCACAAAAGTTAAACCATTATTACATTAATTAATTAACTTTGCATGTATATGTATATATGCATCTAAAAGTCCACTTCATATTTTGGATTGGTATATGGTATGTAAGCCCTGGATATTTAGTGGCCGCTCAAGTAAGGCTTAATTTGAAAAAAAAAAGAGTCTTCTGACAAGTTAAATCTTCACAGCTACTGTAGGAAACCCTGCAGCAAGAGATTTCAGAAGCCAAGGCTGTTTCGTTGTGGGCAGTAGAAGGCTTTTGTGACAGAATTAGTTGAAAATGGTCCTTTTAGGTTCGGGTAATTGGAAGCATTTTCACCTTGTCAGGCTGGTTTTTAGCGCAGGTGGTCAAGCCAGGAAAAGATAAGGGCTCAGGACTGGTGACATTTCCTGGCTTTCTTAGCTTTCCTTTCCAGAATTAAGATAAACTGTGCTACAGAGAATTACTGACAGGGAGGGAAAAATGAGAATCTTGGCTATGCAGTACTGTAATTCTCCTCTGAAATGGGGCACTATCCTTAAGGCAGCTTTTAACACCCTTTCAAGCTTTGTTTGGTTTTCAGTTATAGAAGAAAGATACTAATTTGCTGAGCTTGTACAAAAGCCTGGCCCTAATATTACTTATATAACGATTCCTTCATGGCAGTATTGTACATAAGTGCAATTTTTTATTTTTATTTTATTTTATTTTATTTTATTTTATTTATTATCAGTAGAAAGAGAGACCTTAAAGGTTGTAGACCAAAACTGGAAAGCCTTTCTTTTCCCTCACAAACTTGAAAGACTTTAAGTGTGCTTTGACACAGAAGTTGAGGGGAATTTCACTTGAAAGAGTCATTATCGAATCTATCTACTCTTATGTAAGTACGCTGACATGATTATAGTTAAGTTTCCATGCTGAATATGAGGTTACAAAAGGAATTTTTGAAGGATTATTTTATGATATTGAAGACTGGGGCATGATCTTAAAATCTTTAAAACTTAAAAAGTGATATAATACATAGATTTTGATTGCTGCTTCAGTTCTTTATTTTTCTCTTTTTCACATAGCTGTTGCTTGACAGTTATTTTGACTGGTAAATCACAAATGCCCTATGAGTATAAATCCTTTTTATACTGCATTAGTTTATACGGACTCGAGTAGCACAAGATTAAAAATTAGCCTTATAACTAAAAGCCTTGGTCATCTAACTACTAAGGAATCTAATGCCTCAGTCAATTGTTATTGTCTCTATTAAAATCTGTATTGATTTCTTAGATCACAGAGCTTTCTGAACTACCTTGGGAATGGTTAAAAGATTCTTGAAGTGAATGGGTAACCTTTCTAATTACAAAAGCAAACCTGGTTAAACCTCTTGCTACAACTTACAAACTATCTTAAAGCCTTTATTTACAAAATCAATCATTGCACAGTAAGAATTTAGTCTAACTTAAAGACTTAATTGGGTACACTTTATGTAAGAAACCTCTGTGATTCACATATAAAACGTGTATTCTTCTGTCTTAATACCAACAATAACAACAGTGGAGTTAATACAGAAATCATTAAACCAGAAATTGCCTTCTTCTAACTTGTTTTTTCATCATCCGGATTTAGTTTTAACAGTTAAAGGAAAGAAAATACACTTGAGTAAGAGTAAATGTTAGAAAGCTACTTGATATTCACAGTTCTTGCCTTAATTATGAACACAAACTCACGAACTTTGTTGCAGTTAAGTTAAAAATTTTTCAGTTGAAAAACATTCGCTGTTGTTTGCTTAGATACCACAGTGATGAACTGCATTTAATTTAGGAAATAACAAAATAGCTTTATTTTTTTATCTATGAATACAATTATCTGTTACCTTTCTCATGAAGCTTACTTTCTCTTCCATTTGAATATTTTTTTGAGGCAGGTGACTGGCATCTTTAGAACATTACAGGAATCTCATTCTTTAGAATGAAGAGTTTCTTTAAACTTTGCTAATATATACACTGAATTTAAAGAAAAACTGAATGAAACTGACATTAGTGGATGAATTTTGGAAAACAACAGAGCTTTTGCATTTAGAAAAGTCTAGTTTTTGCTGTCTCTACTTAGATGCATGGTACAGAAGTGCTCAATACATATATTTAGCTTCAGCACATCAAGCAAATAATGGGAAAACTGTTGACATTGACTCCACGGTATATCCCTTGTGTATAGAAGAAGTTCTTTAGGAAATTTGGGTACAAATTGAAGCAAGAACTGTACTAGTCTATGAATATTATTTTTTTGAAAGCACAGATTTATATACTAATCTATTACTTGAATGTATAGGTAAGAAACAAATCTGAATTTTATTTATTAATGATACAGAAGACTAATAGTTAAAACTTCAAAAAATTTAGTGTGTGCAAAAAGGACCATATGGTATCTCTGGTTTATTTTAGTGACACAAAATATTCTTTACTTTGTAATGGCCAGTGAAAAGTAAAGGATCAAAATTATATTCAGGTTGTTGCTGGTCTTTTCCTGAATACTGTGAGTATACTTAAGGAATTTAGTATTCACTATCCAGTCAGAAAAGTAACATAATGTTGCTTTTGAGAATGTAGAGTTCATGATAGGGCACTGAACAGGTAGTCAATACAATAATGAAAAATCTATAAATACCAAGATAATGTATTATTCATGGGATTGAGTGCACCCTCAGCAAGTTTGCTGATGATGCCAAGCTGTGTGGTGCAGTCGACACGCTGGAGGGAAGGGATGCCATCCAGAGGGATCCTGATAGACTTGAGAGGTGGGACTGTGCGAACCTCATGAGGTTCAACAAGGCCAAGCGCGAGGTCCTGCACATGGGTCGGGGCAATCCCCAGCACAAATACAGGCTGGGCAGAGAATGGATGGAGAGCAGCCCTGAGGAGAAGGACTTGGAGGTGTTGGTTGATGAGAAGCTCAACATGACCCAACGATGTGTGTTTGCAGCCCAGAAAGCCAACCCTGTCCTGGGCTGCATCCAAAGCAGCGTGACCAGCAGGTGGAGGGAGGGGATTCTGCCCCTCTGCTCCACTCTGGTGAGACCCCACCTGCAGTTCTGCGTCCAGCTCTGGGGTCCTCAGCACAGGAAAGACATGGACCT
>JAVJGG010000013.1:2322707-2387749 GCA_035590195.1 Aviceda cuculoides
AGTGGCCGTTGGGCGTGATGGAGCGCGGCGGTCCTGGAGATGGCTGGACACCCGCCTGCCCGCCGGAGGGGAAAATGGGTTCCTTGTCTTGCTTGGCTTTGCTGGTGTGCGTGGCTTCAGCTTAACCTATTAAACTGTCTTTATCTCAACCAAAGAGTTTTTGCACTTTTACCCTTCCGATTCTCTCCCCCATCCCGCTGGGGGGGGCGAGCGAGCCTTTGTGGGGGCTTAGTTGTTGGCCAGGGTTAAACCACAACAGCTAGGTCTTCTAGTTTATTGATTTGATTCCTCTGGTGATGCAGAATTCTTTGTTCTGTTTCTTTCCTTTTTTAATCCTTGTCTAATCCAAGTATATAGGGAAATTTTATAAAATTAAGGGATTTCTATTTCATGTCTTCAAAATCAACTACATTTTCAAGCTCTTTTCCCTTCTTCTCCCATAACTTCCACCCCTTGATGAAGGTCTGAATATATTTTCTATTTTAGTCCTAACTGCAGATTCCTATTTTGTTATTATTATTATTATTCCTTAAGTGTAGCTAGTGTCATGATTAGGATAAGTTCATCCTGGTCATAACTTGGAACAATATAAATGTATGATATGAACATATTCTACCTTCCTTTAGGGAATTCTTTTAACTGTCTCCCATATTTCAACTTTACATTTCTTGTGCTTCTCTAAATTCTTAGAAATTTCCTATCACTCTGAAAATAAAACAAAGAGCATAGCAACTTCTCTTGCCATAAATTTTGCCAGTACCTATCCAATACCCAACTTAATTGCAAGCCATTGCCTGTTTATACTGGGATGATATTGCAGAGATGGCAATCTCAGATTGCATTTCTAAGAAAAATCTTATTTTGTTTTTCTAACTGGTATTTTTATTTCTTTCTTTGTCTTTGGCCTTTTCTCCATTCTGAGGGAAGGAGATGGTCTTTATTTCAAGAATTCTAACGAGAGATCTCAGCTGCCTAAGCTTTGGAGGTAAACTGAGCTGTGCATCTTCTTGCGAGCTATATGGAAGCGATGGCACAGAATAGCTTTGTAGGGAAGAAAATTGTCCATCACAGTTTAACAGGATTGCTTTCCAAACTAGGGCTTCTCAGAAAGTGAGACATTTTTTCCCCTGCGATTTGTGTGGGTCTCTTGTTAGTCTGAAAAAAACTTTTTTTTTTCCCTGAGATGTAATGTCACATTGTAGAAAAAATGTTGTGAGATCTTCAATACCTTTTCTTTTTTCTTCCATTATTGAGCACTTCTAATAAGTTGGTATAACTATTCCTTTTTCTTTTAGTTGGGTGACCCCCCTTTGTTGTACACAGGATAAAAGATGGTTACTGCTACTGTGAAAGATAAGAAATTATCAGAACAGTAGTGTTCTCTCATCTTTTCCATACAGAATTCTTCAAAGAGGCCAAATCATGAAGATTCGTTATTATAAAAGTGATGGTAACTTGACACTTGGTGGCTAACAACAGCAGCTAACATACTGAAAAATTTTCTTTATCTCTTACCGTGTTAAAGGAATATCTCTTCTCATTACAGCTTTGTTTCCCATCCTTCCTCTTCTGTTCTATGATATCAGGAAATTCTTACCTTCCTCCTAGCAGGAAAGAAAAGCAGCAAGAAGTTATGACAATAACAATTGTTCGTTAATAATTCATAATATTTAACTTAAAGATAGTAAATGGCAAAAGTTTCATTTCTCCTCATTTCAAGTGTACCGTATGGAAAATAACTACGGTTTAGGCGAAACTCCATACAAAATGCAGAAGGAAATGCAAAAGATACTAGACATTAACTTCCTAAAGAAATAATGCTTTATTCTACCTATCAATGAATTTAATAAAACAAGAAAGACTTGAGAAGTCAGGTATTGGATACGAGTTCTCTACCAGTCCCCTGAGAAAAGATTTTTGAAATTATTTCTGAGAAATCTCTATATCTATAAAAGGAATGAATAAAAGTTCACATCTGTCTTTAATAATCTAATTTCTTCAACATTTATTCTATCACATGAATCTGGCAAGAGTTATCTCGTTACAACTCCTCCTGAATGTCTGATTGTGCATCTGCAGAGCCATCAGATACAAATAACAAAACCTTCACAGAAACACAGGACAGTTTGGGTTGGAAGGGACCTTCAGGGACCATCTAGTCCCAACCCCCCCTGCCACAGGCAGGGACACCTTCCCCCAGACCAGGTTGCTCCAAGCCCCATCCAGCCTGGCCTTGAACACCGCCAGGGATGGGGCAGCCACAAACTCTCTGGGAAACCTGTTCCAGTGCCTCGACTCAGCCGCCTGCTGCCGGCGGTCCTCCACCTGGGCGCACCTTTTGCAGGCAGCTCTGCTGCCCGCCCCTGCCCCAGGAGAAAGGTCTCGGCACTCCCCGCGGTCTGGGGTCTGCGCCGCAGCCTCTCCCTTCAGCAGCCCCGCCGGGGCAGGCGGTGCAGACCCCCCGGCCGGCGCTGCAGCCTTCGCTCTCAGGCGAGCGCCCGCCGTCCTGCCTCGAGGGTCAGGGAGGACGAGCGCCCCGGGCCGGCGCGGACGGTCGCGGAGCGGTGCCCGGCTGCCGGGGCTGCTGTGCGGACTTCGCGCCTCTCCACTCGGCCGGCGGAACGTCTTTCCCTCCAAAGGGAAACGTCTTTCCCGTGCCAACCGCCGTGCCATGGCCTGTTTTCCCCACGCTCCCGGTCCCTGGCGCTCCCATGGGCCGCCCTTTGTGGGAGCGGGGGCGGCCGCCGCTACTCCTGGCCCTGGCCAGGCCCGGTCAGCCGCTTGCTCTCGTGAGATCTGCCGTCTCCCGGTGGGTTTCTGTGCTCCTCTGGGGTTTCCCAGCTCAGGAAAATCCCCTGTCCGCAGCGATCCCCCGCTCCACTGCCGAAGGCGCCTGCACCAGAGCCGATCGCCTTGGCAAGGCGATAGGTAGGAAACAGGAAACATTGAGGGTGGTGGTGACTTCAAAATCCACGTCTCACAGGAGTCACACAATGTTCCGGAATGATGCTCTTATCCACTCAGGATGTAACAGTCGTCTTATTAAAATATTCATGCAAGAAGTGCAAGAATAAGGTTCAGTAGTTTCCTTTTTTTAAGGGCATTCAAATACATACGCTCCTAGAGATTACTTTGCATAACCAGATGATAGTTACCATGAGGCTGGGAAATTCGCTTTCCTTCCTTGTGAAAGTGAGGCCCTATAGAGTCAGCAAAGCAGCTCCAAGTTCTGGTTCTTGCTCCCAAACCTGTTATATGAATTTTATGTCTGATGCCTAATTAATCAACAGTCCCTTGAGAAAGGACTTCTGTTTCATTTGCAAATCTGGCTTTTAAATTGAAACTGCTTGATGAGTCATCAGCTCTGGGGATAATAGATAAGACATTTAATATTATCTTAATACCTCTTTTCTCCCTTTTTTTTCTTCTTCTAAATATAGCATTGTTTTCTATCTGACATTTTTGGCCAAAAAATGAACCTGAAGATATTGACTACAGATCTAATCAATAGAGAACTTCACATTTTGTAAGGATGGGGAATATCTATTTCCGGGTAAGTAATTTAAAACAATGAAAACAGAGAGCACGAGTGGACAATGAGTTTACAACATGGTAATTTAAATAATGCGTTTGTTCCTCTTCTTTCAAAAATGTATTGAAATATATCAGCTCCATGTCCTAGAGACAGGAAAAAGGAGCTGTAGTGTTTTGAAGCCAAGTTCTGAAAATGTTGGTCTAAAAACTACTCCCATGAAAAGAAAAGACTATTGGTCAAAGTGCACTCTTATTCAAATACTCATATACTGGTCATGAAACAGTCCATCACCAAAGCATCTACAGATATTTATTAATTAGTAAGATTTCTGAAGCTAAGTCTAAAAGCAATGAAAGATGCTAATATAAGCAGATATGCTGAATAAAATCTTGCTCACTGTTTATCAGATCACAGATATGCAAGGGGCTATACTCAGAAAGACTTATCAGCAAGGTAAAAGCTCCAAGACTGTTTATTTCCCACTTCTCTGATATTGTGCAAGCAGTATTTCCTCTTTTTAAATTCTTTATATGCAAAATAAATAGCTGAAATCTATACCATGTAATAAAGGGAACCCCATACTGTAATATGAACCTCGTATTAAAAACCAGAAGCACAGTGGTATTCAACTGAAAGCTATCTAGTTCCTTGGGAAATATGTAATATCAGGAACTAGAACACAGAGAGAAAAGTAACATCCAGAACACCATGTGTAGGAAAATATCCGACAAACATTTCAGACATTTTTGTGGAAGGTTTGCATACTGAAAACTAGCCTGAAAGGACCTGACATACCTTCAAAACAGTTAAGCACTAGTCAAGAAGATTCTCCAAAGTATATTAGTCAGGGAAATTGAAGTATATATGCCACATTTTGGTGAGCATCTTTGAAAAAAACTTGGGGCTTCTTGATCTTGAAAGGCATTCAGAAGAGGACTACACAGTAAGAATTTGGAAATCTGATAAATTTTCCTTTCTAAATGCTTACATATACTTTCATTGGAAAATAAGTACTTCCCTTTAAAATTCATGATAGAATTTTTTCCACTGGAATGAAAAAAACCTGCCAAACCCCCAAACCTTTGACTTTTTGTTTTGATTTGATTGGAAAAAAAGGCCACTTCTAGAAAGAAGAGATCATTTTAGTCCAGCATTCCAGACAACGAGAAATTACTGAGTTCCCATTCAAAGATGAAACGCTGGTTTGCTTCAGGCAGTAGTAACAAAATGATCTCTCTCTACCTATCTTTCATTTAATAGATTGATATGCAGAGTTAAGGTACTATGAAGTGGAAAGAACCAGATAAAGTAGAAGAGGCTCAAAGGTGTTCTTACAAGCTAATTATCATTAAATAAAGATAATATTGATATCACTACTGTTTCAGTTTTCATTCAAAAATTTCTATTGTTATGGGTTTGTTTACTCAGTCCTATATTGTTTAGAACCTCCCTACTTCATCACCTGGTCAGACTTGACTTGAAAAAGGTTCCAAATAAAAGGAAAATTCACTTTTCTGATTACTGTTTGTGTTATCATTAGCTTTTAAATGCAGCTCAAACAAAAGATACTGAAGTAAGGACAAAGTAGGGACAAGGATAAAGTGTTCAGTAGACTTTAAGTGGTATTTATGTTTCTAAAAAATGCCTACTATGTCCCTCAAAATAATTTGGCTGCTAAACTTCTATGTAATTCAACAGATTTTTTCCAGATTCATGTTTTGGTATAAACATTTCAGCTATGGTAGCTTCACCACCTTGCTATGGACACCCAGTACATCAACCTATTTAACTATCACATTTGATCTTTCTCAATACAGGTATAAGAACATTTCCTTATGTGGACAAGGAGAGTTTCATACATTTCCACTGCCCTAGGTAAAATTATTACCATGTTATCTTCCTTCTTCTTTCAGCATGTAATTTTCAAAGCAAAAATACATTCAGGTTGTAAGATGTGTAATGACAATGATCATGTAATGTTGGCATGTAGTTATTTTAGTTTAAAACTATTACTAAATATTTCAGCTATGTATCTAATATGGACCAAAACTAGATTATGAAGAGAAAGCAAAACCAAAAATTAAACTCATGCAAATGTGCTACCTCAAAATTATAGTCGAATAGCACAGTGACTTATCACATGAATGCATAAATATATATACATGCAGAAAGGATTGAACATGTTTCTTGAAGTACCCTCTCTGCCAGTTTTTTAAAGTTCCACCCTATATATTTAACTACAATGAAAACATACTGGATTTTAATTTTGGCCATAATCAGTACATTATGACTCGTCATAATTTAAGTATTTAACTCACTTATTTCTGCTATAAACATTTTGGCTATATATCCCTACATTTACAAGCATATGTAAAACTTAT
This sequence comes from Aviceda cuculoides, assembly GCA_035590195.1. Lineage (NCBI taxonomy): Eukaryota > Metazoa > Chordata > Aves > Accipitriformes > Accipitridae > Aviceda > Aviceda cuculoides. Next base: position 2,328,624 of record JAVJGG010000013.1, read on the forward strand.
ATAGTTACCTAAGTCACTTATAACCTATTTGCTAATCTCCATTGGTATTATATTTTTGCACTTTCTACTGTTCTTGCTACAAATGATATTAAGAAAAAAAAATTATCTTAACATTTTGTTGTGTTTCTTGTGCTTTCTGTTCTTTACTGGTATTGCTTCAGTAAGCATCATGTACGGTTAGACTATCCAAATCACCAAAAAAAGTTCAAAGTCTGCAGGGCTGTGAAAGTTTTACATATTCCTGTGAAATCAATGGGTCATGAAAAATTTGGTGTCCGGCCTTCTTGACAAAGATTAAGAGGAACAAAAGATGGTTTGGCATGAACCCATTTTGTGACAAAAATTGCCATCGGAATACAAAATAGCACAATATTAATCCATTCTCATGAAAATGATGGTAATGAAAATGAGAAATGGCATCAGCTAAATCCATTTTCATTACTCTGTTATGATTGCAATCTTGTAGCTCTCAGATAGTGTGCTGAGTGAAGAGATCTATATTTTAGCCACAATTTTAATGTCTTTGATGAGCATCTCCTTACCATTATACACCATTTCATTCTATAATTTGAATTCTTGTTTTAAAAAGCTTTTAGATCAGTCCCAGGTATCTAAACTTGACAGCTTATTTATTAATGGTCCTTAAAAATGGTCCACAGAAAGCAAAGCCATAGAGCTCTGAAGAAACTGGCATTGCATAACCTGATTAGTGAAAATGTGGAACCCCCCATGTTTGTAATACAGTTATGAAAAAATGCAGAAGTGTAGTATAAAACTATAAGTGTTCAGATCAAACTCATTTTCCTTTTAAAAAAACTCTTAAAATATATTCTACTGAAATTAAATGTATTTTTTTGGATTCCAGGTGCTTTAAGATACTCAAACTGTCAACATTTTTAATAACACTAGAATTTCTATCACATTTAAAAGAACTGTGATATAAGTTAACAGATTACTTTCTCACTGTTGAATTTAAAATTTTATTTACATGGAATTATTTTTGTGGGTTTTTTTCTAGCTAAGCATAGAAATATTTTCTCGTTACTCTAACATTTAAGTTTACTTGGTGTGGATTAGGAAGAAACAAGTCGATATACAACACTGCTAAAAATAAACTTAATGTTAAGTTTTTGTGTGGTAACACAAAGCAATTTAAAATATATGTGGCTTAATATCCAGAAAGATCACTCAAAAGAAATCTCCAAAGAATCACATCCTTATTTTAACTATACTACATATTAACTATATTTTTTTTCACCACCTTGGTTCCTACAGTGAGATTGCTTTGGCTGTATGAATAATTTTAGTCAAACTTATGTCAGCATTTGATTTTAGAATATAATTACAATAATCATGTAATTATTATTTGTAAAAGAACAATCCTAGCAAAAAGTGATTATCAATTTGCATGTATGCCCCACTCTTTAATATTAATATAACTTACACCTAACATATTTTTAGCTCTACACTTCCATGCTTGCATTTTTGCAAAACTTAAACAACGCCCTGTACTTTGACTTCCCAAGTGCCACAGAACTTGATGCCCTGAGAATAGGATTAACCATACTACATAAATCCAGTTCAGTGTTTCAAAATGAAAAAAAAATGAGTAGCCTAACAGATGAACAGCTAATTTAAGTATTCCAGCAGGAACTTCCACATTCCTATCTTTGGTTTTGTGCATGGGCTCCCTTTGTGTCCATGATCTCTAAGAATTCCCCTTCTTCCTACCACCATAATTAGATTACTGCAGGACAATCTCTGTAAATGATAAATCCAGGATTTTCAAATTCTTTCTCTGGCTTTTTTTAAATAGAAGGGACAAAGTGTCTGACTATCAAATTGCCTTAGCAAATAAAAGTCTTGCTTGTGATTATGGCTAAATTACAATAAATACCACCCAAACACAGGGTAGGGATCTACGAAACTCCCTTTTCACGGTTCCCACCATAACATCAAGAAATTTGGTGACCGAAAGCTCTTGATAAAATAACAAGAGCTTCCTGCCATGCCAGTGTACCACAAGCCTTCCTGAGAGCAGGAGACACAAAGATGGGGCAGCTCTACTGCAGCCTGGACATCTACGGCAGTTGGCCGGCAGCTTCCTTCTCTATGGCCTGTTCACTGCAAACTGACCAACATAAAAATCAACTTAAAAAGCAGGACAGTACAGGTCAGCCAAAGACCCCCGTGGAAGGTTTTCCATCATACATTAAGCTCATAAAACCACAACACCTTAAAATTTTAGAATAAAATTTTTTCCAGGAAAAAGATATTTACTTGGGCAGTTGCGGTCTGGATCCGTAAGCTCTTCTTAACATCTCTTTCCCTTTTTATAAAAAATACTGTGTGCAAGCTATATTTTTAAAACGTAACAACAGTATAACTCATCACATTATATAGCCATGTCTTTTCATGTGTCTGAATTTAATTTATTTTTCTTTATGACCATTTCTGTGAGTTATAGATCAATGTATTACTCAGATTTTTTTTATTAGTTTGAGTGCTGTTTGCCTTCTCCTGCTCTTGGAAGCAGTGGTACATTTGCATCAAAACAATGTATGGAAAAACAGGAGAAACACAGAACTCAATCTGATTTCACATAGTTTATTGGCTATACAATTCTTCAGAGTTCTCATGACAATGAATTTAATGAGAATAAGACCTGGCTCATTAATCTGCTCATTTCTGAAATATATAATAAGGGTAAAAAATCTTAGATTAACATAGTGCAATTTTGAATTAATCTTACAGTCTTGCCTTGTCCCATATGCCTTATCCTACAACACTAAATCTGCCTTTGGTCCCTGGAATCCTAATAACATTCAGAACCGACCCGTTATCTTCAAAGCATAGTCACCGTTACTCTTCTTTTTTTCCCCACTACAGTTTTGAAGTTTTAAAGTAAAAGAAAGCAGATAAAGTATATTGATTCAGAATGGCATTAAGCAACACCTCTGCTCAGTGCTTTATATCATCTGAGCAATTATCTATTTTTTTAAAAGAAAATTGCTCCATCTTCACTAGAAACATAGTTTACACATTCAATTGCAGTGACTGTATCAGGCAAGACTAAAATTCTACATAGATTATATAAAGCCCATTTCAAACTTTTATTCCAAAAGACCCTTGAAATATTAGCTAAGTTGGCTTTTGTCTCTCTTTTCTTACCCATGGAGTCTTTGTTCCGTGCCTAGCTATCTATCTGCCTAATGATGTCAGGATGCTGCCTCATAGGAGCTAGCTGATACAGTTCTCCTAATGAACAAAACGATCTCTCCAGGCAGTGACATCAGACACTGTCTTCAAGGTGATCCAGGCTCTTATGAAGAGTTAGTGTTATAAAATTACATATATAGTTTCTTGAAAGTCATATCTAGGGCAGTTTTTGAAGAGAGCTGTGCCAGTGTAGACAGCAGGGAATTACAGCACTCAAATCTCAGCATAGTTAAAATAGAACTACTTGAACCAAGCAAAAGCTGAGTGGTCTGGACCATCTGAAAATTGGTCCTGAACACCCAGATTCTCTGACTGAACTTCTTTGTGTAGGTTCAATGATTTTTCTAAGTACAGATGTTATATTAAGTTGTAGTGTCCTTCACAAGGTTGCTGTGTCAACTACTTGACAAAGTACCATTCTTCTATGTTCACTGTGCATTTTAACACTCAGCTGGTAGCCAGGAGACATGATGGCTCCTGGCTAAAGAATTCACTAGGAAACATCCAGGCTTACAAGTGCTGTGATGATATGATTGGAAGAGAAAATTAAAAATAGCTAAGTAACAAAATGCAAGGCATTTAGCAATAGGTGGACTGAGTTCTGATACTTCCAAGAACAAAAAGAGCAAATCATATATATATATATATATATATATATATATATAAAATTCCAAAAACCCTAGAAACTGGATTAACTTTAATTCAGGAGCACAAACTCTCTTTATCTTAATTAGGGAAATAGTATTCTGTATAGAATATGAAAGGCAAGGCACTATGTTTCACTGAAATGGAACTACGAAGTACACTAACTACCTCTCAAGGCAATGTTTTTTCCTTAGGCAATATTAAAAAATAATTTCTATGCCAGACACTTCTTTTGACAATTTAGGGAATTAATCTGTGCATGTGTGTGTGTGATTAATGCTCTCTGATGTAATGAGTTCTTTGTATTGTTTTCCTGTACTCTGGTCATCCATGTTTTTTTAGGTTACCTGTTTTTCTGTTAGGAAGGCAGGAACTGCTAGTTTTGTATCTGACTGAATCAGACTGAATGAGCTTTGCCTCAGTGGGACAATGAAGCAGGTACAACACAGGCAAAGCCACTGGTCTGCAAGGAAAGAGAAAGGAGTAGCTGTGTGTTTACATCAAACACCTGTAAAAAGGCACATGTCAAAAATACAAGAACAGAGGGAAAGGAACTTGCTGCTTTTTCAGCAAAAGCAATAGTTTTCATCGTCACTTGCTGAAAGTGATGGAAATTGGTCACAGGCGTAAAAAAAGAGATTGCTCAAAGGGAAGCCAAAGAGGTTTCTGTTCATCTGGAATTCTGAAACAGTGTAAACACTTCTGGATGCCAAGGAAACTGAGGTGATAGTGATCTACATGTATACTTGACCATTTTGGTACATCTATAAGTTTCTTGAATTGTCTGAGAGCTTTTATATATAAATATACATGTATTTCAGAAAGTTCTCTGCAAGTATCTGTCTACATAATACTGTTGCAATATATTGCTCCTGAAAGGTTAAAGCAGTATTCCATAGTAACAAAAAGAATGAGAATGCATGCATCTTTGCTACAGCACAATTTGGGTATTGTAGATTACTGCTTCAGAGTCTGTCTGCCACCGGTAAAAACTATGCTTTGTGTCTGTTTAACAACTACTGAAAAGGCTGTTCATAAAAATGGCAGGCAAATGACGTCCTGTTTCGCTGGTGATAATATCTCAGAGATTGTTAGTTGCTCTCTGCCCTGGTTTTTGTTATTGAATCTCACAATTGCTTTACCTTTAGCTGCAGTTGTGTTAGAAACAAAACAGACCTTCTGAAGATGAAAAGCAGTGTTGTTTTGCAGCTTCTAGTACAACACAGTGTCTAAAGTAGTTTCCGTATAAGAATATGGTTTGTACAAGTATACGAAATGATTGCTGTCCTGCTGATGAGCCAGTTATAAACAGTTTACACCTTGAGCTCAAGTACTACCATGCTTAGAGGGCCAGAAGCACACATATCCTCTTCGAACCAGTCTCATAAAAAGATGTACACAATAACAAAAAGCAGATTTCATAAAAGCAAGGAGACATAAAATGACAACTACACCAAGTGGCACGATGTGGGGGTAGTATTAACACCTCTAATTCACTGTGTTGAGTTTACACCTCATATAGGAATGGATTGCCATTGACATATTTTTTCAACTTTCGCATCAGCGTGAGATGCTACCAGTAACACGTCATATAAATATGCCATTAAAACATAGCGTAAAAAGGACTTCCTACACAAAAGAAAATCCAATAAAAGATAACTATGCAATTCAGTGTCCTGCCTCGATTACAGGACTTGCTTGTGTCTTTGTTTTTAATAAGATACATTTTGTGTGCAGTCCTCGTACCACACTGTGTCTGACTTAATATGTGAGGCCTTTTAGTACGGCATGATTGTTTTGTTACTTCAGGCAGCCCTCCAGCTGTGGGCCAGCACTTGGTCAAACTGATTTGTTCTTGGCAGGCAGCTAAGAACACATAACACTTTCAATTGTAGGTTATGACTTTGAGCGGTTGTGGTGGGAAATAGCCAAAAGTGTTATCTCAACCCTTTCAACAGCGTACAGTTTGGTCTGCTAATCAGTCACGACCTCTGCTCTTAGAAAGGGATGGATTAATGGCAGTTTTCAGAAAATGCTGTTAAGTTTACAGTGGTTTGGTAGTCTCTTACACTGCATAACTACTCTGGTCAATCACATACTGATTCTCATTCTTGTGACAATGACTGTAATGAGAAAAGGAAATTGTACAACATGAATCTTTTCTTGTGATAAAGATTATTGCAAGGATTTGACAGGGTACGAAATTAAACCCACCCTCTTAATAATCTTGAAATTGTCATCTGCTGTCCCCTTCAAATGCCATAAGGGAGGTGACTGTTTGGACATTATCAGTCACAAAACCAGAAAGTAGATCTGTGCTTCCTTCAACACAGTGAATCATCATGCAGAGATTGTACTGTAAGTGATAAAGGCTACTACTTATGCAAATTAATAAACAGGCAAGAAATCAAGTCTTTTAATTTAGCTAAACAAGAAGGGGAGTAGGGATGAAAAGCAGAGCTTGGCCAAATTGACGTGTTTGGCAAAATTCCTCTTTGTTCTTGTTGAGATGAAAATTTGTGTAATAGATCAAAAAGATAGGTGCTCAGTCCATCCTGCCAGTCTCATTTTTTAAAAAGCTTTGCTTTTTTCAGCATGTTGCTTTTTTTCACCCTCTTATCTCACTTGTTATTAAGCCTGCTACCTACACTATGTTACAAAGTAAGCCTGAAAATTGCTTTTTTTTTTTTGTTTTAATTAGATGTTTTGGCAATTAAGGTAATAGACAATATTTCCTCGAAATAAAAGGGAAAAGTAATAATATATTAAATTATTCCAGTGACTAACATTATGTGAATAATGTACCACAGTCTTTTGTCAACCTGGAAAAGTTCTGCAATTTAAAGAAATTAATTGGCAAATCAAGTGTCCTTTATGTTGTAGTCATGGGCTTTTAGGCTGTGTAATATTCATCAGTGAGCATTACTGTTAACTAGTTTAGTCATATTGCTGTACTGACTATATAGGATGCATTAACACCAATGGGCTAAATTTACAAAACTTGCTGGCAGTTGTTCACAACTGAGTTAGCCTGACATTAGCTTGAAATAAAGCAATTGAAATGCGGAACTGAAGAAGAACATGACAAAATACACCATTATTTATATGATCATCCAAATATTGCTTCAAAAATTGAACCTGGAAATGCTTTTTTTCTTGTTTAGAGAAATGCATATCGCATAGGACTAAGGAAAGCTAAACTAATTCTCCATTACACCATAACCTTTGTGTAAGCAGCGTCTAGGTTCTTCATCTTAACACATGGTTAACGGTTTTTAAATACAGTTCATAATACTTCAGCTACGATAATCTGAAAATCAATATATTCAAGACTGTGAGATGTTTTTATGTTGCACTTGTGGTTATAGATGGGGAGATAACATTTAAGAGCAAAAGAAGAAGATAGAGTGTTATTGCATTTTATTTACTTTAAGGCTATTCATCACAAATGAAGCACCATAAGCATCTCAGTGTTTTAGGGTCCAATTCCAGAAATATCAGTTGTCCCTTACGATAAAAAGTAATATTATCATCTATTTTAAAAACAAGAGAACAGTTCAAGACTGTGACAAGGTCATAATGTCCTAATACTTTTCCCCTTTATGTTTTAAATCACCATTTAATTTTCACTGCATAGATCCAGCCTGTACAGATGCAAAATCTGACAGTGAATGAAAATAATTTATTTCCTAGGTGACAAGTAGGGAAAATATGGACACATTGTAACAGAAAGTGATTCATCCATGTAGTTGTACAATGATAAGGACATACACTTTTTAATGATGAGATGTCCTAAAAGTGTCTTTCTTATATGTACATGAGTATAACTAACTTCTGCGCTTTCGGCAATGCATCATCATTTATCTGTGAAAGAACAAACATGTGGTGTAAAGCAGCAGGGGCAGAAAAGAAATTCTGATCAATAACATTGCATATGAGCTACTGTATGATTTGCAAAATGTTAGGAAACTGTCCAATTAGGCTTTTACCTAAAGTGAACATAAGGTAGTACTGCTCACAACAGAGAAAGAGTAATGAGAAGAGCAGTCTCTCTCATGAAAATCTGCCTTTGCACTGAGTTTAACCCTTCTCCCACAGACAAATAATAAATTGAAATTAGTCTGGTAAATATAGAGGGCATAATAGAAGGCAAAGCTGATGTCCTTATGCAATGACAAGGGACATCGCTTTTAGAATAAATATTGTTCTAGGAAATTTTGTCCTCAAAATTTGCAAAGATGTGCAGGCACCTGACTCCTACAGGTTCCCTAACCTTTCCCAAGGATGCTGTATTATGTAGAACACCAGTGAACAGCAAAGGATGTGATGCCGAAAGAAGGAAATTACAAACATGTGGTAATATAGCTACTCTTCTAGTTTTAATTTCTCTCTTTTTTTACAGTTTTCCCAAACCTTTATCTCTCTAGACAAAGCTGCAACAAATGCAGGGAGAAAGTGATGTACTAAATAAGGGCAAATATGTGACTTCTGCTGCCTGTAGCTGTTACCTAGTCAGAAGTTCATGGCAGTGGGGTGAACAGGCTCAAGAAGAGGGGAACAGGGGAGCAACCAATAGGCTCCAGAATGTCTCCCTGAAGCTCTGCAAATGGAATTTCACCAAAAAAAAAGGAACATTGGATAAACAGGAGGACACGCTACTCAGTAAAAAGACTGCTCAGCTCTTTAATTTTGGTTTTCAAAACACTTTGTTTCAATCACACAGTAGTGCATAAAGAAACGGGAAAGCATAGGGCTAAATCTACAGCTGATGGAGGAGCTGTGCTACATAGTGTTTTCGTTTGGATCAGGAATGCATTTTTTAAGTGAATATCCTGATTGTCCTTGCTTCCAGTGCTTCAGATCACATCACATAGCACATGAATAGGATTCCTTTCAAATGAAATGAAACCAGAACATGCGCTCCTGATGTGTAACTAATAAATCCAACTGCTAACAGGCATTCAAGTCCCCAGGTAGAAAGCAGAGTTAATCCACAATAAAGATCCTGAAATGCATAATGTGGATACCAAGCCTTCTGCACAAATGGTTTTGCTGTCAAAATCCGCTCCAATTGGGCCATGCTCCTTGTTGTGTTGGACTGAATCTTGTTGGCCAATGCTACCAGAGACACAAAAAGGCAGAATGTCTGGGATTTTACACACCATGCCCAGGACTCTTCCAAATCTCCTTTGAACAACTGTTGTGTTGCAATCTGAGAAATAAATATTCACTGTAATCACATACGTTTCCCATTTAAGAGCTATGAGGAAGACCAGACAGAATTGGGGTGTCTATGTTCAGAGCTCTACTTCAGACAAGCTTTAGCTGTGGCACTTCTCCCATGAATCCTCTTTTTTGTGCCTAAGCAGCACTTTTAAAGTATGAACTAGAGTTTGCTATTTTAACTTTGAATTGTTATCAATTTACACTGAAAATGACCTTACTTGGGGGACTAATAGTGGGCTAAAATAATACTCTTATATTAAAGAAAGACTCCAAATATATAAAAATTTAGAGGATACTAAAAATTACATTGATTCTTTCCTTTCCCACCCACAGAAATAATTCTAGTTCTATGTATGAAAATTTTATGTTACTTTCCCTACATTTCACTGTGTACTTAGATTTGACAGTCATGTTTTGTAGAGAAAGATCCAGTCTTGTGGTGGACATCAGGTAGTGGAAACTCCACTGCTTCCATTTCTTTTTTTCCCAATTTCCATCTTCTAGCTTTAGTTTCTGTATACCAGTTTCTATGTTATGCTTACATTATTTGAAAAATATTTCTCTAATGTGAAATGTCCCTGTTAAGATACATTAAGGCAACCTTTCAGTTTTTCATCTGAAAAGTTACATTCTTGAATTCTACCATATGCAGTTTTGTTCAACAACCCCTCAAAGACTTTTGCAGTTCTCATCAGCTTCCTTTCCAATTTTCAGCATAAATGGTATTATATCACTGGTCTCACCAGAAGCATATGTAGGAGCATAATCATCCCTCTAATCTGTTTTCTTTATTTCATTGTTAATTATGGAGTTGATCTGCTTCTATTTAAATTCCACATCAGAAAGGATTTTTTTGAATAAACGTATTTGCTTTAGAAACTTTGTCTTTTGAAATTTACCAATTTTTATACGACTTTTGTATGACGATCACACCTATTTATTTTGAAATATTGTAAAACAATCAAAAGCACTTTCAAATTTAAGACTATGTGAAAAAACTATCAAAATTAAATACATAATATTCTGATAAAATTGACACTGATGTTGTGTTTACACTTCTGTTCAGTATTATATGGCAACAGAATTTTGCACATCATAGACATATAAGCACCAACACTGATTTCATTGACAGTCTGCAAAAATAAAATTACTTAGAGATTTAAGCATTTCACAAACTTTGTATTAATGAAGATTCAAAACTCCCTGGCAACATATGTAGTTAAATAGAACTGGAGGAGCATCAGAGTTTTGGTTCAATAGTTTAACCTAAGTGTGGAAGGAGTGAAGAAATAAGTTTGGATAGATTAAAAGAAAAAAAAATCACTGACCATTTATTTGGTTTTCTTCATTGATATGAATGGAAACAAACCTTTCTTTTCTCCCCAAGACAAACCTCAAATTGTGCCCATCTTAAGACCGAATATATAATTTCTACTTCAACAGTTGCGAGGTAGGTGCTATTTCATGAAGCTGGCATTTAGGAAGAAAAATAACCTGTTAGCCTAAGTAGCTCAGGCATTTTCTGAATGTTCTGCATCCTCGTAAAGTTCTTTAAATACCAGGATTTGAGTTTTTCTCAGTATCTCATTGAAGCTAACTCAAATTGTATAAAATACATAACGATTCAGTGAGCAAGCAGAGAAAAGTATAACTATATAAATTACAGGCTAAGGCCCTCCCCAAGAAAGTGTGAGAAGTCACTTAAACCTTGTAAGAAGCAGGAGACTCCCATGGAAGTCCGTGTTACTCTCTTGACTATAGAATAAGGCAAACAGCTCCACAGTTTCAAAATTACTACCTATCCTGGAAGAACCCAATATCCTTCCTTTCTTTTGTCACATTAAAATCTTCCCGGAACCTTAAATTCCCTCTTCTTATGAAGGGTGAGCTACATAACTCTCATTTCCCACCTAATTATTTTCCTTTTTTTTTATGCAGAACAGTGCTTTGTGCACCCACCCATGAAGGGAAAGACTGGTGTGTAACTCATTCTTTTACCTAGGTAATTTTAATGCATATACCCCATCAATGACCTGTGTATATGCTGTTAGCCATACAAGAAACATCCACTCAATCTGTAAAGCAACTGGTCTTCAACAATTATAGGTCCTTCAGGACAAAAAGAGAAAAAAGTCTATGAGCATCTAATGAAAAAAAGAGGCCATAGAGCGCGTACCTCGCAACCACTTACGTGGGCAGCTTTACCTAACCACTGCTTTCACGCCGCATAGCATATTTACCCTATTTAAGTTTTGCAGTATCGATGCATATAACAATGACAGCTACTATCCTCCAAAGGAACACACTCTCTGGGAGTCATAGAAAATTAGGAAAGCTAGTAAAAGACTGCGGGATCAGAAGGAACCTACAGAACAGCAGCAGTTTGACAATGTAAAGTATGCCAAGATATTTTTACGGCTTTCATCAATGAATACCGTTTATAGAAAAAAATGAATCTTTGTCTCTTTTGATTTAATAAATAATTATTATGATTTATAATTGCTGCAATAATTGGACTGATCCAGAAAGTCAATGTTCAAGATGTATTTATTGCTAATAACAGCTTCTTCATCATCTACCTCGGAAATCTTTATTAACCTTAAATATCTTTCACACTTTAGTATGAAATTTACGTTAAATACATTTTGGGATGAAGGTGACTTTTACTACAACTCTTGTCCTAGGCATGCTTAGCAACATACACATGGTCATCAGCACTTTGAGTTAGAGATTATGATGTAATCCAGCATTCCATTTGCAAAGGCAGTTTTTCAGTAGATTTGACATTGATCATCTGCCCATTTGATTTGTTAACTTTATAAAAAGTTGGGTTTTTGCAAAATGACTAAAGGCTTGCAACTTAATATAGAAAATGCTGTTATTTTATATTTTAATTTATCATAAGCACCTTTTCCAAAGGAATGGTTTTGATTGGTGAAACCAATGACATTATTTTTCTTTCCCTATCAACTCTCCAGAGCTAAATGAGCCTTAGGAATTTGAGACTCAAATGTGACTAAGTTGACTGGCACAAGAGAATGGATGCTAGACTGACAGAATGGGGAGATAGTAACAACATGCATCAGTATGGACATGAAACCATGTTGCTGCATCTATCACAGTCAGTTCCTGTCAGCATGTCCACTCTATAATAAATCTTATTTTCTTACAAATCTTCTTCTCTCTATCTACCAAATGTTTATGAAAAAAATAATAATCAGAAACCAAAAATCAAGGCAATGTATCACACCAGAAAGAAAATCAACTCTCCCAGATAGTTTTGGGAACACAAATTGTCTAGGTTTACGTTTGCCAAAAATCATATTATCTAATTTTTAACAGTCATTACATAGCATTTTTTGGGGGGTGGGCTTTTAAAAAAAGGTACATATTAAAGCATACTTATTTTTTCTCTATTCATGTAAAAGCTCACTGATACTATTTGGAATGTGTATAAAGAATGAGAACAGGAGGAAAACATGGATGAATGTGTGTGCAAATGTCCACACATTTTCTGCAACATAAGTGCATGCAAGAAGTAAAAAAATGGTCCCAAACTTGGCAAATATGTTCATGATTTGTTAAAATTTGCTCACAACTTTTTTTTAGTTGGATTACTTGTCTATAATCTAAAGAAAAAAATTACTAAACAGTTAACATTACTATGAATCTCAATGAGACAAGCAAAATTAAGATGCAGATAAACTCCCTTTTTTGGTTCTCCAGGCCAAGCCGTTTACTAATTACTAAATGAATAAATTCTGCCTCCATTTAGCTTTAAATATTCAACTGTGTTCCCATGAGAAAAATTGTTTCTCCAGAAACACTTTTTTGAACAGGATGGGTTGCTTTGTGTTTACAGTAAAATGATGCAAGTTCTGGCTAGGCACTTATACAGCTCTAGTAATTATGTTATCAAAATATGTCAAAATGTTATTATTGAAACATTGGTTATTGAAACACCACTGGTATAGTAGAAAACTGCCAACTGCATTTTGAAGAAAGAAGAAAATTATTTAAAAAGCAAGGGTTGATTCAGAAACTTGCTGAAAATCAGTAGAAGTGTGGCCTGAGTTCTACAAGTGGTTCTGCTAGGACTAGTGGGTCGAGTGCTGCCCTGTACTGGGAGGACATGCAGGGATCTTCACTAGGTCGAGGTACTTAGCACTGTGTGCCATTTGTAATGACCTATGTGTGGTCAAGGTGCATGGGGTTTTGGCTACTCTCCCATTACTACCTTCATATCACTGCAAAAGACAGCTCTGTGGCAAAGGTCTAAGAAGTGGATTTTTTCCATTCCCTGTTCATCCTCAAATCAGTGCAGTGCCGCTGCTAGCGTAATACTGTGTAGTCAAGCGTCTGCTAATTTCCTACTCCTTTTCTTGTTGGAAAATGTCCTAACTAGATACCTCAAATGCACAAACTCCTCTGGTGCGTTTATTTAACTCCTCTTCAGAGATGTACAAACACCAAGTGGCATTTCTGTTGTGCAATATTACGAAGCTAAAATACCGCCATGTATGAAAAAGGTGTATGTGCCTTCCGACGTTTAAAACATTTAAAATATGTCATGTTAAAAATATATTCTGTCTTTATAGCATATTTTCAGTAAATATTTACATGCCTTTCACATGATTATCTTCTCTCTCATATCTGACCGTTCTTTAGCAAAGGCCAGCTGCCACTGATGTTAGTTGGAAAAGGCCCTTGGACAATGACTATCATTGTCCTGGTTACTTCAGAAAAGAGGCTTAACCCTCAATTAGATGATCATTGTATTTTAATGAAATTGCTTAAAGACTTCTTACTAATCACCAGAATTATTTAGTAAATTGCTTAAAAATGAAACATGAAATTATAGATATAATTTAAATAACTTTAACAGTTATATAAAGATTAGTACAATACATAATGGTATAATGTTAGTACATAATAAATATATCTACAAGTCATAACTGGAAATGCCTCACAAAAATCCAAAAATGCTCATTCTGTGAAAGCTCTTGATACACGCTACAGTATCTTTTGCTCTTAGTGATGTCCTGGCTCATTAAAAAATAACAAAACATACTCTCATAAATGTATAAACAAACGTACTTATTATACCAAACTGTTACCTTTTTTCTTCCAATCTTCACAAGTATAAAGGCACAATATCTTAGTTTAATTTAAGTAAGAAAGCCACAGTCATGACTGTTTTATTCAACCTATATCATAGCTTTCATGATTAATATAGCCAAGTTTTGTACACCAGGAAGTGACAGTAATTCAGGCTTATTTATGAAGGTGTTTTTAAAAATGTACCAGCTACATTGTGTATAAATATTGCTTCCAAAAAATGGACACTGTCTCTAAGTAAAATTCCTTAAAAACATCATACATGTTATCAATTGCAACAACAAAATAAGATCATAAAAATATAATGAGAAGGAATGGATAATTACTAAAATGAAACTCAAAACTCCACTGATCTGGGACCTCTCCATGCTAGCTGAGTGGACTTTCTACTGCCTTTAGGAACATTTGGCCGCCTTAGAAATTAAAAAAAGCTAATGCTTTTAGTGAATAGAGAAAAGCTTTTCTTTAGAATATGCTAGTAAGTACAAACACACAGTCTCTATATCACATTCAGAAGCATTCTGCAGTTTTTCTGTATGAAAATCATATGTGAGTTCTGGTCACAGTTTTTAATTATTATCATATATTTTGAGTTAAATACAGTTGTGTGTTCTGTGAACAATAACTCCTAAAAGGGATACGCTCTGTTTAACTTGTATATTGCTTGCTAGTGTCAGCCTGGAGAGGGATAACAGTGTGAAAACAGTAACACCGAAACTAACTTTAAATACCTTGGGAATAAGTTCATCCTGTCAAATTTATTATCAAATAGAAGTAAACCTTTCCAAGATTAGCTATCTCAAATAAGCCCTAAAAGCCCTGTAACCTCTTATGCTTTACAAAATAAACTTAAAAGCACGTGTGTAGGCCTACATATAGCCCAGACTTTATCTTTCTAATCTGGTGATGAATACAGCAGGCCACCATCTGGTGCGCGTGTACATCAACAACTAAAATACAGCCCTCTAATTTAATAATCACAAACTTTAACTGCTACTTACCACTTCTTTCCAGATACAGGAGGTCTGAGATTAAATCTGTCAAAAAAAAAATGTAGAAAACCAGCATAAGATTAACTGTTTTTGTTCCGGATTTCAGATGCAGACGGTGAAGCAGAGAGCTCTTGTGTTGCTACGGAAACCTGACGCTGAGGATTTAATGACAGCATCAGATGGCGGTGGACTGGAGCTGGTCTGCTTGAGGGACTAGACGGCAATCCTGCTGATAAGAAAGAAGAATGAATTCCAAATGTTTTCAACCGGCTTTACCAGAAGAATCCTTTCACTGCCTCAAAGGTAGTAATTTGATAATAGATACAAAGAATTTGTATTAATGTTAGAAGAATATATAGCAGTGAAACATAATCTGCCTGGAAGCTCTCTAGCCAGGTAACTAATCTTCCTAAAACCTTTACTCAGTATGTAAAGTTTATAAAATTAATACTGTATTTCCAGTTTTTAGTCTGAAGAAGATATTTTGCTTCCTCAGAACATTTGTCTTTAAACTGACAGCTTCTAAAAATGAAGAATTTTTAAGTTCTTGTGTTTAAGTTCATTAATTATTGTTAGGAAGGGATCCAAAGAGGAAAAATTTCCAACAAATTCCAGATTCATAGAGGCCTGGAAATATTCAAATTCAGGGATTTTTTTCATACTCAGTCATTCATTTAGAATTGTAAGTATATTTTTTGTGATATGAACTTCAAAATACTTTTATGATTAAAAAACAGTATTTATGAACACAGCCTGCATGAACTGCAAAGTATCACCTGTCAGAATGTAGGGTGATACGTGTCTTTGACAGTTCAAAATTTTCTTTATTAAAGTGTTTTTCTACTTCACAAATCACTTGGAGTTTCATTTTCCTCTGCTGATTAGTTGATCATTATCAGATGAATAAATATCATAACAATATTTTCTGAAAACAAAAAACATGATTCAAATACCAAATATGACTCATTATTTGTTAGGACATCTGAGCGCCAGGATATTAGCTAATTGGGAAGTTTATATAAAAATACAGAGATCATACTTTATATTTGACTGAGGGTCTTTCGTTGCAAGGTATTTTACATACATATAATGTGTCCCAACCCACTACACAATTCTGGGAAGCCTGTTGATTGTATTCACAAAAGCAACTCCTTTCCTTCAAGAATAAGGCCACTGCAGCTTTAGTCTCCAAACAGAGCAGAGAGGTCTGTCACTTCAAAGGTCTAAACCAAACATCACACAAGAGCAATTGATCTACCTGCCTTTGAAGGGTAAAGTTTGATTCAGTCCTACCAGGATTCAAGTCTCTAGCTCCAGGATACTTCTGTGTTTGAAACCTGAAGAGAACACCATCAGTAGACCTCACCATTAGCATCAAAGGGAATTTCTGATTATGCCAACTGTAGGGCCAAGTAATAGGTCTACCTATCGTCCATAAAAAAAAAAAAAAAAAGCAAGTACTAGGAAAAGCTTGCTTAGGGAAATCTCATTAATTTCCCCATAATATTTGCTCTTTGGGTCTTAATAATACTGGAAAAATTATTTATCATTGATCCACAGTCAAACTAAAACTTCATGAAAAAATGGTTTAGAGTGAACCAATTTTTTTTTCCTGTTGATTTTTGAGTAAGGGTAAGGATGTTCAAGATAGGGTTGTCTTCAACAACAGCAGCAATGACAACAAAATAATATTAATTTGGAGTCAATATAGGTAATCCTCGGTTAAATACTCTGAACCTTTTTGAATTAAACATTTCAAAACTATCTTCAGAAAAATTTAGATTTATTTTCAAATGAAGAATGTTTTGAATGGAAAAGAACTTCTTTTTGAATAGTCAAAATAAAATGTGTTAGTATTTCACAAATGAACCATTTTTTAACTTATCAAAAAATTCCCCCATATTTTAGCCCAAGCTGCTCACCAATTTCAGTCTGAATTTCTTGTTCTAGACAACTTCTCCCCAGTTCCTCTTTGGGAAATGGAATATTTGTCAAAAGCTATAAAACCCCCACAAAGTATATATTGTGTGCTTGGAAAAACCTCCTAAAAGGAGCATTTCCAGAATCTACCACTACAGAAAAAGAATACACAGTATTTGAATAGAAAGTACTGCATGTACATTCACCTTTCTTATCTTAGAGTCAGAAAGAAGAGCCTTGAAGAGGCTTCAACAGTGGCTTCTAAGGGAAAATTATTTTGAAGCTTTTTGAATTAGGGGAAATTATTAATGGAGGTTACCCAGCAAAGCAAACAAAAAAAATCTGAACATGACAGCAATTAAGACTATGTTAAAAACTAAGTAATTTTAGAGTCATTTCATCAAAAATATAAACCCATTTTTTGAAACCTCTTTCAGTCCATCACGTGCAAAACACAAATCAATGAATCACACAGAGGCTGAAAATATTTTAGGTTAATTTATGTTTTGAATCATTGTGACCTATGTTGTCTTTTTTTTCCTTCTGATTTTCAGTGTGCATGTGTTTTAAAAAGTGTTAAGAATGACTTTATCATCTCTGAAAAGACAGGGAGAGCTCAGTCCTGGAAAACAACTTGGCATGCTTAGACGGAGAAAGTCCCAGGGGCTACAGGATTTGGCAAAAACAACCTGAACTAAAAGAATCACAGTGAGAGGGTGGAGGTCTGAATTTTATGCAGAGACTGACAAACTGCGGAGAAGACTGAGAAGCACACAGGCCTCATAGGCCACAAATGGGCCAAAGGAAGATCATGCTGATGTGGTTATAACTCAAAAAGTCACTGAGCAGTTGAAACCAAGCTCAGGGGAGAGGAACTCCCAGTGGTAACATGCATAGGAAGGGGCAGAGCTGCTTATAAATCCTTTCCATTTCTATTCTCGTCGTGCTGTTCACTCTGAGTTTGTTTCTTATTCAAAATATTCACTATATCAATGGCTTTCGAATGAAGTCTTGCTCTTTTTAGCTGAAAAACAATTCTTTTTTCTTTTTTTATGGAACTCCTAAAGGAAAAAGAAACACATCCATGTTGTGAGTGAAACAAAGACTTTTTCAGTCTCGAACGGCTCCGGAAGGCAGGTCATAGTCAGGAGGCAAAAAATTATATTGCAACAGATTAGATGCAAGATCTAATGATAATGACATGTGTTTTCTTCAGACAAGTGTGAAATAGTTTCATTTTGATAAAATTCTTTCTTTTAAAAGGCTAAGTGTTAGGGCAGCCAGCACATGACTAGGCTGCTTTGTCACTGCAGCTGGAGCAGGACAGTAGACCAGACCCGTTGCTCCGGCCATGCAAGTTGAGCCTGCTTCTGCCATCAGGGGGGTCAAGGTGGGAATGAAGGAAGGCGATTTCCCTGGCTGGCCAGCTTGACCCAGACACGTGGATCAAGCATCTTGGTATCACCATGCTGGTGGCCCTTCCAGGCCTGATGGCAACGGCAACTACTCACTTTTTTCTGACAGTGTGTAGGATGAAGTTCATCAGGCAATGGAGATATGTACATTTGAAACATGTTGATGATATGCTTTTTTAACCCTCATTTTTCTAAAATGTAGTTTAGCAGACAGTTAAAAACAGTCAGGAAAGCCTGAAGGAACCTGAAGTGACTGTTAGATGAAATTAAGATTCTTGTATTCAGAAGATTGAACAGCAATGAATGCCATAATGGTTTTCTGAATCTAGGCCACTTATTACACTCTTACTTCCGCTCTAAAGATGCCATGCTCTACATAACTGTAGTGGGACAGTGAGAAATATGATATTATAAAATATGTGGGAAAGGGTATGATGATAAGCCACACTAAAAAATTTTGGTTCTTATTGTGGCTGGATATTATGGCTGGATATCATGGCTGGAATATATATCCTCCTGCTTTGAAGAAGGTACTGCTGCTTATTTTAGACGAAGCACCATCATGAGACAGATAGTAATAATCCCAGACTATTGCTGAATTCATATTGAAAAGGATGGAACTGGCTTGGTTAAAATAGGCAATCACTTATGCTGTATGACAGAATTATTATCTCTTAAAAGTATTATATAGTGCTATGTGAAAATATACTACTCAAATACAAAATGAAGGAAAATATATGTGAAATATCAAAAGCATACCTTGGAAAACCAGAGTTGAGGCAAATTATCCTTACAGGTAGCTCAATTTACCAAAATAGTTGTCATTCCAATATGTCTGGGGATCCTACCAATAGTATCCTCTTAGGAAACTGCTTCACTATTAATTCTCAAGTGTATCATCTCATGAATTACTATAATTCAAAAATTTCTGGTCAACCCAATAATTTTCTCATTTAGGAGTTATGAGGAAATCACAGCTACTACAGCCCGGTTATACCAGCTATATATTAATGTAAAGTATGAAATTAATGGAGGTATAATCAAACTCCCAGGATAAGCAAATAATTCAGATACTTCAAGCTTTGGATATGTAACAGCAGCAGAATGGTAGTTAGTGAATAAGACAAATGTTCTGCTCTAGAAATTTAACTTGATTTTGGTTTATGTGTTTCAGTACCGTGAGCACAGACAAATACATAAAGTGCAGTACAGCAGACAGTTACAATTAATAGTTTTCTAGTACTGAAACTCACAGCCAATGCTATCTCTAGTGTTCATGTCATTTATTCTGTTATAGACACTAGGGACACAGATACTAAAATATACATGCGTATGTGTACATATACCACTTATAATTGTTCTGAAGATTGATAAATATGTGCCTATTTATAGATAGAATTACAAATAAAACTTTATCAATCTACAGGCACAATTCCTATGTCTAATGCATGGATGTATTATGGGAACATCAAATTCTTTTGGTTGAGTTTTGTACCTTGTGGGTAAAGTGGGGAGATATGTAAGTTCTACATATTCTCACAGGTATACCCATTTTTCTGAAGGTCTGTTAGTCTACCTCCTTATCGTTACAAAAGTGGTATGTAGATGTATTTGGTGTTCCCAACTTTCAGCCGTGTGTATTCCTACCTTTGGACGTCTCTTGTATTGCACCCTGGTTCAAGTATGCTACGTAAAGTGTGCCTTTTCTCTCCCATACAGGTGTGTGCAGTCATTCCAGTGCCAATGAGTCCTACAGGTTGTTTATATACCATATATAAACTACTGCCCTCACAAGGCTCAGTGAGTGAGTGATAAGTTTCAGTGGTACACTGACGACCACACAGAACTCTTAAGTAACAGAATACTATCGTTCCAACTTTCCATTGGTATACTACGTATTTCAACAGGACAGAAATATCTAGTCCAACATCATTTACAAACCATTGGTTAATATATTATAATCACTCCCTGTCCTGGATAGTGCAGACCTGTGAATAAATTAGCCTGTAGTAGCTACTCTGCTAATTCAAATAAAAAAGTTCATTCTTTTGGCTCTGGGCTCAGGTTTAATACCACATCAATGAGGAGAGCCCTATCAATGTGGATATCATATCAAGAAAAAATCAGAAATTCTCCCTGCCCATCAATAGTGCAGTCATCGTTGTCAGTACTGTGGTTTGCAACAGATTAACTCCTTCTCCCATGCTCCCCTCTCCCTTTAAACTTCCTTATTTCTCAAAAAACCCCACACCTGGACTACACAGGAAATTACCTATAAGTAATTCTATTCTCACTTTAACTGTGTGCATCATTTCCTTCTGTTTCATTGTGAGAGCTGGTCTCTTTCGGGCAAGGACCATATATTTTTTCACTCCACTGTTAAATGCATACATTTGAAGCTACATAAAAATGTTAAATAATGAACAATAGAAAGTAATTCAGAACTCTCTCTTACCAGAACTTAAATCTGGCAAGATTTCAAGGAAACATTATTGGAAGCAAAGTGGGAACAGCCATCAGTGAACTATCTACAGATTTATGTTTGATAGTAGCTTAGAGCAGACAGCTTTTTATCTGTATAGGTATTACTTCACCTCATCTCTGCCCTTCAGTATATATAAATATATATGAGGCCTAATAAATAAAATAAGCACTTCAAGGCACCTTGGCTCATGTTGTCATATTCTGTATTGTCATATCTATAACTCAGACATTATATAATATATATACATCATAGTGATATAGCATTATATATATATGGCATAGTGATAAGCATTTTTGTACTCTATTTGCTATGAATCTGAAGATCTAATGACCAGATATTAGTTTAGTCATTTTACAGTAGATAGAGTTGTACCATTTTATGTAAAGCCTAGAAAAAAGGGCTGAAAAAAGAAAGTATTTTGTCACTGGACATGTTGTTTAATCACTGGAGTACAGTTTTTTTTTGTTTTTTTTGTGTTTTTTTTTTTTTTTTTTTTACAGAAACACATATCTCTATCATTTAAATTATACACTTATTTTCCCATTTCCTGACTTATTTTTCCTCATAGCCTTTGTTTAAGTATCTCAACTTGAACAGCTATTGGAAGTAAACTACCTAAAACCATGTCTTAACCATATCACACTATCCAAACAGTTAAAGCTGACGTGCAGATCAGTGGCAAATACTGGTTTATGCAGAAGCAGGTCCAGATTTTCTGATCTACATTCCCAGAATGTCCTACAGGAACCTGATTAGTTCCCTCAACAGCACCCTGGTCCTGAATCCAATGTCAAGGCAGAATGAAGTACAGAACAAGATATTGTGAGAGCAGATTGTGATCCTGGCTAAAGCAGGGAGCAGGTGAATGGGAGAGGAGTACACTATGACAAGGATGTGGAAGGAAATGGGGGATGTATTACTGGGTTCCAGATATAGAGTGGAAAACTAATGGAAGCACAGAGCTTTCTTTGTTGTGATATCGGTTTGTATGACTAGGGTAAACATAGGCATGAAAGAAAAGAGGATTATTCTTATCCAGACATGCAGCATGGCACAGAGCTGAGTTTACTGTAGCTATTGCTTACACCTCTACTTGACTACACCAGCAAAAGCTAGAGAAATTGAGTCTGAAATCTCATCACAAAAACGGTGAGGTTTATAGATTTTCACTAAAACAAGTGTTCTGTCTACATTTACCTCCTTAGATCATAGTCATATTTACCTTTTCCAGTATACAGTCTGGATTCTGGTTTTATAGGGTGAGATATTTTAATGTTATGGATGTGTGTCATGCTTGGATGTGTGACCTCAGGACCAGAGAACAGGATCTGCCACTGCTCAGTTTACTAATACAGAAGAAACCTTATGTGTCACTTACCCAAAAGAAAGTAGATGACCTCCCTGAAGCCATCTTGTGGCTTTCTAGGAAGTGGAGCACTATAGCTATGAATTAATAATCCTTTTCAGATCATTATAAAAATGTGAATGTAGTTTTAAAGTTGATTTTTGGAGTAAAATATGTGAACCATTGTCCACAAAATCTTTGATAGTCAGGTATCAAGAATGCTTTGTCAAGATATTAAGAGATACTAATGTGACTTTCCAAAAGTCCTTGCATGATGTTGGAAAAATAAATGAACACCATTTGTATTCCTGTAGTGAATTTAGGTTGTTAGATTTTTTTTTCTTTTTTTCTTTTTTAGTTTCAGATGCTTTTTTGCAAATAGGTTATTCTACTAAATGGTGGCACAGCTTTATATTTTTGGTTTGGTGTGCTTCAATATTAAAAAAATAATAATCTCTTGTTATAATGAAGGGGACTATGTATAATCTCTTCCCTTACATCATCTACAAGAGCTCAGGATTGTTTGTCTTCCTTTGTGGGATGCTAGTGTACATTTTCCAAATAAAATCACAGAAAATAATTTAAAAGCAAGAACCTAGGCCTAGGTTCCTGGGTTTGGTACGTGCTAGGTTTGAACTGCAGGATAGTGAATCTCAGGCACTGTCATTCTCCAGAACAGGGGATCTTTTTGAACCACACTATGATTTCCTTCCCTCCAAGAAAACAACGTTGCGTAGAGGGATGATGCATATCTGGCTCTTATCCTGACATAGATTCAGAATGTTTTTAAGGTGTAGCACAGAGCATAAAAGGCACTCCTACAAGTGTAGATACCACCAACTTAACCCTGAGAACTTCTGTTTTTTTTCTCTCTGTCTTTTCCATTTCTTCTGTTAGGTCAAAACCACCTGTGTCAAAGATACCAGTCATCAGTTTGTGCCCTTACTACAGCTAAGATCCAACATAATTTACAAAATTAAAGTTTCCCTATTTATCCTACCTGCAAGATTCAGTCTGATGAGTATGCTTAAAATATGTGTTATCTCATACAAAACACAACAAGCAGGCAATTACATCTCTTCACATTCAGTACCCAAGAATTCAGTTCCACAATGTGGAACTGTTGTCTCCAAGCTGATTTTAGCTCTTTCAGGTTCCACAATTTTCACTGAAATTTGGACAACTCTCAGACAAAAACTCTTGCTGACATCTTCTACTTAGTATGAAACACTGACAATATTATTATTATAATTTGTTCTGTTGCTTAGTGATCATTTGACTACTTGATATTATAGTGTGACACCAACAGAAAAAATGCTGTTCTCTTTTGTACTTTCCCATCATAGTCACCTAGCACCTCAGAATGTGCTGTACCTAGACTGTTTATCCATAAAGGGCAGAGATTGGGTTCAAATATTTACTTTAACAATATGTTTGAGAGGCTTGAGAACGGTATCCTCAAATCTCTTAATTCAGAATGTTCTCCTCATGTAGCAATTTTATGCATAGCAACTGCTTCTCTTTCTTTTTGAGAAAGAACAAGTGTTTATCTGTTCTAGGTGATGGATAAACACAGCTTATTCTAGATGCCTTCTCTGTACTCTTAGCAGAGAGAGCAGGTTGGAAGTCTTCTCCGGAGCTGGGTAGTCTTACCCAGATGTGGTTTTGTATCTTTCCAAATGCCAGTGGGCAAGTGGTCCATAACAAAATTAATGCAGGTTTCAGGCTGTTCAGATGAACTTGGCTGAACTTACAATTTACATTCCTGTGTCACCGTCTTTCATGTAAGCTCAGCTTCACTTGGGATGAATTCAAATGACTATCCCTTCAGTCACAATCATTTCAAAACAGTAAAAAACACTAGAAGAGCAAATGTTATTTTCTAAGTGGCTTCTTTACTGCTTTGTTCTTTCTCTAGTTCTACAATATAAAATACAGCCATATAATATAATTTCCTCTGGTTAGACTTATATTTTGTGTGTTAAGGTTTTCATATTAAGAAAAAAACTTTTTCTTGTTGTTTTTTCTTTTTTTTTTCTAGTTAATTTATGACTTTGCACAGAATAAAAGAAAAAAATGCAAATGCTGTATTTGCTGGGTGAAAGAAAGAAGTAAAATAAAATACATTGCGAAATGTGACCACTACCATTGTTCAAGTACTATATTAGCAATACAATTTCAAGCAATATATGCTTGAATAACAACTTGAAAATGTGAGGGTAACAACATAAGAGAACACTTTATATAGCACTTAAAAAGAATGACCCTGATATCTAGGAGATTATTCTCTCTTTTCAAATCAAACCTCTGGATCTTATTCCAACTGTGAGGGGACTTGAATGACTGCCGTTAATGATTCAACCTTGAACAGTTCCCCATTGTTTTGGAAGGACAGGTATATTTCTGCCTCATTTTCTCTTTTTCATTTTTATCACTTGGAACCATTACTCTGGCCGCTGGTCTTGGGATACATGCCAAGAATGGTGAAATATGAGAAAATGTCAGAAAATTCAGGCATATTTAAAGCTCAGAACCCAAAAGATACAGTTCATGCACTGATACAAATAGTTACAGTTTTTAATTTAGCTTTTAAGCCAGAGGAGAGTGTATTTCACCTTAAGGATATTTACTTTATAAAGAGATATTAGGTCACTGTAGACTGCAATATCAGACTCTAGGGCCTCTTTTATGAAGTTATCTTCAAATCTGCTAGTAGAACAGTAAAAATAAAGTAATAAAAAACTTTTATATGTGCGTTCTCATGTAACCAGTTGTACGAAATACATTATTTTAAAATTTTCCTGACATATTCCTTCTGTCTATACTTTAATTTCTGCTATAAAAAAGCACTTGTAAAAACCATGGTCTGTAATTTTGAAAGTTCAGATTCATAAGATATTCTCTCATGTTGCAGTTTTAATTCTCATCTGATTAGTCTTATTATTTTTAAATGCAGTAGGCATGATATGAGGTTTATATCTCTTCTAACTTGACTTCAATCCCTCTTCCAATACTTCACAATTCTTCCACTCTCATATCAGATCCTGTAAATGAAGAGTCTCTTTATATGTCCACATTGGTCCCATTAACATTAATAGTAAATGCATCTATGCAACAAGCAGAGAATATAAGCTAAATTTTTATTTCTCTCTCTAGAATGTATTTCTGTAAATTCAGAGCATACAAATGTCTGGCTGATGGCCCATTCATCTGAAATTTAAGTGAACTCACACTATAGCATGGCTTTGAGCCATCCTTATAACTAAGTGTCAGGAGACTAAAATTATTTTCCGAGATCTCTGCTACTCTCCTAGCTAGTGGAAGCTACTTCCTTTCTCTTCTTCTGCCTGCTTGTTCAGATATATGCATATACAACTCCTAAAAAAGGGAGTCCTGACTTCAGTTGAATTTCAAAATTCTAGCAGACCCCCCCCCATATTATTATATTATTGTCGTTATTAATATTTGGTAGTGAACACAAATACATCACTAAAGAAGACTTGGAAAATTGTCCTGGTTTTAGTGACAGATGAAGCAAAAATGGCTATGACAGAAAAATCTAAATATGCAAGCTTGGTCATGCTATGATTCTTGTGCACATTTTCTGGAGCCAATTCCTCATCATCCTCTTATCTGGTTTTGATCACTGTGAGGGTACTAAATATAAATGCCTAGTTTGTTATGTTTGCTATATCTCTCAATTTTTTTAGAAGCATCAGCTGAGTAGACACCATTTAATGACAGCAAATGTCCTTCACATTTTCCCTGTGGGCGTATCTGGAATAATAAGTAACAACTCACAGGGATATTCCTCTGTAAATGCTGTTAAACCTCAAGACCTCAAAACCTCAGGAAGTCCTTCCATGCATTTTACCACAAAGACAATTTTGACTTGGAAAAAGAACTGTACCTTTCGAAAATGTTCCCTCAGAATTGTTTTTTGATGGAAATATGAGCTTTTGATTAAATATTTCATAAAAAAAAGAAAGAATTTTCATTTCAGGAACAACAGAAATGAAACCTAAGAATGAAATATTTTTGTCTGAGATCCTTAAACATCTCAGTTTGGTAGTATTGCTGTCGTACCTCAGGAAAATTCTAAATTCAATGCCTCAGATTGTCATTCTCCTCCATGGATGAGATTCTCCAGCCTAGCTATTATCCTGTTTACCAACTGGATTTAAGAGAGAGAAGTTTCACTTTTCAGAAAAAAAGTTGCTTTGTTTTAGTAGAGAAATTTATTGCAGCTTTCTGGCACACAGTTTGTAATTCCTTCCCACTATGAAAAACCTGTTTGAACCTTATTTGTGTATGCAGTTTGTTGATGGAAGTGTTTTTAGATCTGCTATTTAACATGATCTGATTCACTGCCCAGGTAAGTAAAAGGAAATCACTCTTTTATGGAGCTAAGAAAGGTGCAATATGTTCAGCTGAAAAAAAAATGGTGTTAAGTGTGAATTTATCATTAGCTGTCATCCTCTTTTTTTTTTTTTCTCATTTCTAGAAGCGTTATTATCTGAAAGGAAACAATCTGCAAACTACTTGGAGGGTTCAATAATCTACTTCTTTAGTATGTCCAGTAATAAACATAGATCAGGATGGAGCTAGCGAACTGTGTGTTTGCTTAAGAAGGATGGCTTCCCCATCCCTCATTCCCTTTTACCGTATAGCTATTTAGTCTAGTGTGAGATGAAATATTCCCAGCTGATACAGCTAACAATTTAGGGTTTGTTATTCTTATACAATCTCCCAGAATTCAGCCCATATTTGAATTTCTTGCATTTTTGCTGCGGGGGGAAGGAATACATTTAAAAAATCTTTGAAGGCATCAGAGTGAAAAACATCGCTAACCCAGAAGCCCTTTCTCAGCTCCATGTACATGTCTACCTTTACCTCAAAGGATAAGACGATATTAGGCACAAGGGGGTTTTCACAAACTCTTACCCTTCATCTTAGGATCTGGCCATCTCTCTTGCAGTTTGACAAACCATTCGCTTTCAGGTAGGGAAAGGTTTGTTGAAATTAGTCAGCTTGCAAATGACCTGAAAAAACACAAAGGCAAAAAGTTATTTCTAATTATAAAAAGGCAAATATACTCCATAGGAGTCTCACCTGCCATAAGCAAGTGTTTAAAATCACTTTAACTTTCAATAGATTTACTTTTCCAGGCATATTTTAAAATCATAGTCCTGTAAAGCAGAATGTGTAGTAGATGTGATTAATACATGCCTTGGGTGTGCTGCAGGCATTTGTTCACACACCCACAGTCTGTTATCAGTCAATGCAACTCCACTGTTGTCATGTTTTGTTGCTTGTTTATTTGACCACGTTCTTCATCTGTCCTTTTCTATAAATACATATATGTATAACCAGAAAAAGTACAATGCCATTGGCTAAATTTTCATATACATCCTCTTGTAGAAAAGATTTCTCTCACTTGATAATGATGAATTTTATTGCTCAGTCTCTATGCAAATATAGAATGCTTATCCAATTAATCTTTCTGTTTCCAGCAATGCTTGCATAGTTGGTCATGACTCTGATCACCAGAGCAAGCCACTCACTTTAATATTCCAAGTCAAGATGAGAAGCCACCCACAGGCTATTTTGCCTCTTTTTAGGTATTCCAGTGTAGTTAGGAAGTAGAAGAAGAGAAAGAGACTAAGATCGAAGCCGTCCTTTACTGTCCAAAGTATAGACTGGACTGAATGCTTATTTACTGAAGATATAAAATAGATGTCTTTAGATGGACAAAAGATTATAAAAATATGGTATTGTTATGGGTTTGTGTGGTGTGGGTTTTTGGGTGGGGAGTGGGCTGCAGAGGTGGCTCCTGTGAGAAGCTGCTGGAAGCTTCCTCGGCTCCGAGCCAGACCCGCTGCTGGCCCAGGCCGAGCCCCTCAGCCACAGTGGTAACACCTGTGGGATTTTTAAGATTTAAGAGGGGAACCTGCAGTGTAGGGGGGAGGGGGATGTGAGAGGAACAGCTCTGCAGGTACTGAGGTCAGTGAGGGAGGAGGGGGTGCCCCCGCAGCCCGTGGTGGGATGGCAGGCTGTCCCCCCCTGCAAGCCATGGAGGGGAGCGGAGGCCCCCCAAGATGGCCGTGGCTCTGTGGTAAAGCCCGTGCTGGAGCAGCCTGTGACTGAAGATTGGCCTGTGGAAAGGACCCGTGCCAGGGAAATTTGTGAGGAACTGCAGCCCGTGGGAAGGACTCACCTTGGAGAAGTTGGTGAAGGGCTGTCTCCCATGGGAGTGGGGTTGAGGTGAGAAGGCGGGAGGGCTGAGGGACAAGCTGTTCTCAGGTTGGGTTTTACTTCCTAATATCCTTGTTTTGGTTCGATTGGTAGCAGATGAAATTGATTTTGTTTCTTCCCCCAGTTGAGCCTGTCTTCTGCCCGTGCCCATAAGTGGGGAGTGATCCCTCCCTGCCCTTCTCTCGACCCACGAGCCTGCCTTTATATTTTCTCCTCATCCTGCTGGGGTGGGGGTGTGTGAGGGGGCGGCTGTGCGGTGCTTTGTTACCGGCTGGGCTGAAACCACGACAGGTATGTATGTATCAGAGGAAGACTCCTATGGATTTGAAAAGAGATTGTATTCCTTTTGTTGCCCAGAAACTGCTATGATCCTACATTACCTGAAAATTCAGTTAACCTGACCACAATTTTACAGTGCTTTATAATTCAATTTTTCCTCTCCTTCTTTGCCACTGTTGCTCTCACTTTGACTATAGTAGCTTTAGAAAGATAGATTTGGGGGCAGGGGGAGAGTTGGAAGGATGAGGATTCTTTGTGTAATGCATTGAAAACCCCAAGGAACCTTGCTTTATTTGTTTCTGTGTCTACAAAACACAGAGGATAAGGACTCTGGTCCAGTCACTGGGTTCCTTACAGCCCCGTGAATTACAAAGCTGAAATTAGCCAAATGAGAGCTTCTTTGGAGATGGTGAAAACAGGTTCTGATCTGAGCTTGATCAACCAATATAGAAATACAGAAGTCTGGGCTATTTTGTAAGTGCCTGTAATTCATCTTACCACATTAATTGAGACGGAGATAAAGCTGTACCGTATTTTTCCAACAAGCAGCAACTGGGTAATCTGTAGTTTCTCATAGGCTGCCTCTGAATGCAGTTCGGCCTGTGCAGATGGCCTGCATAGGGATGACACATCACTTAACTCTCAATTAGTTCCTCACTGCAGACTTTAAATGGGATTACGTGATACATAAAACCTTGCTGGCACTGTCTGAAAAGAGGTGATTTACAACCTCTGAAATTAAAGGCTGACATCTAATGAACCAGCAATTTAAGTACTCTATCATATTTTTTAAAAAATTTAATGATACTGGAATATAGTCTTTTCTTTGAAATTTTTATTGAAAAAATATTTTGGCACGTTCAGAAACTCTAGTTCTCAAAGTCTGGCAAATGGCCAGAAGTATCATGCCCTTACTGACGTGTTTCTCATCTGTGTTTTCTGAGAAGCGTGCATTTGCTCTGCAGTTGTAGGCTGCAACACATTAGCTTCCTTCCTTTTTTTGTCTGCTAAAATATTTTTAACTCAAAACCAGCAAAACTGAAGCCATCAGGTTGTGCTCAACCCAGACTAAAGATCAATAATGATAGCTGAAATGTTTATTTCATGTTCTAGTAGGGATATACATTTCCAGCCATCAAGGCAGCTGATAGATAGTCATGGTCTTTCTAGACTGATTGCAGTACTTAGACATGTAATGGCTGCAACAAAAGGCAAAGACGGATTTGCAGAAAGGGTTTTTGCATGTTACATTTATAACATGGTAAGAGAGTTCTACAAAGGCACCAATGAAAAAAGAACATTTTATTTCTATTCATTGGAAGCTGAACAATTCATTGATTTTTAAATTACCCTCCATTCTTACAAGATGCTTTACAGCTGTATTTTATTGACTGTCTTTTTCCTTATATAAATAACTTGCCCCTCCATTGAAATCTACTGAAACAGTGAGGTTTACCCTTAAGCTCAAAAGAGCAAAATCTGTTAGTATGCTCTTGTGTGGTAGAATTGTTTTCTGGAGGAATTAAACTACTATTAGAACATATACATTTATTTAAATCTGACATAACATCTATTTCTGCTTTCTTTGAGCCTCTGATGTTCTGCGAGTTTTCTTCCTAGTTTATTTTTTGATGCAAAAATCTCTAGTGGTAATGTGTTTTAAAGAAAGATTCTAAAAGTATTAAGAGTTTGTAAAATGTTATGTGCTAGAGTAATCCCTAATGCAGGTTTTCCCAGTTGGTAAAGATCTTGGAAGCAGAAGGTTCATTAGACTCTAAACACTAGATGAGTTTTAATTCTTAGTTTATTGGAGTTTTGTTCTCTCGATTATGTAAAGAAGAGTGTCATGAAACTTTGGTTAAAAAAAAAAATAGATTTACCTTCTGCAACTGCTTTTCATTTCAGTATAGCCAAAATGGACAGTGAAAAGACATAATTCCAAAAAGGATTTGGAGGATCCTAATGAAAGGCCAACCACACAAGGTGTGATGCATCAACAATAAAGGGCTAAACCCATCCATAGAAGTGTGAACAGAAGTTTGTTAAGCAGGAACAAAATGGTGATGTTACATGTGTATTCAACATTAATAAGATCCCTGTTGAAATATCACAGTTTTTTGCTTTAAAACTTGCTTGAGTTTGTGGATGATTTGCAAAAGTGGTACAAGAACCGAGACATATTTTCACAAAAGTTTGGATTTAGCCCATGCAAATTGGGCTGCATTGGATACAGACATGTACATTGAGGTGTCGTCTGTAGTGTAGATATCTATAAGTGGCCTAAATGATTAAACTTCCGTTATATTCAGTATGTATCTTAGGCTTGACTGAATTACCTAGGTGTCTGGTGCATTTGAGATGCTTGTCCAGTAGGTATCACTCTAGGTTCTCGGGTCTCTCCTGCATGTCCTGTATCACATTTACGAGCCCAGCGTGGATATCTCAGATGCTCTAGGGTGTCTAAAATGGCACAAAATACTTATAATTGTGCAATTGGACTGTGACTTAAATGTCTCTCTGCATGCCATATTGATTAAGGTCATTCTAAAGCAGACACATTTGCCTGAAGGCTTTACTAGGAGCCTTTGACTGTGTTGATTAGATCTCCATGGACTGTAATGAAAGCTTAGACATCTACCTAGTTAACATGTAGATAACTATGTTACAGATAGCTAAATGTAAATGTCTGAGTCTAGAGTTGGATTTCACCCACAGTCTGCTTGGGCATTTAGGAAAGAAGATGAAAGAAACATAACTTATCTAAAACTATGTAAAGAGGAGAATGCACCTGAAAGACGACTTTTTCAGTCTAGAATATATGAACAATAGCAAGATACAAGGTATGCAAAATGAATCCAGAAAAGATTTAAACTTGAAATCAGGTACACTTTAAGAGCAAAAACAGTAAAGCACTCAACAGTCAAAGTTTAATGGTACTGTCAGGTACTGGAAAGAACCTGAATCAAGATTCACTTGAGTTTTTTGGTTGTGGGTTTTTTTGGGTTTGTTTGTTTTTTTTTTTTTTTTGGTGGGGGTTTTGTTGTTGTGGTTTTTTTTTTTTTGTTTGGTGGGGTTTTTGGTTTTGGGTTTTTTTTTTTTAGATCTCAATGCTTTTGTAACAAATATGTAATAGACTACTAGAAAAAATAGAAACTTAATTAGTTGCTCGTTATCTAAAGGCCAGTATAAAGCAGAATGATAGAGTGGATTATCATAACAGGTTTTTTGGCCATAAAGTCTGTTGCTACACTTATACTAGTTAACAAACAGGGGTGTGAGATTGAGCTCTTGCCCATGACTGTCCATTTCTTTAACTCAACCTCTGGTGTGGCTTTGCCTCAGGCCAAATAACACTATCCCAGACAGTGTTGAAACACAGTTGAGGAAATAACATACGTGAAACCTCTGTTTCAAAAGCTCGTTTGCATGTAATAAACATAGGAAGTCTAAATACCTTTTTCCCCCTGGATTAGTTACAACAATAATTAATAGTAAATAACAATAGGGCTGTTACTTTGCAGTATTTCACTTTATGTAACTTCCTTCCTAATTTATATTTTCCACATAACTATTCAACTTCTTCCCTCCAAAATACAAGCTATGTTCCAGCACAAACTGGAGTGCATCTTGTAGCTGAGATGTAACAGAAGAATTAAAACTGTGCTATTGTTAGGCATAACAAAACAAGTACTGCTGACCCATAAGCTGAGGTTATGATAGATGTAAGAAGGCTAAGCCTAAGCAATGAAATTGAATGGATTTCCTAATTTTTAGTATTGCCAGTTTTTATATGAAAAATATAAAGTGGTATATTTCTATTAATTTTTAATATAATATGCTTTGAGCCTAACAGCATATTTTATCTCAGAATTGTCCACTTGGTGGATCTGTTATATTAGAGAGAGATGTATTTTAGCGTGCCTTTTAAAATATATGTGTTGCGCTTTCTCTGTAAAATATAAGTATTTCATGCTTTAATAAATGGGTTTCATTACACAGTGTGTATAACTTCTTTATGTGTATCTGCTTCGTAATGTGATTTATGATCTTAATGGCATCTATTTTCATACTCTTCCTTTCATAAAAATTAAATCAAGTACTATCTGTTTATCTGTATCTGTTTCTTCTCATAAGCAATAATAATTGGAAGATGTCATGCAGCTCTGGTAAAGCTCAGCCTGTGCTGCTCTCGCACATTGCTGTATTTGGATCTCGGCATTTTACATCTCTGTATTCCTATGCTTCCCAAGTTTTGAATGGACAGGAGCACTGCTCCTTCCTGTCACCTTTCTGCCTGTTAGCCCTTCTCAGAAATGAGACCATGAGCTCTCTCTGCTCTTGTCCCTCAGACCATCACCTGTGTGGGAGGAGGCCACGAGGTCTTGGCTCAGCAGTGGTTGGAAACACTCCACTGTGTCCCAAAACTGCAGCCAGCGAGGGAACACACAGCACCACTCCTCAGACATAATTAAGAAAGGATGGAAGCTGCAAGGAGCAGGAGATGTGGACTCACCTGAGCAGGTATGTGGGAACACATGAAAGGAAACACAAAAGGAAAGCAGTGAGGAGACACCAGAAAGAGATATGTCAGAGGAGACACAGTCAGTCAAACAAGAGAGGGCACCAGGGAAGTGTGAAAAGGCACAGTTTTGGAGAAAATGGAGGAGGAAGCAGAGGGCACATGTGGAAAAGCACACTGTTGAGGACACAGCTGGAGACACAGGCTTGGAAGGAGAAGCTCTGTGCCATGAGTACAAATGCTTCTGAGAGGACTGCAGTCATGGGTGACTTATGCTGCAACAGGAACACCCCTGACAGTCCGTGGCCATGGATGACCCATGCCAGAGCAGGGACACCCCTGAGGGGCCTGCAGCCTGGAGAGGAACCCACTACAGTACAGAGGAGCAGTGGAGGTGCATTGGGTTTGCGTGGCAAGGTTTTGGTAGCGAGGGGGGATACAGGGGTGGCCTCTGTGGGAAGTTGCTGGAAGCTCCCCCATGTCCCATGGAGCCAAAACTAGCCGGCTCCGGGACGGACCTGCTGTAATGTGGATGGACCACATTACAATTCATTGAGATTTAAGGTAGATTTCAAGGACACTTTTTAATTTCCAGGGGCACTTACCTGTCACAATGTGGAGATTGTGACACCCAAATTTTTGGAACATTTCATCTCTCCTAAACTAGCTACCTGGCTCTTTCCTTTGTCATTAGAAAATAAAGGACAGTTCCACCTATGTAACCTTGATGCAAAACAAGGAGTGGGTTTCTATTTCTTTACTTTGAAAATAGTAGGAGTTCAAACAACACAATTAGATTAGGTGCTTTGGAATAGCTTAGGTAGAGGCAATGATAAGCTAGGTAAGAATCATTTTAAATAAAGTCTATATGCCAGGATTTAGGTGAAAAATTTAGTAAGAATTGATTTTTGAAGTTGTTACGGTCTGTCAAAGTCTGTGTTTATTTTAACAGTAACAGAAAGGTTAGAACATGTTGTGATATTTACATGCCTTGTGAAATCAATGAATAATCCTTTCCAATCCCAGAAAAAAACTTCTCATGCACACACATGCACATGGAAATCTTACAGCTA
Source organism: Aviceda cuculoides (assembly GCA_035590195.1). Taxonomy (NCBI): domain Eukaryota; kingdom Metazoa; phylum Chordata; class Aves; order Accipitriformes; family Accipitridae; genus Aviceda; species Aviceda cuculoides. The sequence goes on from JAVJGG010000013.1 coordinate 2,363,115, forward strand.
GTTCTGCTCAAACACCTGGTAAAACATACCTGTGTATTGGCATATGAGCTTTTGTACTGTCAGTTCCTCCATTCAATGGAAGCTGCCTTTTTATAAAATAAATTATATTCCATGATACAACAATATTAACATACAATCCATTTTCAATACTTAAAGCAGATTAATTTCTCCAAAATAATTTACATTAATATATTTGTTTTCTGATTATATAAACCACTACAGCAGAAACATCAGACAGTATTTTTTTTGTCTGGACCTAAGTACTTGTGAGATGTCTCATAGGTAGAGGAAAGGTTCTCACTGCAGATTAATATATTTTTCATATGTTGCTTACCAGCTCTTCCTTCCAGTATATAATAAGGTTCTTCCCTAATAAGATTTTAGGATTGTATCTTAAGTAGAGAGATCCTATTTATGGAGCTATCACTTCAGCTCTGAATAATACAGGAACTGTGACTATATTAGAAATACAGTCCTGAATGGCTTGCTTGCTTCCTGGCCTCTCTGATGATTTTACATCATATGCTGATAGTGGTTCTTTGAGTCATGACCTTTAATCGTGGCCTGTACTTTCAATATTATGTATGCCTAATACCAAGAAAAAAACCTTACAGCCTTTAGTGGATCACAAAGCTTTCTGAAGGCCTAACATTTCTTTTTTCTTGCTAGTATAGATCGTTCGTAATTACACGGAACAGTGGAATGCTATGCTACCCTCAAACTAGAGTGAGAGCAGACTCAAACACAAAGACCTTTCAAAGATTCCCATCACCTACTTTATATCAGACATCAAATCATGCTCCAGCCTCTACCATTTGAAGCCATTAAACAGCTAGTGGGATTTTCCGTAACAGTAGGAGCATTAACCCCAGTGTCTTGGACAAATTCCAACACAAGTAATTACACCGTGCCAGTAAATCCCCCTGCATTTTATTTGGACACTGCATTTCTCTTGTAGTAAAACATTACGTGAGGTTTTCTGTGCATTGTTAAACAGGTGCTGAGTTTATCCTAAAGTGGCTGCATTTCAAGGATGTGTGAATTGATCTCTGTAAGATGCAGTAGGGGTTTCATATATTGGGTTGGAAAGCATGCTGATACCCTCTGGATATTAAGCATTATATGATGTAACTTTTTATACTTTTATTACTATATTAATGCAGAGGAGTGCTAAAGAAACACAAGAATCTTAAGCAACTGCAAGTAGAATGCACTGAACAGAAGTTCTTTCACTAACTTTGAATGGTATTGGGCTGACCATTTTCTTCCTCTGTATAATTTCTCTGGACCTCAGCAATCTCCTTGTTTCATAGTATAACAAAGATACTGCTTTCATAATTTTACTTACAGAAAATAAGAGTGCTTACATCCTAGAGCGGCTAGTAGCTTACAGAGAAGCTCACTCCTTTCTCATCCTAGAGACTGGCATTCAGCTGCCTGCTTAATTTGAACTAGAGTAAAAGCTTGATGTCTTCTCTCGCTGCAACTCTTAAGACAAGCTTCTCTGTTATTTGAGTTCTGGGTATTAGTTACTCCATTCTGAGTTGAAATTTCCCCCCCAAAAAGCCTTGAGGGGGAAAAAGGCCAAGGTCTACATATTCTGTTTTTTTGTCATCTTTTTCTGTAACAAGCTTTATTCTCAATACTGGAATCATTTACCTGTGCTAAATATTCTGGGGTGCTTTATAACTGTTCTGCAGTGTTAACAAAACAAATTTGAACTTGTTCCAAGCTTGTCTAGATGCAACAAATGAACCGCTCAAAATTTGTGTTATTGTTTGCAGAGTGCTTTGAATATATAAAATACTTTGCGAATGCTAGGCATTATTACATAGGACACAGTTCACTGCAGAGATAAGAAGTGCTTGACTGTGTGACCTGTGGTCACATCTTCTGTAGCAGCTTTAGATTACTGTGCTAGAACATGAAATTTTGTATGATTTACAAAATTACTTCTTGAATACATTTCACCATATCAAACGGCTTCAAATCATGGCATTTCGTTCACTTAGAAAAGAGGAAGTCTAGACTACTGATTATAGAGATTCAGCTATAAATTTTATTATCTAGTAGCACTTTGATGGAAATCTTTTTAAGTAAAGTGGAGATACTTTCAGAAGTTTCTAGCAGACTTTTTTCATTTGTTTGTTTTCAGGCAGAAGTGACAATAAGTTAGCATTTCAGAAGTCTATGAAAAACACCAATTTCAGTGAAATTCTGACAAAAACAAAGCACTTCTAGTTTGTAAACTCTCTGTTTAGCTGGGCTGAGAAACCAGCTCCATCCCTGTCTCTCCCTTTTGCAGCTCTGAGGTTTTTGCCTTCTTGGCTGACTTAAAGTCCCTCAGTTTCCAGATTTATGACTCTGGCTTTTTAGCAAGCTGAGACCCAGAGATTCCTGCTTGCCGGGTGCCTACACAGGACACTGATGGGACCTCCTGCCAGCCACAGGATAGATTCCAGGACCACTTAGGTTAAACTAGGATAAATTCTTATGCAGTTTGAACCTCCTGATATTCTGGCGTGGGGGAGGGGGGGTGGGCAGAGGAGGAGAGGTCTTAGCAGTCAAGTAGTTCTGGGAGCATTTTGGTGTCTTCCAAATGAGACATGATTTTGCATTTTTTGATGTAAAATAGGTATTGTCATCCTTCAAACCTTTTTACTCGCTGCACATTTGATTTAGTTTTGTGAGTTCGTTTTGGAGTATATCAGAGAGCTGTAGTATTAAGCTTGAAGAAACCTCTAAGTTAATTTGAACTTTATCTTAATTAACACTAATCTTTAACTGCGAGTTATTGTGAGGTACAGTTCTACAAGCGCAGCTGAATTCTGAGCCTTGTGCTATTAAGCATTTTAGTATAACTACTACTACTAAGAATACCATTATTACTGTTATTATTACAGCTGCCATTATTACCAGACAGAGCTGATTTAGTAAAATGCAAAGCATGATTAAATAATTTAGTGTCACAGTATAGTGCATTCCTCTAAAATGATAACTAATTCCAGGTGCTTTCCATTTCTTATTTGTTTCCATTCTGTGGTCTCTTACTTCACCTACACTGTTCAAGAAGACCACATCAGAAAACAAGACCATCTGTGTACATCCAAGCAATGAAACTTCAAAATACGATCATACAGGGCTGTTTGTCATCAGCTGCAGAGGTTAACTCAAATTCACATTTGTCAAAATTAAATATTTTTTTTTATGGATGTGAGTTTTAAATCTGTAGAGCTGACAGTAAAAACAATATAAAAAGAAAGAATTTATGAACTGAGAAAAGGAAGTCATGTATAAAGAGTAAATAATCTGAGGAATTATTAATGAATCAACAAAAATATGGCAAGCATGAACATGGATGCAGCTTTTTTATTTCTTCCATGCAACATAAACCAAGTGTTTTCCATAATTAACTCTATTTTTTGGTGTAATCCCCTCTTTTAAAATTATATTCCACCATCAAAGTGGAATTAAAAACTTTCCAACAAGTGAAATACAATGGAAGGGTCCATTCAGCTTCTGACTAACAATTTCAAAGTCAAGAAAAAAGTTTGCTACCATTTTGTTGCTGAGTACAGTTATGCTGCCTAATTTTTTTTCACTTAGAGGAACTCCTTGCTTACACATAAACTACATATTTAATGTAGAAGCCTTCATACATGTAGCCTGGAACACAGAAACCAAAATGGGACAGGAGTCTCCAGTGTGGATCTGGATACAAACCCCAGTTTATGAGGATAGAGAAGTGCAGCTCACGAATTTCAATAAGCTTATGCTAGGTTATGTCAGCTGCAATACTGAAAACCTAGGAATTTCATAGTGAAGTTTGAAAGAATTCCAAGTAAGCAAAAATAGCGGAGTAGAATATAAATAGTTATTTAAACATAACTATAGAATTAACTAGCACTTATTTGAAAGAACAAAGAAGCACTCAAATATAACTGAAGTACTTTGTGTACATTTTATACTGCGTTTATTACTGTTGATGTGCACAAAGTGATTCTATATTTTGAATGTCTTATACTTTGATCCTAATATCTGTTTTTATTGCATATTCAAATGATATAATTTTCTTAAGTGATTTTTTATTTTTCTTCCCTCCTTCCTTTTTTTTTTTTTTTTTTTAATCCTGGTTGTTTTAAAATGTGCTCTACGTACATGATAAAATGTAAGCTTGAAAATATGATTAGATAAATTTCTTTTGATGAGAAATAAACTTTTGTCACAATTAAAACTCTCTTTAAAAATAGTTACCAGTGTGTTTATTTTAGCAGTGGGAAATACTTACCATTTACAGTATTTTCTTTTCATCTGTAATTCAGATAAATGAATCCGAATAAAATTTCATTTAGTTCAAACATTTAGGAAAATGACATGTCTTTCTTACCTTGTGCATAAGGTCATTAATAGTTTAATACTCACTTTTTCCAAATTTTTTGTTGAATTCATTTAAATTTTATCTTTCTATTCTGTTATTCACACCATGGATGGCAATATCAGAAGAGATGTATCCTAGGGTGACTCTTAAAATAAAGTGTTATATGTAAATAACATGCTTAGCATACCTTAAAGTGAACTATGAATATTACATTAGTGGGATGCTGTTGAACTGTGCACCAGAAACTAAGAAACCAATTAATACATTTCTAAGCAAAACAACCTGGAAACCCTTGGGCATGGAGAGAATGCTACCAATTACAAAGCTAAATATTGGACTGGCTTTTCATATTGTTGAGCTCTAATCAGTCTCTTTACAAAAATAAAATGATAGAGCGACAGAAGGCCAGGAGGCTCCTCCAGGGGATTGCTGTATCAGAGGCACCAATACAGTAATGAATCATTATGGCAGCATTATAAAACAATAACAGGCTGAAACTTTGGGTGATTCACTGAAGCATTGTTACATATTTGAAAATTTCATAACCATAAGTTACAGACATAAAAAAAATCTATTCATAGGCTGCTCTACAGAGAAAAAATATCTCTGCTGGCAAAGCTGTTCAATTTTTTTTGACAGTATGCATGTGGCAAACCCAAGGGTAAAAAATCTTTCTATGGAAACTAAAATGTGAATGTTTTCTCATAGACACACTAGGTCATTCTCCCAGTCTTATCTGAAGCAAAAGGAATTTCACAAACCTGCACTAAACAGCCTTTGTAGTGACCACAAATATGAGACTGTGGTAAATAGAGCAATCGGAAAAGTCAGATTTTAATTTCGAGGCGCCCCCCTTTCTCTCTGCTCTCAGTGAGCTTCCACGTACTTTTTGCGCGGGGAGCTGCCCTGCTCTTCATCCGTTTCCCTGCAGCAGCATCCCATACTGGATTCTTCCACCTCTGTCTGCGGACGTGGGTGGCCGCTCTCCTGGGCCAACGAGCAAAGTGCCAAAGTCGGCTACCTGACCGGCTGCTCCAGCGGCCTGCGGGAAAGGGACGGACCCCTGTGTTGGGTTTGCGTGGCAAGGTGTTGGTAGCGGGGGGGTGCAGGGCTGGCTTCTGTCCCAGTTACAGCTGGGATAGAGTGAGTTGTCTTCCTAGTAGCTGGTACAGTGCTGTTTTGGGTTCGGTATGAGAAGAGTGTTGATAACACCCTGATGTTTTCAGTTGTTGCTCAGTGGTGTTTAGACTAAGTCAAGGATTTTTCAGGTTCTCACGCCCAGCCGGTGAGAAAGCTGGAGGGGCACAAGGAGTTGGCACAGGACACAGCCAGGGCAGGGCTGGGAGGAGGTGGAGAAAATTGGGAGCAAAGTTAAGTCTGAGAAGAAGGGAGGGGTGGATGGAAGTTGTTTTAAGGTTTGGTTTTATTTCTCATTACCCTACTCTGGTCAATTGGTAATACATTAAGTTAATTTTCCCCAAGTTGAGTCTGTTTTGCCCGTGATGGCAATTAGTGAGCGATCTCTCCCTGTCCTTATCTCGATCCACGAACCTTTTCTTGTATTTTCTCTCCCCTGTCCAGCTGAGGAGGGCAGTGACAGAGCGGCTTCGATGGGCACCTGGCCTCCAGCCAGGGTCAATCCACCACAACCAGATGCGTGGCTGTTCTGAGGAGTGAAGCTGGGGCTTGAAAGCCTGAGAAATGTGTTAGGGAATGCCGCTTTCTGCACCGAAGTAGGGATGATGCCCACTGCTGGAACCAACAACTATTCAAGGAACCACCCAACAATCACCTCCTTTTCTGAGGAAAAGAGGCAAACTATACTCCCAGTGCTAGAGTGTGGATTTTGCTTGTGCCTGTGGGATAGTAAAAGGGAGGTCTGTAATCAAAGTGTGTCTCAGAGGAATGTATAAGACAGTAAAAAGGAGGAACAAAATACAAGCATCGTCTGTTAATATCTTAAAAAAGCCCTGAAAAACCCACCTTTCTCATGAATTGCCCTCCTGCTGCCAAGAAGCCTACATGTTTGTATGTCATTATTTATGAAAAGCCCATTTGAATAACTTTGTAATACTACCATTCTGATCAGTTAAGGAATGACCAAATCAATGTGAGTAGTACACAGGTAAGAAGTATGTAGACTTAGGTGTAGAATTTGATGTATATTTTAAAACAAGCTCTTTCAACAACTTGTTCCTTTTATTTTAAAAATATGCAGAACTTCTAAATGTGGAGGATCTTCACTCCCCAGTGAGGAAAGAGAAGGGTACAAAGATTCTTCTGAACTGTTAATTTTTTTTCAAAGATACTGTAGCGTCTTGAGCATAGTGTTTTCTGAGCGGAAGTTATACCATATGGCGTGAACTGTGAGAAAACTATAAAGACATGCCTACTCAAAGAAATATGTTTTTCTGACAAATAGTGAGTCCCAGAAATATTGTAGACAGCATTTTCAGAAGTATCCAATGATTTTTGTTATTGCCATTTTGATATCCAATGATATGTCCAATTTTCCCTTGAGACTGAGATCTTGTATTTTTTAATAAAAGAGCTCAAATTGTACATAGACTGAAAAATATTCCATTGGAAGTGATATACCCTTACAAACTTAAATTTCATAATTAAAACAATGTGGAAGCATACTTGTCAGTCTGGAGTTAAACATCTGCTATTCCACTGGAAGTCTGAGACAAGAAACAAATATTTATTTAACAGCTAAACAATTACACTCAGTTAAAAAATATACAACATTTAGCAGCATCCTTGAGTTATTTGATGTAGATTTGGATGACTATAACCAAAAGTTTTGATTGTTAATATTATTTATAATCATCTATGAAAAATTACTTCTGGAAATATTGTATAGCAATGCTAACAGTTTTTCTCTGGCGTAGGCTACTATAATGTTAATAAAATCCTACGATGGGCTTTATTTTATTATATAGGCTAGATCTTTGTGGCACTCTTGCTTCTGAAATGCCCTTTTCAGTTAATTTTGGAGTATTTTGAAACCACATATTACTGCTACAAATTGGAATCCCCTGATGAAATCTGGAATGTTGTAGAATATGAAGATTTATGGTAGTATAACTCACTAAAGAGAGTCCTATGTAGACATAATTTTTGTCAGTAGCTGCAATTCCAGCCCAAGTAATGATGAGCTCTCAAACTGTCCAGGATTCATAGCATTTAGGTTGCAATATTAGAAACTTTGTCTGATTAACCAATGTATCTGCTTGGGCTTGGGGAAAAAAACCCAGCCCAAACCAGTTTTTCTTCTCAGGGAGACTGAATAATGGCATGGTTGGCAAAATTAACGAAATACAAGAAAAAACAAGCTAGAACTTTATGATTATTATTTTTTTGCGAAAACTCTCTCCAACGACAAGCAGCTAAAAGGCTTTTCTTTGCCCTGGTTGCCATTGCTGACACCCTCGCAGCCCCACAGCCGCATGGCTCTGTCACACGGAGGGCAGTTACGGGCTAACGAGGAGGCGAAGGCTCGTCGGAAACCCACGCCAGCACGTACGAAACCGAAGGCCAGACGCTGTAATTGGTACCGTTCTCTGTCCTACCGCCCGTCGATCCCTTCTAATTGTGTTCCAGCACTGCCTTAGAGAAGTGGCTACGATTCCCTCAGTACCTGCAGTGTTACAAAACACGGGAAATAGACCTGGAAAGGAATTCGAGGTATCACGTAATCAAATTCTCTGCCCTAGGACAGAATCAGCTGTAGCCAAGGCATTCCTAACATGTCTGCTTTACCTATTTTTTATAAAATACCAATGATATGGATTCTAAAAGCTCCCTGGACAGTGTATTACAAAGCTTAATTACCCTTACCAATTGATAGAACCTTACCGTTTTTTTACACCTAACTTAAATATCCCTCCTTGCAAATTAAGCCCATTACTTTTGGGCCAATGGAATACAGAACAGTTAATTGTCTTCCTCTTTCCAATTGCTTTTTATTTACGGGAAGGCTGTTACCTTGTCTCATGATCTTTAAATTTTCCTGAACACAGAAGTAATGTAAAAAGACAGAGCTATGGGGCACATTCATAAGTAAGTGGTGAAGATATTTTGGAGTGAGCCGTAAACTGTCTATGCATTCACTATGCTTGACTGAATAGTTTCTTGGTATAAAGGGTTAGGAGATCAAAAATCATATATACACATATATACATCAAGGCAGATTGAGTTATATTTTACTGAAATACTGAATATATTGTAGGGAGTTTACCCTCGCTGTAGAAATCTTCTATCAGATTAAGCTAATTTGGGATGATGAAAGGATACATTGGGTTATTTTATTATTTTATAATATTTATGTTATTTTATATTATTTATTATTATTGTTGCATTATTATTATTATTATTATTATTGCATTATTAGTAGTATTTCACATAAGGGAGTCTAAGTTTATGAATGCTAATGTTGTGAGACAGGTAGAAAGGAAAGATATTGTTCTACTTCTCAGATGAGAATAATTCTTAAAATATATATAGAAATAGGTTTGAATTTTCCAGTACAATGAAATGAAAATATTCTAGAATAATTAACTCAATAAAAGTTGTGAAAAGGAAGAGGATTCCACTTAGTCTGTCTGAAGCCAGCAGTATGCAAGATTTGATACACTAAAATATATGACCACCAACATTCTGTTTCTAAAACAATTTACCTGAGTAAAAATAATTCTCAGTTTGTAAGGAACATCTTTAAATGTTTAGAGTATTTAAAAAAACCCAAAACATCTTTAGTTATTAACTGGCTCGTTAGAAAACAATTGTTCCCAAATGTTGTTTTATCTCAGCTTTGAAATCATGTGTATACGCAATATACTGTTTACTTCCTTTTTCTATCTATCCCTGAACAGACATAGAAACAAAATATTCAAGCAAAAGCTTTCAAATTGTACTAAAATTGTATCAGAGAAGCTGAGGTAGTAACCCAGATCCAAACAATAAAGCAAAATGTGATATTTCAAGTAAACAAATAAAAATAACCAACTAAACAAAGCTAAACTAAAGTAGAAGAGTCATAATAACCCCCTTTTTTTTCTCAATTGTAATGAAAAGTAAAGAACACAATGTAGTTGGAATTAGTATTAACACAGACAAAGTTGTGTTTTAATAACCTAACAGAGCATGATCGTCTTTCTATTCCTAAAATTACAAATAACAAGGTTTGGGACACTCGCCAGGTCATTAATATACATCAGAAAACTCTTTTTTTTTTCCCCTGAAATCATGCTTTTACTTTGTAATTGTAAAGCCACTATGATATTCACCGTATTTTAATGATCCTTTGTCCTTTCTACACTTTTTATTAATAATTAGAATGGTTGAAAAATCCTTCTTCTCACTGCTTCCTTCAAGACTTTTCATACAGAGTTGATCATGCAAGTCTTACTCAAGAAAAAAACCTCACTAAAATCAAAGTAGGGACCCATTCCTTTAGCAATTCTTACCTTTCTTGATTCTCATGACTAAGTTTAACAGGTGTCATTACTGAAAAAAACTACAGACAAGACCCCAATAAAAACCCCTTTCATCTTATTGGATAGTAGAAAATTTAGCTCAGACAGGCAAAGATCAGCACGATGTGAATATTCTTGGGCTTGTTATTGTGTGCAGTAGAAAGCATGGCTGGACTTCACTACAGAAGGTGGTATTTAAATTGTCCTCTACAGTTTATTTATCTTTTTGTCTGCCTGTTTAGCAGAACTTCAATGTTTCCTGACATGTAACTCCAGTAACTAGCTACGAATGTAGAAATGAGTCTTTCTGAGGTAAAAAAGATGGACCTTCTAAGCAGATGAACTTCTGCTAAGGACACCCAAGTTTCTCTTTGCTTAGATCACGTCTGAGTTTGACCTCAAGACTTTTCATCCATAAAAAACTGCCGCTGCTGCGCTTTCATTTGATCCACAGGCTGTTACAACTCCCCATCCTAACAAAGAAGAGCTGTGTGTGAGGTAGGTGTTAAGACATGAAACTGCAATTCAAAGGAATTCCGAGAATGAATCCCATGGCACCATGGCAGTGCTTAAAAGCCTCTGTTCTAGAGAAGAGGAAATGGTAGGAAGAAAGACACAGGATAGTGTAATATTATTGTGCCTTTCTTTAAACCGAGATCTAAGCAAAAGATGTTTGCTACTCCGAAGAGGCTTAATTCTCCTATAGTTGGGGGAATTGATGGTTATAAAAGTCGACGAGGACAGGAAGGAGTACCACAGCACACTCATCAGGGAAATACAAACAATGCTATTTGTATTCCTGGTGCCAATACCCAGTAAGAAGTGCAAAAATAACACATGCCAAGCATTTATTTATTGTTCTGTTTTCAGAGTTAATGCATAAATCAGTGAGCAGGGCACATCAATAAGGGAGAGAAATCATTAAGGTGCGATTGTAATCAGACAGGGAACTGTGAAAACACTATGTGGTACTTCACACCGGTTTGCCCTTCATGGCATCCCTATCAAATTTCCTTCTGTTTGAAGAGCCTAACTGCTGAGCCTGTATTCCTAACTTGGAATTTCACCTTCGTTAGTTTTATTTCATTCATAACCTGCACAAGGTTGGCAGCTGAGTGGAAGATGTGCTAAGAAAGCACCCACCTCCTCTTCCATGTATGTCTTGGTCTAAAGCGCTGCCTTTAGAATAAAATGTGTCCTGTCACCAAAATTGTGACGCAACTACGCAAAGCCTTCGTTTTGTCATTTAGTACAGAAAAGACTTGATTTAATCCAGTCTTCAGGCACAATAGAAACATCAAATGAGAACGGGTCGAAGCCAAACAAACACGGGAGTAGGGATTATAATGAAAAACATACCACGTTTACACAGTGATCTCTTTGACTTTTAAGCTAATTCAACTTCTGGCTCACCCATAGGTTTATCAGAACCAGGGCAAAGGCAGATGGGCCGCAACGTTTGGAAAGGCGAAGAATCCGGTGTACTTTGAATTTCCTGTTTAGTCTAATTGCAATGTACGGCGACGTAAGTGACCCCGAAGTCCTGTGGAAGGGTCCCTCTCAGCCGGCGGAGGCAAAAGGGGTAAGAGTTACGCACAGAGATGTCGGTCACAAATGGCTGCGAATCTTTCTCAGAACTTGCCTGAATGGGAAAGAGGCGTCGTAGCTGTTGAACCGCCGAGTGCAGATGTAGTTACCGTTCTTCTTTCTATAGAACCGGGCACAGCTGAGCCCCACAGCCAACGGAGGGGTGGGGTGGGGGTGCCGTAGGGAAAACGTAGGTGAGAAAGGGCAGAAACGTGACACAGGGAGAGAGTGGGGGTGGAGGGAGGAGTGAAAAAGAGTGAGAAACGGGGAACACCGTGGAGATGAAAGGAGGAAGAGGAAGAACAAGGCGGCGGCGGTGGCAGAGCGCGCTGGAGCAGAGGGAGGGAGGAGGACGGGGACGCAGAGAGAAGCTGCCCCCTCCCGAGCACAACAGCCCTTGTGCCGCTGGTCGCCTCCTGGAGGGACCGACTGTCACTTGCAGTGACAGAAAAGGGGGGACAAGAGGTACCCGGAGCGATGAAGAGCCTGGGAAAGGGGGAGGAAAGGTGCTTTCCCCAAGCGTGAAGGGTCTGTTTCTTTTTTCGTAGGTTTTGTTTCCCTCTAGACGAATCAGTAATTAAACGCTTACATTAATTGACAGTAAATGAAGCTAATTTCCCAAAGCCGAGTCTGTGTTGTCCACGACAGTAACCGGTACTTGTCTCCTGTCTTCATCTCAAGCCACAGGCTTTCTCGTTCCTGTTTTGCCTATTTTCTCCCCCGTCTCTCCGTAAGGGGGGGCGAGGAAGCAGCCGGGGGGGAGTCTGGCTGTTAGCCAAGGCTTACCCACCACAGGCACAAACTTAGCATCTCCGTGTAGCGCAGACATGTAGCAAGGCCAAGAAAATAAACCAATCTGAGTGTAAATATTGGTATATATCTGTGTGTGCTTATATATACGTTTATATATTTTTATGTATGTGTGTGTATATATATACAGTTAAGGCAAAATCGGAATGTTAAACCCAGGCTATGTTCCTTAAATCAGCAGAACAGTTTTACAAACACTACTACAACCAGGAATAATTTATTTATGTTTTATTAGAACCAACAGAGGAAAGCAGTAACAAGTATTGTACCTAAGAAACATGATAAACTTTTTTTTTTTTTTTTTTTTTTTTATTATACAGATAGTGTGGATTATTTGGCCTAGGCTCATGGTATTAAAGAACACATGAGAAATATCACTTCACTTGTGTGATGGTATCTTCTCAGCAAATATACTTCAGTTTCGATAATTCAAATGTTTGCTTCTTTCCTGCTAGAAAGATGATATCTTTTATTGCTGAGCCAATATTTATAGCTATGAACAAATTCAGAAAAGTTATCACTTGTTCAATTTAAATTGAATTTATGTTGATTGGGGATGTATTTAAGTCCAAAGTTTGGCACAGTTCTAGCTGTAAGCATACTTGCTAGTAAAGCAAAAAAAGAAAATGAACTTTGAAAGCAAATGAGAACTTAACATTATCTGGTTGCATTTATTGTCATAAGGATATACACATTGTGGAAAAAACTATTCTGCAGAACACCAAAATACTTCTTGATGACACGTGGTTTAAATTCTGGAATGTAATTAAAATATTTCTTAATTCTTTCTTTTAAACTGAACCAAAAAAAAAAAAAAAAGTTGCTAGAGGAAAATGCTGTGTATCAGAGGAAAAAGAAGTCTTCTAAAATATTATGCATGTGTTTACTAATCGGACTTCCCTTTTCAATTTAAGTCCTTAATTGCATAAATATGCCTCAATACATCTTTGCTTTAAGGTCAGAGGAAGCGAGATTAAACGACTCTTCTCAGAAATCATTTGACGATTTGAACATGCCGAGTTAACAAAAGATTATTCAAAGCTTTTGCTCAGATATGTAAAACATCACGTTATGAGTCATTTTAACCTGACCTGTTTCATGCATGGTATTGTTAAGTCACAGTGCATAGTATAAAAGATAAATTTGAAAGACTTTACAATGTTTGTATTGCAGTTTACAAAACCTTCCTACATACTAAACCCATACAGTAAAGTTGGTATTGTAACTCCTACTTAATGAGTGGAAGAATCCATCCCCATTCAATTCATACTTAAAAAGCAAGAACAAGAAATGTCACATGCTTCATGCATCCTCTCACTACAAACTAAAAAAGCTTCACCTAGGATGAGAGCTGTCTTTTCCTTAAGTGAAAAATTTAGGTTCTACAAAGAAAATAAAAGCTTTAGAAAGAGTTCTGTTAGTTGAATACTACTCTGTCGTCAATCCCTGACAGTATGAACATCAGTGCCATAAAATTATTTGACATCTCTGTATGATAAAAATAGTGAACACAGGGGTAATGACCAAAATCTGTTCTCACTTTTAAAATCTTTCCTTTATTCTCCATACAGGCTATATCTGTGTCTGTTCTCTAGATTTATAGAAGACTGTTGTCATATATTAATGAAAAAGAGAATCATGTAATTAGATATTGACATGGCCCTGTCACTATACACAACAAAAGCAGAAGCAGTTTCACTTTTGAGTACAAGACCTCAGTTTACACTATGTGATAAAAAGCCCGATCAATCCCTAATAATCTTTGGGTATGTTTTAGTAAGGACACACAAATAAAAAAATACGGAAAAACATGAAAGAAGCATTCTGAAATAAAAATTGAGTTATTGCGCATAAAAATTCAATTGTTTTCTGGAGAGTTTCTAGGAAGTTTGACATTTCCACTGAATTAAAGTGCCTCCTTCCTTTGGAAATGACAGTGCTGCCTGAAGAGATGAAGAGCCATCTCCCATCTGCAGTCTTCAAGTCCTTGTTTCAAGAAAGGTACAATGTACTCCCTCCAAATGATGTGTGGGTTTTAGTGTAAAATATTACAATGACTGAGCATCACACACAACTGTTACATTTGCAAACGTATCAGGAAGCCTCTGCATCCGATGAAAGCATGCAGCCGTTATCGACTCTTGGTTAAGATCACATGCACAAGTATTCCAGGTTCTTTGAGTGGCTTATGAATAAGGCTAGTTCATCTCAAAATTTGTCTTGTGCCTACTATAACTCTCTGGAATCAGAAACAAGCCCTATGATTGATCCTCTTATAACAAAACAGGAAGACAAAAAGCATGAAAGGGTTTTTATTTTATGTTTTCAAAGGGAATAACTTTCTCAGTTACATTAGCAGAGACAATGAAAAAACTAAAGACAAGTTTTCCCATTCTCTGCTCACAATATATCTTACTACTCATGGAAATATCGAAGTTATTAAGGACATAACCTGCTTTAGCTTTCTCAAAATTAGTAATGACTAGTCTTTGCTAGGAAATTAAATCTAGATAACATTGTGGTTAACTTACACAGCCCAACGACTGTCAAAAATATGTAAGCTGTTAAATTCTATTAAGTGGAGTGAAAATAATATGGAATCACATTGTAATAGTATTATGCTCATTGATGTTACTTCAGTCCCTGAATACTAAATAAAGCTATATTTTTCAAATTTGTGAGTAATGTCCAGGAAAGGATAAGAAAAGTGCTACAAGCATGAGCAAGAGGTTTAAACTAAGAAATTATATGTGAAATAGAAGTTAGCCTTGGATGGGCATTTGGATGGCCAGTTCAGAAAGGTGATAAAGGCCAGAGGTACACTAGACAAATGCCAATTATATTTGATCTTAGTTCCTGGAGTCACTTCACCAAAGCTCAGGTGATTGTAGATTGAAACTTGTTTGTTAATTAAAAAAAACACCAAATAGCTGCAAATACACCGACCTCTGTCAAGCACTTCTTCAGCCAAGTGGTAGAGATTTATTTCTGAACCTGGTTTGAAGGCTTTGATTCTCACAGCAAGAGGTGTCAGCTGGAGGAAAGGCCTGCTTGGAGAAGTGTGCTTAGAGAGACAGAAATTATTATTTTCCTGAAATGAGGCTGGTTTGTCTTTTACCCACACGGTTCAAATCTAGGACCGACCAAATGAAAATCTTGGCACATAAGCAACACAAATAAAAATGTGGTTTTGGCCTAGGAGGCAGCTGGACTCGGTCAGACACCATCCGTCAAGCCTGGCTTGATCTCTGCCTGCATGAATTTGCTTAAACATGGTGCAAGTAAGGTCCGAGCTGTTAGCTGAAACCACCAGCCAGTGGCAGCTGATTTCTCTGATGCTGCACTAAACTTGGTCATTGCTTCTTCAGCTACAGCTAACGGCTGAAGAAACTATTTATTTGCTGCACCATGCTTGCTTGCTACTTGCTTCCTAGTACCGAGTGTCTTAGCTGCCACCCAGACTGCAATTAAGAAGTTCAAGATCTGGGGAGAGGGCTGGCTTTCGTCTTCCTCGTGCTGCTGGAGGGGCAGAAAGCAAGCTCGGAGCGCAAGATGTGGTATCTCCTTGTAAACTACCCCAGCTCTGCCGAGCAAGAGCATGCACATGTGTAGTTACTCTAGAAACTAAGGGACAATTTTCATGGGATTACCTGTTATTCTACAGTAACTTGCTCAGTTATCAAAACTATTAACATTGTTCCTTAGTTCCTTATCTGCAAAATGCCTTTAACAGTATTTGTTTACATCCTGGAAGTCTTGTGAGGATAAAACACTAAGACCTAACCTAAGATAGCTAAATTTTTTCCTAGCAAATCTACTGTTGAGCTGGGAGGACGCTCCAGCTGTGAGAAAAACTGCATTTAACAGTTTCCTTTTTGTCTTATCTACATTAGTAAGTAAAACAGGCCAGCAACCATTTGCCTGAGGAGCCCACGTGGCACAGCACAGCTATACCTCGGCAGTCCCGGGAGCAGGGAGACACATCCAGGTTGGGTCCAGGAAGGCGTCGCGGCTTACGTTAATATCCATCCTTGGCACAGATTGTCTGGACTGAGCTGACTGACCTGCACTGCAGCCTCCTTAACAGTTGATCAGTATGATAAATTCCATTTCAGTCATTAAGCCTATACCCTAGTCCCGTTCAGTTTATTTGTATGAAGGTAATCTCTCTGTATGCTTTAATCACCTTTTCTAGTTCACTCGAAGATGCCTTACCATTTCATATCATGTAAGAGACTAACTCAACAGGATTGCAGCTGTCTAGAATTTTCTTTCAACAAGACAAAAAGAAATGTGGGTGAAAACTACAGAACGTCATGGAAGCATGCAGTTTTCATGGTAGACAGATAAAAGACTGTAGATAAAAATGAAGGCATAACTCTGCAGCTGATGTTAGATTGTGGCACTTACCTAGGGAATGGATGGCCCGTATCAAACCTCATTGCATAATACTACATTGAAAGTAGTTACCCCCTTAATACAAGCATCGACTGTTGGCTTTCCGTTTGCTTTACAATGAAAATAAATTGCAAATGTCTTCATTTTATTCAAGAAAACAAATACATGTAAAATCTCAAAAACTCTTCCGGGATGAATTTTTTGCTGAACTAGTAGGTTAGTGAGTGTCTTCTAAAACCATCATTATAGATTGGACATTAACTTGTAAGAGCAAATATAACTTCATTAAGGACCCTTCTTGGGAACAGTTAGTCTGTAACCATCCTTGAATCTAGAACGCCGAGTGAACTGAGTCTGGATAGCAATGAAATAAAAGGAGAAGCAATTATAATTTAAAAATAGCACTGGCACCGAAAATAGAGGAATAATACTCTCGCAGGACAAAACTGTGGCCGGTACACCCGCCCCGATAAAGACGGGAACTTCTCGAGGGCTGGAAGGGCCGAGTGAAACCAGAAGCCAAGGTCTGGGGGTCGAGCTGCCCAGCCGGCGCGGTGACTGGGCTCACGTACGCAGAGTGCCCCAAGTTGGGTACCCCGGCCGTCGGGGCCCGCCGAGACCTCCGCAGCCACCGCCGCACCTCGGCCAAGAGAAAGTTGGAGGCCCCCGAAGGCCGTAGGTGGCCGCCAGCCCCGGCCCCGCCGCAGGGATACGCGCAGGCCGGTAGAGCCAGTCCTCCTGGGAGCGGCGGGTCTGCCACCGGAGACTCTCCCTCCCCTTCGGAGGGGATGGAAACCCCCTGGGGTTGAGCGCCTCGCCTTCCCGGCCAGCGGCGGGTGCCTTCCCAGTCGTCGTTCTGGGGGGACAGCTGGTGTAGCCCTGGTTCCGGCCGGCATCCCCCACCTCTGAATCGGCTGTGTTCGCCAGGGGGTGTGCGGCCCAAGGCTCCCCTTCCAGCCGGCGGTTACGTCTCAACGCCGCGTAACGCTCCTCTTCGATGGGACTGCTGCGTTCTGGTGTCGTTGATGAAAACTGACTTTTGAAACATATCGCTGTCGGCCTAGTGTTTCTGTAACAAAAATGTATTCAGAATACTTCAGTTTAGATAGGAAACTTTATAAAGGTTAAGAAGAAAAGTACAATAAATAAAAGAGTCACAATACTTAAATACCGAGATTACCGTAAATCAGTTTCTGAAGAAAACATGAGAATAGAAAGTCATTTAAATATACACATAAGATACAGAAGTATAGATATGAATATGGAACATGTAGGTAAATGATTGGAGTATATTATCAAGTCAAAGAACAGTGGACATAAAACCCAATCATTTTGACTAAGAAAGATGATAGTTTGAGAGAGCATTGATCCAAATCCATAACCATCACATAAAATATTCATAAAAAACACAATGTGGACACAATGAAAAAAAAATTACTTTTAAAGTTTAATTAAACTTTTGTGGCATTGTAATTTGCAATGACAGCAGAGAGAGATAACCTTAATTTCCCAAGAGTCTGAGATGATCAGAATCTACACCAAACACGAAAGTTTCAAGTACCTTTTCTTTTAATAGCTACTTGTTTTGAAATATGAAGTAAGAGCCTCACATAGATTTTTGCAAGGCCTCCATGACAATAGCAAACCCTACTAAATTCTGAAGTACTTCAGACAAGAGTATTTTTTCAGTGATTCCCAGCTCTTCAAATAAGCCTTTCCTGACCTGAAAGCTTTCAGAAAGCTTCCCTGTAATAAACTAGCCAGTTTTTGAGGGAGCCCCTGGCAGTGGAATGTGGTTAAGAGAGGTCACCTTCATAATATGAAAATTGCCCAAATTCAAAATCAGTTTGAGCAGCAAGAAAGTCTTCAAAAAATCCCTTAACTTACTAAATCTTTGAGCAGAAATTCCTCTCCTTTTCACAGTAACCCACACACTCTCTTAGGGATAAGGAATATTTGCATGGTAATGAGGTAGAAATAGTTTCCCCAAGGCATTCTCAGTGACAATATTTGCGGTGTGAATTTTCAGAAAAATGCTTGGTCAGAATAAGGATTGTCCCATACTTATACAGCTGACAATTTTAAAAAGTGCAACAGTATCTGGAAATGAATGTTGAAAATCCACATAGATGGCAGAAGACAAGCATAAATATAATTTAAAAGTATAAATATAACTTCTACTATTCAAGTTAAATGTCTGGGACTTGCACAATAAAGTTTTTAAAGAGTACCTAAGTAATGAAAAAGTGAAATACTTTTTTAAAAAAAAAGTTAAAAGAACCCCTTTACTTTCTTTAGTAAAGAAAGTCCTTATTACAGTAATAATTACAGGCAGATTTTCTTTCACTCTCCACACCATTTCTTCTATCAGTAACATTTCTTAGAATGACTAGCTATGAAGTAAGTCAAAGAGTCAGGAAATAGTCCAAAGCTATTCTAAATGGAAATTTAATTTAAAGAGAATTCAGAAAGAGTACAGAAAAAAAAGAAATCAGCTGATGATAGGCATAGAAGAATAATAGAATCACTGGGCAAATAAGTTTGATTATCTTGCTATGTAATAAATATACAACTGGATATACACTGCCGTCATTTAAAAATCTGCAAAGACACATTTGTGAAGCGTGTCACACAGTCCATACTATATGTTCATGTCAAATTTCAGTGTAAGGTACAGTTCGGTTTTCTCTAGCATGATAGTAACGATTTCAGGTATGAAGCACTATCAGCTATATGGAATCTCGCTTTAACTTTGCATACACATAACTCCTGTTGGCTGGTAGATAAACAGGCTTATATTAGTATCATATGTGGAAATGAACCTTGCTAAATTTTGAGTACATAAAGGTATATGGAACTATCTTAAAGACACTGATGTAATTCTCTTAAGATACTCATATGTTGACTTTAAAAAATATTTTTTGCACAAATCAGTAACATCTGTAGAGTATGAGATTATAAATTTTATTTTACATAAATAAATGTAAAAACATGGCACAAAATGTTGGCATGTGTACTTCCTGTCACAGTAACATACAGTATTCTGTGTACCACTTTCGCTGTGCCCTTTTTTAAACCCGTGTGGACTTTCTGAAGGATCCTACCTTGTTATGTGTATTTAAAAGTTAAGTATACCATTGTCTAACTTGTCATCCCTAATTAGTAACAGGACTTTCAGCTTCCAGGTGAATTTTTACTGTGCTTACAATTCTCAATTACTTTTAATATTGATTTTTTTTTAAAATCAGCATAAATAATAAATCTTGACTCTTCCAAGCATTCCTTACTAAGGAATTTTTTTAGGAGCTTTTGTATGGACTAGGAAATTTCTGCTTTATATCAATTTCTTTGTCCCAACAGAGAT
Organism: Aviceda cuculoides; assembly: GCA_035590195.1. NCBI lineage: Eukaryota > Metazoa > Chordata > Aves > Accipitriformes > Accipitridae > Aviceda > Aviceda cuculoides. The sequence goes on from JAVJGG010000013.1 coordinate 2,383,132, forward strand.
TTTACTATTAAATTAATGATTATTATCATAACCTTAAAAATGAAACAGTTTGCAATTTTCCTGAGATTTTCCAAAGGCTGGGTACGATAAGCCTCATAAACAGCATGAGGGAATTGATGCCTTTACATGAATATTCAAAACTGAAATATCTCACATGATTATGTGAAACATTGAAATACTATTTCTCTCTCTTTGTTTTCTACTTTGCTACTTCCGCCTGCTGCGTTTCATTGTCAGTGGACCAGGCTAATTTTAGATGCTAGCCGTCAGTACCAAAACCCGTGGATTCAGGTAAACCAGTTCACCTAAATTAAGTAGTTTGTACCAACATGCAACAGTTTATCCTAGAGTCCTTTCATAATTCCGGAAGGGCTCTAGGAATTCTTACTTTGGGCATCTGCAGCAAACTGCAGCTCTGCTGCTTCTTTCACAGCGTCCTCTCAATATTGGAGTATTCTCACCTTTTTCACATTTCCTTTCCTTGGACACCACTTGCTTGTCCCGTATCTACTACGATGCAGACGAAATGAGGCTCTTAATCTGTGGAGTAATGCTGGGATATATGGGCATGACCAAAAGAGAGATTATGGTTATTTCCCCACAGAGAAGTGAAAGAAGACACTAACTAACGTGATCTTCCTTTTTTCCCTTTTGTTCACAGTTTTAGAAAATCTTCAGGCTTCAGAAGAAAGATTCTCTTTCCATTGACAATAATATGGAATTCAACCTGGAGAGTCCTTTTCTGTCTGTCAAATGCAATACCACAAATCATAGTGTTACTTACCTTCTAAATTGGATAAAATTATTGTTTAACTTAAATTTGTGATAAAACCAAATCCTTTGTATAGCACAGAGTATCTTAAGATGATGCTAAATCACCTGTGCTAAAGAGAAGAAAGAGGGATAATATGAGGGATGGATCTTTGTAAAAACTTAGGAAAAAGAAGAGACCAAATTAAATTATTTCCCAGGCATATTAAAATATAGATCTATGTGACGGGGTCTCTATGGAATTATACTAGTATGGTTCCTAATCAATAGAGAGTGTTGGTATCTGATTGATTTACTAATCTCATTCTTCTGAAATCAGTTTTAATCTGCTGCAAATTTAATTGCCTTTATTGTATGATTAATTGTGTCAGGGTGCTTGGAGCCCTGGACAGGCTTTTGTAATAATTTACATCTGATTAAAACCAAAAACATTAAACATATTTTAGGAACTCATAATAAAAAAATTTTGAAATCTGTGGGAAAAATTATACCTCTGCTCTAGGATATGCATCATTAAAGACTGATTTTTAAACATCTTTCCTTAGTGCAAAGACAGGAACAAAGTTTACATTGCAATGTTTGCTGTAAGAAGGCTCTTGCTTCTTCGCCCCGTGATCACTGAATTTAGTGTAACGTTTTCAGGAGCCCTACCCTCGCTTAGTCCTCCTCCCATGCATTTATTAGCCTTCTCAGCACTTCGAATTGCCTTTCAGCAGGCTGCCTCTGCCAAATCCAAGGCGAGTTCACAAACACGCACGTACTCAGTTGTACTGGGTCTGGCCGGCACGGGGTTAACTTTGCCCGTAGCAGCCCATAAAGCGCTGCGCTCCGCGCTTCCAGCTGGAGCGGCGTTAATACCACAGCCGGGATTTAGCAATCCTGAGCGGGGCTCGGGCAGCATCTGGGCGGGCGCCCGCACACGCGTGGGCGCACACACCAGTCGGCGGCCGGGGGGGGCAAAAGGCTGGGGGAGGGCGTAACCAGGACGGCTGATCCGAACTGACCGGAATATTCCTTACTGTGTGGTATCCTGCTCGGCAGTAAAAGCTAAGGGAAAGCGGAGGCGGGGAGGGGCACGGAGGATTTCACAGTTAAGGTGTTTGTCTTCCGAAGAAAGATGGGAAGTAGAGAATAATTTTTTTTTTTTTTTTTTTTTTTTTTCTTTGCTACTGTGTGCAGCCTCTGCTTTGTTACTTTAAACTTCTTTTATCTCGACCCAGGAGTTTTTCGTCTTATTTTCTTCCCCTGTCCTGCTGAGCAGAGGGAGTGAGAGTGTGTCTTGGTGGGCATCTGGCAGCCAGCCAAGGTTGGTCCAACACATCAGTAAAAAATCCAAAAAACCCAAACCAATATGCACCTTTAGTTACTGTAGGAAATTCACAGATGTAGGATTACTTGTGATATCAAAAAATGGAGCTGTCTGAGGACATTATAGGACTAGGGGGCACAGCGTAACCACCAACATTGTTCTGTTCGCTGAAACACGTAACCCTTAAAACATCAGAAGCAGCCATTTACGGAGGGGGAAATCCACAGAAAACGGCTCAAGATATGAAAATTAAACATGAGACTTCTAAAGCCCTGGCCTTTCCATTCTCTTGTCATACCACAGCTGTGATCTCTTCAGGGAAACCAAATATGTCTGTCAGTCTGTTTCTCACCTCATCCTTCATCTGTGAACTCTTTCTGACAGCCAGATGAGACTGATTGTGTAATCTCTTCCCACCTGAATCAAATGAACTAACTGGACTTTTCAGTTGTTTCATAATTTCCAGCCCAGTGAAACCTTATTTTGAATGACTATCAAGTCTGCATCAATCCATAGAAAATGTAGTTTAAATATTTTTTTCAATTATTCCTTTACAAAAGTAAACAGTACATACTTTCCTCCAGTACAAAAATCTACAGAAAAATCTACATGCATGAATAGAAATTCTGATGAGGAATACTTTATATTCTCATGCCATGTAAAATCTCCGTACTGTTTGATATGAGGACCAAGGCACCTACAGTTTAATCCTTTGGATGTTAGACACAGAATACACTCAGTAAAATAAACCTATCTCCAGATTTCCTGTTATGCACACTCATTCACTCAATTATTCTTCCTGTTAACTTTCCATAATTTTTTTGACTCACATTCTTCAACCTTTCCATTTTTAACAAAAAATGTGCTGTGACGCAGTCTAAGGCTACAACTTTTGCCCGGTCTTCCTTTTATTTATAAGAGTAGCACTGCCTGACATGTCCCTCCTACAAATCCCTTTGGTATGGGTTACAGATCACACCTGACACCCAAATCACTCTTCCAGTGACCTATCCCTGGTGTTATAATATGTGTGGATATCATATGCAGAGTTAGAGGGTAACAAAGACACTTCACTTTGGTGACATTTCGCTTCTGTATCCCTGTCAAAAATAAAAGCAAACAAAAAAATGCCCCACAAAAAATATTAAAAACACTGGAGTAAAAAGGTTCTCTAAAGAAGCTATGAAGAAATTAATACAACAGTAAGTAAAGAATTCTTTTTTTTGTCAATTCAGTTACCTGCTATCTTCCATGCACTTCATTTTGAAATCAGTTTTATCATAACTTTGTCTTTGCTGATGTTGGTTTTTTTTTTCCTTTAACCAGATTTTGCCCTAAAATCTGCCTGCTTTTTTAATTAACCACTTTGCACAGCATTATCATAAATCTTTAACTGGGTATAAGCCCAGGCTTTGGCTCTTCTTTAGAGTCTCACATCCAACCTGTTCTAAGTTAGCCAGATGCTTTTGCATAATGGCTCAAAGACATCTTTTCTACAGGTCCGCATCACTAATAACCTTGTGCACCATCTCTCATCTTGATTATTTAAAACATTCTTTCCACTTACCTTCATGAAATGCAATCATGTCTTTCTGATAGCCAACCAAAAAGCTAATGCAAAGCTTTTTTCCTAGTCTGCCACTTTTAACTTTATAACCCCTCTTCTGCACTGTTCTCTTGGCTGCTTTTCTGGCAGCAGAATAGAAATAGACTTCTTATCTTCACAGTCAAGGATCTTCCAAACTATCAGCTCTCAGTTATTATTGAATATCAAGAGAATGATTCTTGTCTATGACCAGCAGCTGAGTCTAGCTTCATGAGCTTTTTTTAAAAAAAAACAAAACCAAAACACACCAGTGATAATTATTATGAGACAGAAATTACGAGTTCCAAAAGGAGGTGGGAAATTACCCTAACCTACTTTGCTGATGTTTTAACAAATGATTCCCATGAGCACTTGCCAACACATCACATAGGCTAGCACAGTAATGGGTTTGACTCTCCTTCTGACTAATTCAGTTTTTGTGAAATGGGAATTGAGTCATAAGAAATATGCAAACTCTTTCATAAGTAAAAATAGTTTAATCTTCACCTACTTTTAAATCAGCTGTGGCAGTACATGACCTATAAGATAATGTTTGCTGAAAAATGCTTCAATTTTCTAAATATACTCTGTGAAATGGAAACTCTTCCTTCCTACTGCCATCTTAGAGAAAAAGAGTTCCTTGAGGGATTGCTCTAGTTCTTTTTTCCTATCCATTAGATCTTTTATATTAATATTATACATTTAATCACTTATTTAAAGAAATAATTCTGCTTTCTTTTTCTCTTTACAGAGTTAATAACCTAGCATAAAGAGCTAATGCCCTTTATCCACACAGGCAAAGTGCTAGCTGTTCACTGTGATCATGTTCTAGAAAATATTCAGTTGCTGAAAGTATTTTCCCCTTGAGATTTAAAATACCAACAAACTATATCATCTGTGCACCAAAAAGAAAAGCCAACCAAAAAAACCCGCCCCCCACACCCAAGCCCCCC
>JAVJGG010000013.1:2403584-2437607 GCA_035590195.1 Aviceda cuculoides
TGCTCTGCCGGGCAGGGGCTGCGCGGGGGAGGGGGGTCACACCTCTGTCGCCCCCCGAGCTGAAGCTGGAGCAGGGCAGGCAGGGGTTAAACCAGTGACACCCAGTTCAGGCCATGGCCAGGCTGAGCCCCGAGCCCCTGCGCTGCCTGGTCAGCGCACGGTCGGGGGCCTCCTAATAGCAAAATCATATTTATTTGGGAAGAAAATGGTACTGTATTGTTTTGTAATGAAATATGAAACAAGGAAGATAAACTCCTATCTAACTTCAATAGTAACATTAATCTGCCTCCCTTCTACAAAATAAAATCAGTACCTCTAATACTTATATATTGTAATTTCATTTTCTCCTAGTCTCGCTTCCTGCCAAACTTTCCATCATCCAGTGATACATTATCTACCTATCGATACATTGATCTATGAATCTACCTATCACCCAGGCATAAAAGAAACATGATAAACTGTAACTTTTACTAGTTGAATTAATCTGGTAATTATCCAGTGACAATTTGTGTGCTGTTGTTCATCATTTTCTCCAGCTCTAGTTAAAGTCGGGTAGGAAAAAATGTGAGCTTGTTTTTAAAAACACCTGCTTGTGTTCCCATAACGTTGCTAGGGAAGCTTTTCATATAGATTTCTTCCCAGGTTTCATGCCCTGTGGGACGGGACCCGCGGGACGTAAGGGAGACCTGGAGAAGGCTGTACCGTCCACTAAGGGTTGCGTATCCACTGAGGTCCTGGCTCACACCGCCAGAAACGGAGGTTGTGGAGAAGAAGCCGTAAGATCTTCTTGGTGTGACCTGCTTGGTGAAGACCCCCCAAAAGACTGTTGGGTCAAAACGTCCCTCCGTCAGCTTTGCCCAGTTCTGACGGTTGGGACAGGACAGAGGTTGCCTCCTCCTCCCATCCGCCTCAGGGCACCAGTAGCTTGTGTCGGCTCTGTGGGATCGTCCCCGTTTCACAGGGGTCGTTGGCATTCAGCCTCTTGATGGTTATTGTGTTTTATGAAACAGGCTTGACTTTACTGCGGTGAAAGCGAGTGCTAGTTGCCTCTACGTTGTAATCGGATCTGATGGAGAGATGTGCAAGATATAGCAAAAAACAAAAATAATTGAAAATTGTTACTCCTTTGTACAGAAAAGACTGTCCCTTTCTTAGAAGTCAACCCACGGTTCTGTTTTTATTTTTCTGATCTACGAAATGAAAAGATTCAAGATAATTGTAACTGCTTTCTGATTTTCTAATTAGATAATCCCCTCTTTATCTCACCAATATTCGAGGGTTCCAAACCATCTGTATTTTAGGTTATTATACTGCATCATTCCTGTGCATGATGCACAGACTAAACAGACACTGTCTATAATTCAATAATATAAATGCCTTAAAATGAGATGTATTTTCAAACATCATAAATATCTCAGTGACTACTCTGCCGGTTTCCCGAAAGCCAATGGACTCAGCTGTCTTTAGTAATTGAAACTCAATACAGCTACTTTTCATAATGCCTTCTTTCCCATGGTGTTATACTGAAAGCTGGTAAGAAATTGCTTTTTGTGTTCACTGAGAAGAGGCTAACAGTCTTCTGCACTGCAGCTTATGTAAGTATTAGCAGCAGCGTACTCATTCTGCCTAATAACAAGTGTCTCTCATTTATTCCCACATGGCTGGCAATGGTAGTTGACATAAATAGGAATTGCCTCTACTTTAAATGTCAGCTGAAGGGGGACTTAGAAGAGCATAGCTATCCATTACGGTGCTAAGAACATCAACAAAAAACACATATCTGATGCTGAAAAAAGCCTCATTTTTAATTAGTGCCTCATGAAAGCAATTAGAATGCCTACTGGGGAAAAATGTAGAAAAGCTGGGTTTTGGGTTTTTTTTTTTCCATGTATTTATTCTTTGTAGCATGATTATGCAAAACATCTGTTGCATTGTAAGACACAGCAGAAAGGAACAAATAGTATGAGAGAAGGAAGTATGAAACATTTTCATTTATGTATTTTTAGGTGTTACTTAGTTTAAAAATCCCTTTCAAAAAGCTCTAGTCTCCTTAATACTTTCAACAATGATCTCTTAATTTGCAAATGATAGTCAACAAGCAGCAAAAAGTGTTGATGCAGATACAATGAATGAAATCTCTCAGCCTACAAATCAAAGGAGCAGAAAAACACTTTTGTTGTGGTTTAACCCCAGCCAGCAACTAGGCACCACGCAGCTGCTCACTCAATCCTCCGCCCCGCAGTGGGATGGGGGAGGAAATCGGGGGAAAAAAAGTAAAACTTGTGGGTTGAGATAAAGACAGTTTTATAGGACAGAAAGGAAGAGAATGGCAATAACAATGAAAATGACAACAATACTAATAAAAGGATCGGAATATACAAAAGAAGTGATGCGCAATGCAATTGCTCACCACTCGCTGACCGATGCCCAGTTAGTTCCCGAGCAGTGGTCCCCCCAGGCCAACTCCCCCCAGTTTATATACTGGGCATGACATCACACAGTATGGAATAGCCCTTTGGCCAGTTTCGGTCCTCTGTCCTGGCTGTGTCCTTCTCGCTGTCTGGGCACGAGAAGCTGAAAAGTCCTTGATTTTAGACTAAACACCACTTATCAACAACTGAAAACATCAGGGTGTTATCAACATTCTTCTCATACTGAACCCAAAACACAGCACCCTACCAGCTACTGGGAAGACAATTAACTCTATCCCAGCTGAAACCAGGACACGTCTTCAGCCCCTTTTCCCTGGGCTGTAGGTTATATTCCCTGAATATCTTCCAATGAGGATTGTCGGCGTGACAGCTGACACTACGGGACAGGTCTCTCAGGTACAGATCGCCACCAGCTGCGGAGCGTCTCTGCAGCGATTATTTGGGCGGGTAAGAGGAGCCTCGCATCGACCTGTTCAGTTTATCTCCACGTACACAAAACTTCCTGTTTAAAGCAGCTGATTTTTCAAGCATACGGTATAAAAATGCATGTTAGCACTCAGGAATAATTCCAAAGAAAAAAAATGTAGATTTTCATGGGTCCTTAATTCTTTGTGAACTGCAGCATTAAACTGTAAGCTTTACAGGTTAGGAACTTTTGGCCTGATTCTCTAGTCTAGTGCACAACTGAACATCTCAAAAGGGAAAAGTAAATAGAAAAAACTACTGTATTGATTTTTACAGTCTTTTACATTTATTTTGAGCCTATGGAAAAGCCTTTATAAAATGGAGGAAATAGAAAATCAACTGCCTATTTCCTGTGTTCTGTACAATTCCTAAAACAATTTTTCTTTGGAGGGGAAGGCCCTAGAGCTTTTTGTGCTTTTGTGAATGAATTTTCAAGAAGCAGACAATTCAACTCAATACTACAGAGTTATAACATCACTTCCAGCTCTCATATCTCAGACACACTCTTTGGAACTTTTGAAAAATGTAATACATTTAATGGAAAACTATAAAATATAAAATATGTGGCGTTCAGGAAAATTTAGGGAAAATGGTAAGCACTGGTTTCTATCTATTAAATGCAAAAGATATAGGAGATAAATAAACCAATAGAACATCAAATATATATGTGTGCGTATAAAATAAGTATTTGGGAAAGCCTATTTAGAGAATTGTTGTGGGGAATGTACACAACTGGATTATTAAAGAGAGAATTATAAAGTACACAAAAAGTTCAAAGAAAAAATAGCATTATGAAATACAGATTTGTTTGAAAAGAGAAGGGAGGTGTAGAAAAAGAAATGGAAAAAGGAACATGGAACCGTATCAGAAGGAGATCCCTCCTGTTGAGTCAGGAGGTTCAGAGCAGACCCCCTTGCTTTCCGGACTCCTTCTCAAAGAGGAGCCCAGGGGCGGCTGGATCCACTCCTAGTCTCAGACTTGGTCAACAGTTAATGTTTAGAAGGATGAGGTGTAGGGGCTGTGAAAGAGAGAAGGAAAAGGGAGAGAGAGAGAGAACAAGAGAGAGAAAGAAAGAAAGAAAGGAAGAGAGAAGAAAAGGGTTTCACCAGTCCTGGGTCAAGCATTGGTCCAGCCAGTGCAGAGATCCAGTTCCGGAGGGCGCGTGCTGGGAACTCCTTCTCCCTTCTTTTATAGTGTGTTAGCTGATGGTCTCGACACGTGCAGTTCCCATTCCCGGGGTTCTCTGGAATCGCTCGCTGAGCTTTGGGGGGGGGTGGTTCATTGGGGAGTTGCCTCTCTTTCCCTGCTGGCATGACCATTTAAGACAGAAGCGCAGTCCCATCTTTCGTGGGGCCTCCTCCAGGCGTGTATGCTGTGCTCCTTCTCCCGGTCACTTAAGATAAGGAATTGCGGCTTTGGAGAAGTGCGGTCCCACCCTCCGTGGGGCCCTCTCCTCCGGCCACATTGTCCTGTTCACAGATCTCCAGCGTTTTTACAGAGGCCGCTTTCTCCACCGAAGTTCTTTAGCGAATGTTTGAGACGTTGACTATAATTTGTCAGACCGTCACAGGCGGATACAGGGGCTGCCCTGGAGGGATCCGTGGATGTGCGTGACTTCGTGTGTGTGCCCGCACTAGGGACCTTCTGCCTCCGCCAGCCCGAGAGCAGCAGCAGGGAAGAGGCAGCCACGTCCCCCAGCCTGGGCAGAGACCCCGGGGCACTGGGCTGGGAATTGGGTTGGGCACTGGGTTGGGCACTGGGCTGGGAACTGGCCACCAGGCAGGAGAGAGACCTGGACCGGAGCAGCTGGGGTAGGTGGCCATGCTCTTAACATCCCTTAACATTTTTAAGTTACACTACTTCTCCTTCATGAAGAACTGGTTGGTCTTTGGTTTTTTGGTTGGTTGGTTGGTTGGTTGGTTTGTTTGTTTGGGTTTTTTGTTTGTTTGTTTGTTGGGTTTCTGTTTGTTTGGGGTATTTTTGTTTGCTTCCTTTGCTTTACTGGCTATTTGGGAAGTATGTTTTTTAAATGCAACTGCCCAGTCACACGCACTGTATGTGGGTCTCTGATGTGGCACCTTTTTTGTCATATTTTATGATCTAGTCTTAACAGAAACAGCCCCAAACATGGAAATAGCAGAGTAGACCTAGGCATAATTAAAAAACTAAAGAGAAACTGCAGTGCATTTTCCTCTGTAAAATCCTCCAGAGTTAAAAATGTTTATTGGAAATGAAAGATCAATATTGGAACTGAGTTTCAGACCAATAGCCCCAATTAGGTGTCTTTAGTGGTACTTTCTTGTTGAAATTCCTATTTTAAACATGGAGATCTAGTGAAAAAAATAAAGATTGATTTTATGGCTCAGTTCACTTGTTTTGGCATAGGCTTCTAGCACCACTAGGTTGTTCCCTACTCTTCTAGACAGACAGATAGAAGCCAGGTGGAGCCCCCCAGCCAAGTTCAAAGGGCATGAGGTGACGCTCTTTAGACAATTGGGTCTTACTTTTAATGTCTTGGTCTTTGGTCTGTACTGCCTCTAAGAGGATGATAAAACATTCACTTTTAGTCAACCATAGGAGGGTGTCTTAATCTCAAATTGGATCTTGCTCTTGTCCTCAAATCCCTTTTCTAGTTGAGGGAACTCGAAGCAGAACTTGCCAGGACAGTGTTTTAGCTACCACAGTAGAATATATTCGGAAGACTTTTAAAATCATTTGCCCTAATGTGCTAACGCTTAGGAAATATTTTAACTGTACTGTGAGACAAAAAAGGGGACAGAATATGTCTATAATCTCTATATTTGCGTTATGAAAACAGAAGTAGTATATAGAAAGCACGACACTGTCTGTCAGACTGTAGAAGATCTGTGCTAAAATACCATATCGATGATTTCATAGGGTAACCTCGTACAAAGGTGGGATTCAAATCCACAGAAGTGGATGGCAGAAAGGAAACCTAAATCTTTTTCCAAGCCCTGGAAGATTATCCAGTCTCTTAAACTATTATTTTAAAGGTCTAAGTCTACTGGATTTGGCGACTAAGAAAAATCCCCAAACACATATGTGCTAAAACCATACAGGAGATACAGCCTCAACTTCTGAATATTTCATAAACTATGGAAATGCATTTTTCAGCAAATTACCTGTTTTTCTAATAGACATTTCATCTTCAACTATGGATCAGTAGTTTTGATTTTTTAACTAATGATTTATTTTAAACAAGCTTTTAGTTTAGTTTTGTTTTTGTTTCACTCTTATACTGATAGATAAATGTTTTTGAATAAGGTATAGAAAGTGACACTCTAGTTTTGGAAAATTTGGTATGTTCCAGTACTAAGTGTTACACAGTCAGAAGCCTTCAAAGGAATTATTTTTTATTGGATGACTTTCTGATTTTAGGGTTATATTTTCAGTATCTTTACAGTGTGATGAACTTAATAAAGCTGTATGTGGTGTACAGCATGTGGTAAAGAACTGCTTTAGTAGAAGATTACTCTCAGTCCCAAGTACTTATGCTACTCAGGGATTCCCCTAGGCATTATGATGCAAAAACTATACAAAGTGTCGGTTTTTCCAAAGCCAAGAACCATCATAGTGACTTTTTAGCCTGTAGATTAGTTCCTTTTTTAATGATACACTGCATATCTTTGCCAGTAACTTCTCTATTTCACACTTAATTTCCTTCACAATCCTCAGATGAGTATTATCTGGTTTTAGTGATTTACTACACTTAAGTTTTTAAAGTTGCTCTATAACTTCCTCCTTGGAGGCTATCATTTTGTTGAGGCCATAGTATAATTTCCCATGAAAAGTGCCCTTGGAAGAGTGATTTCCCTGTAGCCCTTGATAGTAAAGACAGATGCAAAAAATTAACTCCTCTTCTATTTTACCATCCTCTCTAATTGCTCCCCTCATTCCATATTCCAGCACACCCACTGTCAGGTATCTTCTGCCTTTTTATGTGCTGCATTAAGTTTTATTATTTATATTGATATACCTACCAGCGCGCTGTGAAGTGGTGCTGTGGAAAAGGTGCAGAGCAATCCTGAAGTTACTCAGCAGAATATCTGTTGTGCCTTCTCAGTGACCTTGCATTTTGTGTAGTCACTTACGCCCTTCCAAGGAGGGTAAAACACTACAAAACAATAAAGGTGGCATCTGATAACCTCTACTGCCTGGATGTAAACAACTGCGTGGAGCAAAGCAGAGGAAACCCTGTTGTTGATGAACAAAAACCTTATGGATATAAATATAGGTAAGCTTGACCACTAAGGATCCGTGTCTGAACGGGAGAAATATACCTCAGGGTTCCTTTTTCACAAAGCACTTGCAAGCCGCCTGCTCAAGGCCCTTTTTTCGAAGTGCGTTCAGTGGAGACGCGGTAAAACCTTTTTGATGCTTTCTAACTGACTTCTCGCCGTGTGCCTCCTTCTTAAAGACTGCGGCAAGGTGAAGGCAAGAGTGGAGGCTGACGAAAGATGACTGCCGAAGTGACTAATATTCAGTCCCCTCCTTCTACAGTCAAGACTTTCACGCCGGGACTGCCGTCTCGCTATGAAAAGTGCGGCCAGAAGAAATCTGCCTCTTCACTCCGGCAGGGCAGCTGGTGCAGACTGCAGCCCAGTAAATGCAATTTCTGCCCTTATCAGAAGGATATGGGCAGCGCAGGGGCTCGGGGCTCAGGGCTCAGCCTGGTCATGGCCTGAGCTGGGTGTCACTGGTTTAACCCCTGCCTGCCCCGCTCCAGCAGGTTATTGAAAAATTGAAAAAAATTGAAAAGAAGGTCTGTGCAGGCTGCAGGAAAGGGAAGACAGCCTGATGATATGTCTACACTACAAGGTGCGAGGCTGAGATTAGTTCTGAAAAAATCTCTCTTTAACGGTGTGGTTCTGACACTGATATAAATACCGTGTTTGTTATGTGATGGTTGCTTTATGCAGAGAAACTATGTCCACTCTAAGGGAATCTGCTTTTAATCTGGAAGCAATAGGCACAGGAAACTAATTTCTACTGGCTTCATAGTTCTGTTCTTATTCATCTCTTCCCTTGGAAAGATATATTAGTTACTGCATATGAAAATAAGGAAGGGAAAGGCTCACGACACTGTGAAAAATTAATTTCATAGATTGCCATGAAATCCTGTTGAAGATGTGAAGTTAATTGAAGTCTGTTGCTAGGTTCAAGTTATAAAGAAATAAGGAATTTCGAAAGAGAGAAAGACTGGGCAAAGATTGAGTCTCATAGATGTATCTGTAACTTTTAAATTAGGTATATAAACCAGAAGGAAAATGCTTTAGATAAATCCTTTAGATACGTGCTTCAAAACACAGCTGGACAAGGTCCTGAGCAGTCTGATCTAAGTTGATGCTGCTCTCTGTGTGGGAGTGGATCAGATAACCACTAGCAGTCTCTTCTAGCCTATATAATTTTCTTCATTTGTGCTGTTATTTAAGCAATATTTTCCTCTCTTTGAGTCTAAACAATGTTTAGAGAAAACAGACAGATAGGATGCTATTGGGTCATGAAGTGAGGTCTCTCCTGCTAGAAACAAATATTGCTGCTGGTTTTATTGATACCCCCCTGAAAAATGAAAGGGCAGGCTGTTCCAGAACAAGATTTCCCCACTGTAGAAGTTTTCAAATAATATATTAAAAAAAAATTAAAAAAAGAAAAATCATAGATCACCTGTAAAAATAATCCCTTTAGTAGTGTTTTTGGTCAAGGTCCTTTATAATGGACCTATTTAACCCCAATTTATAACCGGTGAGCTGAACAACTTTCTGTAAATGATAATTCTGTAATCTTTATTATCAACCTAACTACTCACTGGAAATGCCTTTCTCGACATATGAGGTTTGAACAGACTCGATTGTATTTCTGCAATAATTACTACACTAGTAAGAGAAATACAATTTCATTGATAATAAAAAACATATATCATAAAACTCAACCTGGACCTTCCGAAGACAGTAAGAAGAGGATTGGACTGTAAATCAGTCATATACACTGAAATTTTTGATTGTCATTAATAAGTTCATAAGTGGAATTGGAAAAGGGGGTTTGGCAGTCTGCATGATGAATGTCAAGCACACAATCTATCGAGTTCTATGGTCTTCTTAATCTTTTCTTTAATGGCCAGTGTCAACCATAGTTATATACGTGCTACTGCCTGGTGGCAGTCCCGTGCGAAAGAGGTAACAAGACTTTTTCCTCTGAATGACTAAAAACCTAAACCCCTGTGTCATGTCAAATGGTGGAACACAGAGCAGAAAAGTCAAAAGGCAGCGCAAGGCTTTCAACACTGAGTTCAGTCCTGCTAGTTTACATCTATTAAAATGGAAATAAATCCAAAATATATCGTAAGGAGAAATGGATATTGTAATAGCACAGAACAATTTTAATGTAGATATTTCAGATTACAACAAAATGAGCAATGAGTGTATTTTAGGTTTCTTCTGGACAGGATTTAAATGTAGTGTGTCAGAGAACACATGATGCGGAGAAACAGAAAAAAATATTGGAGGAGGAGGGAAAGCCTGCATCCCCAAACTTTAAATATTTCTTCAGCTTTTTAAAAATGTAATTGTCAAATTGAAAGACCGGTAACCATAGGATAGACGACATAATATAATAGCTCTAAGATCTACATTGGAAAAGAACCTTAGAAAATATTATTTCTCTGTGTCAGTTCTCAGTAGAGTTGATTTTATGTGTTACATATATGCCCCGAACAACATTTGATTAAGATTTCCAAAGAAAAAGGGACCTCACAGAAAGTATCCACCTCCAAGAGACATTTGATGTAAGACTTAGTAACTACTATTCTCAGCTGTATGGGCACACAGGAAATTTCCCTTTGGCAACAAGAAAGAGGAAGTGCCACAAAAATTGTAATTCTATACAAAGACAGTTATTTTTGTGTCACTGGGGTCAGTACAGTAGCAGTAGTAGTCAGTATTCATTGTCTTACCAGCACTGATGTAAAGAAATCTAGGAAAATTGGCCCCGGTGAATGGGAAGTCCCAGTCTATAGTGGAAAAGCTCAAGTTCTACAATAAACGAGACTCAGTAATGTTGCTTCCACAGTCAAAAAGAATCCTTCTGCGCCTTTGGTGAGTAATCCACTGAGCGTGATAAACCTTAAGAGAGGAGAAAAAAGTCTATTTAGATTTACATCCTTCTATAAAGAAAAAAATCTAAAGCGTAAATTGTCTTGGGTTAGACTTCTGCATGCATATGTAAGACTGTGTCCGAGCATGGTGCGTACACAGGCACATGCACTTCAGAATACAAAAACACTGGCTGTAATACTGACTCACTATACCCCTGCCAAGCATTTACATTTAGATCTTGCCCAAGCAGTTTCAGACTAGAGCAAAATGTTATGCCTGAATTACTGCAGATCCAGTTCCTTGAGATTTATATATATTCTGGCAAACACTTATTCATAGTAGTGCTTGTGGGGGCTGATTTAAAACATATTTTAAAACAAAGTTTAAATATCCCTTTGGGTAAAATGAAAGACATAGATTAAAACAAAATCATTGAACTCATTGCCCCTAACTTATCCTTTTATGTATAAAAAAGGAATATAAAGGTCTGTATTGAATGTAAATGCGAAAAAAAATCCACATTTTAAATCCTCTGCCTACTAAACTTTAAGTCCCTAATGTCTAACTTTTCTAATCTCAGTTTCATCAAGTCAAGTCTCTGTGGGTAAGACGAAAAGGCATTCAGTTTCTCTCTTGCATTATGTTTTCCAGCCTGTCATTTCAAGAGTTACAGAATTTAGACAGATTACAGCTTTTAGTGTTACAAGTCTGATACATTCTTCCCAAATTAAACATATATAAATGTTAATCAGTAGCTATTCCACACAGTGCCCACTGCAATACCTGCCCTTATCAAGATCACAACAAACTGTGACTGGGGAGTATGATAATTTATTTTTACAATGTGATTAGCAAAGAAATGCTGGAACATATACTTTCCCTTTACTCTGTATTGCATTATATTTTAAGCAACAGCATTGCTCTTTATCCTTTAAACAGTTAAAAGAGCAAATCGAATTTTCTGAAACATCAGATGCTGTTATTTTCCATTTCATATCCTTTCATATGCTTCTGTTGGTGGGGGTATTGCTGTGGCAAAACAGATCCTCATATAACTTGGGAGAACTCTGAACTCTTTTCTTGCCTGAAATTAGCACAGCTTGTATAATATATATTCTTTATAATGAAGATAGCTTTTGGTTCCACTCCACTCTGAGAGACCTACATCTCATCTCACTACAGTGATTTTTTAAAGAAAAGAACGAAACCATGACAGAATTCATATCCTCTATTGTAGGCACTGAGCTTAGGGTTGTAAATCACATGGAGACGCCTCTCGCTTCCCAGCTCTCCTCCTCTCTTTTTTTTGCTTGCTCTGTCTTCACTGGCAACAGGGATTGCACAATACCTAAGCTGTTAACTTTGGCAGCTAAATGGAATGCTTGAAATCAGGTAGGGAATAACTTTTACTTACTGTGTGGGTAAGACAAAAGGCTATATTAAAGCAAAGCATTCGATTCGATTTCTATTCTTCAGAAATAACAGTGGGTGCGATGTAGACCAAGACATCGTTACTTCAGTGGCAGTAACAGTCATCGTGAGAATATCCTTACATTTGCAAAAGTTCTGTAGACTTTAAGCAAATAATGCATCTGCCAAATATCCTGAATTGCATTAGGAATGGAGCTCATTAAAACTATTCACAAATGATGTTAGTCTTTTTTTCTGTCAATCATTGAATATGTTATTTTTTAATGTATTTTCCTCATCAATTGAATACTTCTAAGATTAAAATATTTGATGTTTTTGCCGATTCATTATGACTTAAGGCATTCAGAATTCTCTGGTAAGCACATTCTGTGAGAATTTATTCCAACCCCTTTTTAATGTTTTTCTGCACAAAGCTATAATCTGCTCTGAGTTGCTTGTTTAATTAAAATTCGTAGAAAGAAAGTAAAATTTGATGCTAGACTTCAGAATTACGATGCATTCTAATTAGTTGGAAAATTAATACCATTCTTCATAGTGGAAAAATAGAAAGGGAGCAACATTCAATATGAAATATAGCTGATTCATTTCAAGTTTGACTAATACGGTTAGACGTTCTTCATACAGATTTCGTCTGATTACTTTAGAGTAAGATTGGTTTTATTGTATTAAAACTATAATAACATGAATTTTTGTAAACTTGGTAAATCACAACTTGTTTGGTTTCTTGTGGTGTGATTTACATGAAATGAATATTTTCCCTTCCATTCTTTGTTATGTATTGTGTGATACCAGGACAAGGTTCTGTAGGTAAAGATGAACACATACATATACCTGTTTCTTATTCAGCAGGACAAATAGAAAACAGGCTAAAACAGTAAACAGGGACAGAGTCTGCTGTTGGGACAAACTCATTTTAAAAAGTATGTCCAAGGCCACACTGAAAAGAACAGCAAAAACACTTAACAAAGTTGAGTTACTGGGGGAAAAAACAAACAATGAAAACCACCACCACCACCAAAGAAACCCCAAACCAACAGATGAAATTAAAAATAGATAACCGTGAGGAATTTAGATGGGGAAATAAAACGCTTGCTTCACATATAAAGTGATGGGCTCTGACTGACCATTACAACCCTGAGTGAAACTTTAGTTTATGATACAGGACGGTTCAAGATCTTCATCAGTGACATAGACAGTGGGATTGAGTGCACCATCAGCAATTTTGTGGATGACACCAAGCCGAGGGGTGCAGCCGATAGGCTGTTGTTGGATGTCCCATCATTGGAAGTGTTCAAGGTCAGGTTGGATGGGCTTTGAACAACCTGATCTAGCGGGGTGGGGGGGTGTTGGACTAGATGACCTTTAAAGGTGTCTTCTGGCCTAAACCATTCTATGATTTTATGATTCGATGATTCTATGATTCTATGATTTTAAAAGAGCCAATTTCAATAAGCTCAGAGTCCAGCTGCAAGGGATGCCATGGGAAGCAGCCATGAAGGGCAAAGGAGCTTGTGAGTGCTGGGAGATATTAAAGAACAGCCTCCTGGAAGCACAACAACAGTCAAACCCCTACGAAGGGAAAGGAAAAAGGCAGAACAAGATGTCACCCTGGCTTAACAATGAGCTGTTGGGTGTGCTTAAAAGCAAAAAAGCAGCATACTGGCTAAGAAAAGGCAGCCAAATACCCATCGAGGACTACAATAACCTTGTTAAGGCATCAGAGATGCAGTCAGGAAGGGTAAGGCTCAGCTAGAACTTAAATTGGCCGAAGACTTCCAGAACAACAAGAAAGGGTTCTTCAGATACATGAGCAGTAAGCAGAAACACAAGGAAGACATAGATCAATTGCTAAACAGGGCAGGGAAACTAATTGTTAATAATGCTGACAAGGCGGAGGTTCTCCACACTTTCTTTGCCTCTGTCTCTGCCAGAGTAGCTAGACCCCAGATCACAGGATCAATATCTACAACAATACGTGTGTCGACCCAGCGGTAGTGGAGGAAAGGCTGGTCTGTGACCTCGAGAAAGGGCTCAAGCCACATAAATCTATGCTCCTGGATGGAATCCACCCCAGGGTGTTAAGAGAAGTGGCTGACATTGTTGCTAGGCCACTGTCTATAAGCTTTGAAAAGTCATACCATACCATACCATACCATACCATACGGGTCTGTTTTCCTCTTCTTTTCCCTGCAACCTGCTTATGGTCACTGATGAAGGCAGAAAACTGTGTTAGATGGATCAGTTGTTTGAAACACTGTGGCTGGTCTTATGTACCTGCTGTGGGTTAACCCTGGCCAGCAGCTAAGCAGTCATATAGCCAGTGGCTCGCTCCTCCTCCCAGCTGGCCAAGGGAAAGAATAGGAAGAGCAAAAGCAAAAAGACTCGTAGGTTGAGACAAAGACAGTTTAGTAAGTGAAGAAAAGTAGGGAAATAAAAGAAGTGATGCAAAGGCAGTCATCCACCGCCTCCCACAGGCAGAACTAATGCCCAGTCATTCTGCAAGAAATGGCTACTTTGGAATAAAAAGCCCCCAGTTCTATTGCTGAGGGTGAGGACATCTGGTCTGGGATATCCCTTTGGCCATTTTGGGTCAACTGCCCCAGCTGTGCCCCGTCCCAACCTCTTGCACACCCGCAGTGTACTCTTGGGGGGCGGGTAGGAGGTAAGGGAGAAAAAGAGAAATCCTTGATGCCAATCAAGAACTGTTCGACAACAGCCAAAATATTGGTGTGTTACCAAATTTGTCTCAATCACAAATCCAGAACACAGGTTGCTATGAAGAAAGTAAGACCCAGTCAGATCCAGTACAGTAACAAAGCTGTTCACTTCATGATCCCCCTCAAGATTATGGCTGTTTTAAGCATCTGCCAGCTCTTTTTGATAATCCCAGGCAGGTGGGCCAGCTGCAGTACCGGATGAAGTTGCCAATCCAATGCCGGTTATCCATACTATGAAAGTGCAGTGATAGATGTTGCTAAGTTGCCCTCTGTGACTTCAGTGCACCGCAGTTCTAGGAATTGCAGCGTACTGATTTTCACATCATTTTTTCCACTGAAATAGTTTTAACGCCTGAGCTATCATTACCATGAGGGAAAAGAAGGGAAAGAGATGAGACGGTTTGGGGAATGCCGACGCTGAGCACTCATGGCCTTGATTTAGTTTATTTCCTAATGACGTATAGTATGTACTTTAAAGGATCAAAAGCTGAAGCATAAACAGATAAATCAGTTCTTCCACAGTCCGAATATGGTTGTAGAAGAGACAGATATATATCTGGCAAATGTTTTGACCCTGCTCTTCTTTTCATATAAAATATAGAAAGCGATGATCAATGTCTGCTCAGCAACTCAAATATTGGAATACTCACCCATAACTGGAAGATTTGGGTTCAATTTCTTTCTCTGCTTGTTTGGGAATCAAACTTGCATTTTCCTCCTCCCAGGAGTATGCATAAAACACCAGATTACTACAGAAGAATACGCTCAATCTGTCTTGCTGATACTATTTGCTTAAATAAACACACAGATATTCACTGAACTGTCTGATGTTACAGAAGGTGAATGACTGAGCCTCTAGTCTAGTGAATCATCCTCTTGATATTTTTGACAATGACTTTTAAAATATTATATAGAAAATAAAACAGCTTCTGTAGAGGCAGAGAGAGATATTTGTCCCACTCCAGTGCATGTTCTAAATCTTATACTCATTTGTCAAAGGAAGTTCAAATATCCCTTAGGATAGTTGTAGGGATTTTGGGTCTTCTTTTCCCTGTACAGCCAGGTACAGGGGACTCAAAAAAACCCTCAAATCTTTTTTCTAGAACTATTTAACTCACAAAATATTTAACAAAACACTGAGAGAAACAGAGATTGCTTACTGTGATCAGGACTTTTGACTAGTAGGTGGAACACTTCATGGATTCTGGTTCTTTTGCTGCTTAATTTTTAATTGATTATGCAAAATAGAACAATATCAACAAGAAAGAGTAAGATCATACTGGTTGCATCTTTCATGGGCACATAAGAAATGTATTTCAATAGTTTCAGGTAGATGAAGGCATAGAATCTGGATTACTGTGACAAGCCTTTTACAGTAGGATAAGACAGGCACAGCTAAAATAATTCTTTTCATTTTTATTGCAAATTATCCAAAAAAAGAAAATTATATTTTTGGGTCAGATTTGGAGTTTCATGCTGAAACTGAAACACATTTTGCTTTTTATTTTGATGAGGAAAAGGGGGGGACCCCCCCCCCCCCAAGAAACCTTTTAGTTTCTGGGGTGTTGTTGGGGTTTGCTTTTGGTGTTGTTTTTTTGTTTGGTTTGGTTTGCTTTGGGGTGGGGTTTGGGGGATTTTTTTAGTTTAATAGCTGAACCCAAAATTTATATGTGTTCATAACTAATATATATACTGTCTTCTCCAATTATTCATGACACTTCCATCTAATGTACCATGAAGGGCTATGGCTGGCCTAATTGTGTCTGGTTTGGCCAAATGGTTTAGACTGTTCATAAATATGTCACTCATTAGAAAAGTCAGTAGTGATATAGAAATCAGGAAAAAATCAATCTATCCACAGGCTACTGTTTAAATAAAATGATAGACCATGTCAGCTCCTTCCCCTCAATTACTGCTTGTTTCTAACTCAATTTGAACTTCACTTACTGAAGACCTATATTACTGGGAAAATTGCAACCTTCTAAATGTCTTGCATCACTCAGTCTGTAGTCAGCTATTCAGAATAATGAATGTGCTTTGATGTTTCTGCTTTTGGTACTGACAACAATTTAGATCTGGTAATGTTGTTTCCTTACTTTTCTAATCGAAAAAACTATCTTGTATTTCTTTTCTTTAATGTAATATTCCCATTGTCAGCTGAAGAAAACGCAATTTCAAGTTTCATATCCAAAATAAGGTACTGCTGAATGAATAACTGCAGCTGGAAATGCTGTAATGACCTCTATCACCAGATGTCCATGACATTTCCATTTGAGATAGTTTTCTTAAGTCTCCAAATCTTGGTTCTTAATCTCCTTCACGTATACACTTATCTGTGCAATCTTGCTGGCGGTTCCTTAATATAATTTTCTTCCCTCAGAGACGGATGTGGTATGCCTCTGGCTTTTAGGGATTATACTGCAGTCTGAATCCTACCCAGATTATCCAAAATAATTCCACATGACTCAGTTCTGTTGTTGTTACTGACTTTAACGTAAATACATCAGCTTTTCTTTTGGTCTCATTACTTAATGTAATTTAAACTTGAATTGTCATACAAAATCTCTAGACTTGCATATTGGCCAGTAAAATTAGTCTCTTCTCCTGTGTGGGTACCCATTTACTTCAGTGGAGCCCTGCATAGGTTAAAGCATTAGTTAATGAGGAACAGCTTGCTAGACTGATCTCAACTGACACATAATTAAAATTTAGTCACTTGGTTGCACAAGATTTGATTCTGCAAGAAACCCTGCAAGGTAATGAACAATCTTGAGTTTTCATTGAATTTCATTGAATTGTAAGCACTGGAACTTTTGAAGGACCAGCTCTAAAAATATAATTTAGGAACCCAAATTGAAACTTAGAAATTTCAATTTTGACCCAACTCCTCAAAAGTTGTCAGAAGAAATGCCTAAACATTTCAGATACCTCTGTTCCCACAGGTAAATTCTCCAGACACATGAAGTTCAGCTTCTGTTTATGATCAAAGTCTGTTCTCGGCAATATTGAAAGTTTAACAGTGCTTTGGAATCAAGGCATTCTTTTACCAAAGGAAATTGTACTCTTACATTTTTAAGAGGATGTCAAATGGTGAAGCAAAATATGTTGGCAACACTTACTTAAAAAACGAAGAAAGATGTGAACTAAAGAAATCTATAGTGTTTACTTTACTACTGAAGATTAAATGACTTAAGAAATGGATGAAATTGTTTTAAATCCTTCTGTCTGGGGAAGAGTTAAAGTCTTATGTTCTCTCTTCCAACTTCAGCCATGAGTTGATATGCTAGATTGGAAAGTTTAGGAATGTGGTCGGTAGACTTCCTCTTGAAGCTATTTCAACTGGCAAAAAAAAAAAAAGAAATTACACATTTGCTAAGCCAGCAAAAGTGTAAATATAAAGGTTCATCTAATCTGGGGATGCGAGCACCTGGATGAGGTTGTTTGCTGTAAGGTGGGTACAGTAAGCAACCACTGGATAATAACAACTCGGACCGCTGGGGCACGCTGTGAGATGGGATATATGTGAATTTGAGCCCCATCAGGTTGGAAGGGCAATTGAAACTGCCTGTTTCACACTTTGAGTGAGTACTCTAGCTACAGGAATGTTGAACACAGTAGAGCAGGAGAGGAGGCCGATCCTTCTCTTTGTTTCAGAAGTAACAAATATCATCTGATGTGCTGAAGATAAAGGGAAGAAGAGTATAGTTGTTTAACTTCAGGTGAGATTTAAACCTAGGGATCCAAAGTGGAAGAAGATAGGGATATTTTCTGATGCTGACACAATGGGTGTCCTTTAGAGCTTAAAATTTTTAGGATACTTTGTACAACAGTCATAATCACAAAGGATATCTAACAGTTATTTCCTTCTTGTGGGCTATGATTGGACTGCCATCCTTATTATTGAGTATTAGGCTCCAGATTACAGTTAGGTAATAAGTAAAAAATTTTCTTGTATAGTTGAAAAATAATTCATTTTCTTTTGCCACTGTTTCTTTACCTCAGGCATACACAATATATATTTTTTTATGCCAATATTAAAAAATACAGTAATTTATTTCACTCACGAACTGTTGAAGGAATCTGAAGTAATCTTCCATACAAAGGAAGAATACTGTCATTTAGACCTTTAGTTCTGAATCAATGAGCTTAATTCTGCAAGGTCTTATTCAGTATCAATCCATTTACTATAATAGAATTTCATGGGAAATAAATGAGAATAGCATTGGCCCCATTATATTTGTGCAGATTTCTGCAAGGATAGTTCAGTAGTGCCTGGAATCTTACTAATTTTTAAGAACCAGCTTCTTTTCTCTTAGAAAGAAAAATCACAGTAGGAATATCACTTCTTGATACCTAAATTCTTCATTTATAGTTTTGGTCAAAGAAATGAAGATGCTAAAGAAGGATGTAATTTTTTCTCAGATCTTTCATACTTTTAGAGAGCCAAAGGAAATTATGCTTGTCTTACTGAACAGCATTAAGTTGTCCCATTGAAAAATGTTAATTTGAAGCAATTTGCTTTGAAGGGTATGCTCCCTAACTGGTAACATGTACATAGATGTACTCAGCCTTGTTCTTTTGCCATAATACAACTATTTTTAGCAAATAACATACAATTTCAGCTCTTAAAGTAAATTTATAATTTACTTCACTTATTTATAGGCCAAACTCATCTCCAGTCATGATCTGACACTTTAAATCTTGCTTCTAAAAACATTTTACCCCTCATTAAAATATGTTCCCTTGTAGCAAGACAAGTTAAAACTATCCTGTTGATACAATCTTCATAAATTTTTAAAAATCTAATTGAAACAATGATATGTATCATTTAAGTATAAACATTTTTAGACCAAAAAGAACTATGATAATTTGACCTTTCTTGGTCTATGGAGGTAGCTGTTGTCAAAGAATGTTTCTGAGAGTATTCAGCATTTGGTAACATTGCAAGTTAAGACTTGGATTAGCACAGGAGCACCTCTGGCATGCAACCACAATTTAGCTGTCTAAATCCTCAAAACACATTTCTAGCCCTAGAGATTCCTAAGTTCTCTACAGTAAAGACAAGACCTCAATTTCTGCTATTGAGCATATGCAGAACTTGTCATACGTTTTGTCTAAACTGAGCGCTGGGTTCCCTTTCTGCCTCACGTACGTTCCGTAGGCATGTCTCCCACGTTCTTCCCTAACTTCTGAAAGGATGGCAGAGGAGGATGTTTGTGCTCAGAAGCTGTATCTCAATGTGGGAGCTCTGCTTTAAATGTCTCTTTTTGCTTCATTGAAAATGGGGAATGGGAACAGGACGTATCCTGCTGTTTGGAACTGGGATATTCTCTGTTGGATTTTCCCCAGTCTCCTTTACTGGTCCTGCTCTGAGAAAGAGTAATTCATTTTTCACACTCCGTCTATGCCAGCAAACAGCACTGAGGGACAGAATGAAGTGCTAGCAACCAGTTGCCTATACTGGTTACATTTGCATTACCAAGAAGTGCAGGTCAGTAGCAGCAGATCAGTAAAAGAAAAGAACTGAAGACACAATGACCGCACTGTTTGGCAGTGCTATGTCCTTTGTCCTCAAGTCTCATTTCACCAGGTGGATTCAAATTCTGGTTTTGGTTCCAGGAAGCAATCAACTACTTGTACGAAATGGATCGGCTTTTGTAGGAGCCACTTAAAGTCTCTTCCTTACGCCGGCGAGGGCAAACCAGTGAGGTTATCACTCTTCTGAGAGCTGGGACTCAGCTTCCTGGGTCTCCCACATCTCAGATAAGTTCTTTGAGTAGTGGTGGGCTTTGGCGAGACCACCTTCCTCTGAGAAAGGGACGGTCTGCCTCTGGTGGAAGTATCTCCTTCCAAAGCACTTTTCTGCTCCGTATCCCTAGTGGAGATGAACTCTTCCCTTAGCTCAGTAGCCACTAGCGAGCGTTGCCAAAAGGAAGCCACTTCTTCCCCCCTGGCTGCTGGGAAGCTGGCTGCTTCCCGTGCTCGGGAATTAGACACTGTCACGCTAAACTGAAGTCATGCCCAGCCTTGAGGCTGTCAGTGTACAGAAACGGTGAGGAAATATGCACTGAGTTAGGCACAAGGTTGGAAAATCGCCAGCAGTGTTTACATTTTTAAATTTATTATTTTCTGGGTTTATTAACATTTTTTATATGGTGCTGTTCATGGACTAACAGTATTCTACACAGATTTCTTAGCTCTGAGAATATAAACCTGCAAAAGGCTACTGATTTTCCTCTTTATTCTCATAATCTTAATTTTAAAATATTTATCACATTATTTAAATATTACCTTCTTTACTAAGACTGCGGTTGCATTTGAGCATTTTGCCCACCTCCTTAAGTGTTTAAAACCCCAAGTCCATAATAAAGAACTAGTAAGAGCTTGACAAAGGCCACTGAGATGCCCTTTAAACCTGAGGGATTAAAATGTTTCTGTTTTTCTCTCTTCTTGTCTTTTATACATAACATTTAACTTACTTAGTTCAGTACTGTTTCACACTGACCTAAAATACTTTTACATTCTAAAGCTAAATTCCCAATTATGTTTGAGGCAAATTAGGGTTTAAAACTCCTGACAATATCTTCATCATCCATTTTTGCTTACAGTAGCAGCCCACAGTCTCTCTCAACATTTTATTCCTTAATTCCTTTTAAACTACATAATAATTTTGTTTAAAGGATTTTTTCCTTTTCTCCTGGTAATTTATCATCAAAGACTTCTCATTTTTCCTACTAAATACTTGCTGTTTTTTTTCTTGGTTTTCTTTCATTTGGTAATTTTTTCTGAGCTGGACCCAGCAAAATAATTTTATCTTTTACATTCAACTTAGACCTATATTAGTAGTCTAAAATTACTTCTTTCCTGTTCTTCTGTTTTCCCTTTCTTCATGCTTCTGCTGTTGTTTGATATTTTTAGACAAAATGCAATATTGAACAATATGTGCAGAAAATGAAAACACTACATTAACTTTTCCTTTTAAGATTAACATGTTGCTTTTCAGAGTGCTAAAATACTGCTATAAGCAAAAATTTTAACCCCACAGACTAATCTGTACTTTCTCCACACATGCTCAGGTTTCCTGCATGTCTCAGTACAGAAAAGAGTAGCAAATCAGTTTACAGTCAGGCAGCCAACAATCCCACGCAATACTCGATCTGGATAGAAACCATTAGTGGGTAAAATGGGCCAACAGAGGGATTTGGGTAAAATGGGCCAACAGAGGGATTTGTGAATTCACAACTGTGAAGAACAAGGCAGTGAACAGAGAGAATAAGGGTACTGGTCACCCGCATGCCTACGGTAACTAATGGAGAGGCCGAGACATAACAAAGATACTTTAGAAATATAAGGTTTCTTCAAAATTTTTATAAATATTCTGTTGGTTTATTATTGTTTTCCATGTTCTAATGTTTCCTCTCCTTCTCAGTTTTCTATACTGATTTTGTGTTTACAGGGATGTTTATGACAAGTACCAATGAAAAGTATTTTGGGGAATTGTCTGGTGATGGTCATGTAATTTTAAAATAATCTGATGATATTTGAATTTGCCCCTTGGAAGCATCAAGCAGCAGAGTTGAACAGACATCATCACTTGTTTTGTAGAAAGGAATATTATATTTCCTGCAGATAGTCAGCAATATTATGTGCCACTTAAGAATATCTTCTAAGAAGATATTGAGTGCATTCATATCTTTCCTTATCAGATATTCAACAATTCGGGCATATAGAACGTGCGTGACTTAGGGAAAATGGAACCAATGCACATCACAGGGGTTCGCCTATATTTCATTAAACCACAGAGTATATGAATGATGGCATCATCAGTGAAGGAATAAGACTATGTCTGCTACAGAATTTGGCACTTGAGAGGATAAGAAAGAAGCAGAAACAAGGGGTTTCAGGAAAAATTGTAGTAAATTTTTAGAAATCACTAGAAAAATAGTGTTGACACAAATAGGCCCATAAGTAAAGATGACAGATGAGAAACCCTCTAAAAAACCTTCAGAGCGATCTTTACGGAGAACAAAGGAAACACCTATTTGAACTCTTAGAAATCTGGATGACAGAGAGATAAATCCGTAGTATATTCCTTACACATGATAACTTTATCCTTGGAGGTGCAGCCTGTCTGTTGCTAAATTAAAAACAGAGAACACATTTGATTCTTTCATAAAATTAAGGGAAATGGTGTTCTATTTCAGTAAAGACATAAAAGTTCTCTTCCATTTGTTCCCATCATTTCCAAGGAATATTTAATTTACTGATTTTCTGATTCATTACTTTCTCCTGTTACACAGTGACAAAAGTGGAAAGGACAAGAATGAATATAATTATTTTTTTCTGTAAAAAAAGAAAATACTTTGGGCCCAAACAACAAAAAATGATTATGCTGATTCTTTATCATAGGATATTTTTTCTCAGTTTTAATAATGCTAACAAAATTTAGAACCTGACTTTTGTCTGGAAGTACAAAACAAGACCACTAGCAAGCAAAGTTAAATTTTAGTCCATAAAACTAGGGTCATAACTTTTCCATTGATTCAGCAAGCTTTCTAAATGTCAATGCTAATCTCAACTTTCCTGCATTTTGAACCAGAGAACGTTACCAACCCTCTTTGTTGTGGACATAGTCTTGAAAATGTCAGCTGATTGTCAGTGATGTAAGTTATGTTCCCTAAAGTGTTATCCATAAATGTTACATCCCTGGCTGCTGCTATGTTGGATGAATCTATTTTCTAGGGTGGAACAGAAGTGCTTCCTCCCCAAGAAGTCCAGCACAGTAAGAACCATAGAATTTATACCTCCTGTAATAAGCTTTGTTCTTTACTGACGCAAAATGTCTCACCAAAGCACCAGGACAAGCATTCCTGGGAATAGCTCCGTGACTAGGAGTCAGCCTCCAATATGGTTCCCTATATAGATTTCACTCACAATATGGTGCTTTCTAGATGACAGACAATTTCCAGAAAGTACAGGAGTAACATGACGCTACCTTCAACATATACACAGTTTTTAAACAGCATGGCGTCATAAAATGTTCTACTACCCTTGATAATAATCTCTTTCTAAATTCTGAGCATAATGTTAACAGTAGAATATACAACAGGAATTCTTATTATCATCTTCAATATACAGATGAACCCCACATGTAAGAATTAACTCATGAAGTGGCAACACATGCCAATAGACAAATTAAATTGAGGTGTATAGATTAACGTTTTCATTTGCTGTGGGTGACATCATTTTACTTTTAAAATCTTAGTCTAAGAAAATACAGTAGCCCTGGGGAATTAATAAAGTCATACACAAGAGTAAAACAGTACAACCACAGCACTGAGGTTTTAGAGGAATATTTTATGTGGAAAATTAAAAATCCAGCCTAAACCCGTTATGTTCGACAGGAAAGCGATAGTTCTATACCAGACAATAATTATTGTCATTTGTCTTCACACAGAATATAAATGCCACAATGGCTTTAAGACTGAGACCTGTTGACCACGATTAGTTTATGGGAACAGTAACAATAAAGGACGTTACATTCACATCAGTTTTGCAACTGACTGCCTTATGAGAAAACAGAAAGATCTACATTGATAAATATTTTAAATTTTCTTTACCCAGGAGTTTTTAAGCTTTCTAAACGACAATATCAAGGGCTATAAGGAGGTGTTCTGCATATCAAACACTTACACACACAGTTATACATTTTTTCTTAGGGATAATGCTTTTTAATTTAAGACAGTCTGAATAGTACAGCTACATTTAACTCATGCTTAGTATTCAGACTTCAACATACACACTGTATAGGTGCTGAGGCAATTTGATAAAGCCCTGTACAATGTATTTTGTTAAACAAACATCTGAAACAAATACTGAATTCAATGATACTAGAAATTTCTCATTGAGATTTACAAAAAAAACCAAACCCAAACCAAAATCAAACCACAATCAAAACCCATCAATATTCTTACTGTGAACCATCAAGATTTCCTCTGTAATTTACAATAGCATTTTAGCAACTTCTGCAAGGTTTTTTTCCTTGTTTTTAATTTAGGGGATGGGAGGTAAACTGCTTTAGCTACATGGGGTAGGTTAAGGTGTTTTTGCTGCACTAAACTGTCAATCTGAAAGTTAGGTGTGTACTTTAAGTTAATTTAAACAGCGGAGAAAGAGAGGCACTTCTACATAGAATAAGCATCTAATACAGTTGAGTTCTTTCTGTATTGACTACAGAAGGTAACTCGACAACTAGTTTACACTATCGGTATGACATTTAGAAAATTTAAGATTTTAAATCATAAGTAGTTGGTTGTAAGGCAGATGTGGGCAGCTCAGTACATGTACTGCTAAAACTGAAAGCAAGAGAATGTCTCTTGTATGGATGCTGGGCTCAGAGAAAGGAAAGGGTTTTTTCCCTAATTATCAAAATTTCTCTGTCGCCTATCCCTTTTGAAAGAGTTTGACGTGCCATCTGTAAATCTTTAATGTACTGATAAAGCTTTTGTCTTTGAATTTCCCTGTTTGGTTGGTTGTGCATTAATGTAATGTGCATTAGGTTCTCAATATGCAAAGCTCAAGAGTTGTCAGTCCCTCATGCTAATGGACACAGTGCGGTAAATGGTTTTCCGAGCATTAAGTTGTTGCTTGTCACTGTTGGTTTTTGTTTGGTTTTATTTCTAATATCTGCCTGGTTTAGGATAAGGAGTAGGAATGAGACCTCTTGAGGTCCCTTCCAATTGGAATTATCCTATGATTCTATGGGTTTAGCCTCACACTCAAATTTTCTCCATTATATGCTACAATACCACTTACATTTCTGAGATACAACTGTTGAGTAGAAATGTCTCCACTGAGTGAACCTGAGAGTTCTGATCACTAAGAGTGAAAATACCTGGTTACTGTTTCCAATTAATTGAGTTAAATAAGTCATGGTTACTGCAGATATTGCCTGTCTGTCTATAACTTGCCATAAAATATAAAAAAAATAGTATTTTTTTGATGTAGTTTTCAGATACCTTGTTAAAACTAGTATCAATCAGTTGTAAAATCAATTGCCAACCAAAAATAGGATCTATCGATTTTCAAAAAGGCTCTAATGCATTGCAAGGATCCATGTTTTTGTTTGATTAAATATTTCTAGTTTAAGTATGTGCCTGATTTCAAATATTCATGTTATGAAACCATGCCTGATACATATTTACATATAACAAGCATAAAATATTTCTCTGTAGCAATGACATGAAGTATTCTACTCTTATATTTTGTGTAGAGAAACTTCTGTTTTAGTTTTTAAATTCCAGGAGTGTATCATATTCCTGGTGAAGGAAGATATAGTAAAGCAAATATTAAGAATTTTGAAATTTAAAAATGTAAAATATTGTTAAACATCCCTGAATATATAGCCCCCAGAAGAATAATGCCTTTTCTGGCAAAAATGAATGCTGACAAAATGTAACAGTCTGACTACTATGTTTTCCATTTAATTTCTCTGGGTAAGAAGAGCTTCATTAAGAAGGCTGTTGTGCACAAAATGAAACTGAGCTAATGAAGTGTGCTAAAAACATGTTGCTATAGTTTAAAATTAAACATGCAGAGCTGAAGATCACTTGCAATACTTGGGTATGTAAAAATTTTATAAACTCAGATGCAGATTTTTTAAAATTATCTTACAGGCATTAACATTTATTCTTTAAATGCACAGCTT
The DNA here is from genome assembly GCA_035590195.1 of Aviceda cuculoides. Taxonomy (NCBI): domain Eukaryota; kingdom Metazoa; phylum Chordata; class Aves; order Accipitriformes; family Accipitridae; genus Aviceda; species Aviceda cuculoides. The sequence continues at coordinate 2,429,449 of JAVJGG010000013.1, forward strand.
CATGTTAGTTTAAATGTTCATTCATCATCTTGGCACCCCTTTAAAAGGAGGACAGAGGGGCAAAACCTTTCCCAATAGATGACTATTTCTCAATAGCAATTAATGAGACATTTTCATCTTTTCACAGTATTAAAAGCTACTCAGGCAGTAAACAGTAGGCTATCACTTGTATTAAATATACATGAAAGTCTCTAAAGCATTTGATATGTTTTGAAAACTGAAGTATGTTATTCAGTGCTGATAAGAAAGAAAATGTAAATTAGTTTAAAGCTGGGGCGGGGGCGGGGAATAGAAAAAATCTTGTTTCTTAGTTTCTTCCAGAGGATAAGCATACAGCAGAATAAATCACAAAAAAAACCCCAGACAGCACAATTCAGGATTACTGTCTCAAACAGAAGTAAAACCACTAAAATACTGAAATTACAAGAATATATCAGTCATGTATGCTGGTATGTGAAGCATCTGGACTTTTGAAAAGATTCTGAAAGCCATAAAAGTCTGAAGAAGTTACAAAAAAGGAAAAATATTAGATGTCATAAATTTCTCTGGGATTTTACAACTCAAGTGACATTTCCTGGAGAATATTTTGTCTTTAAGTTACATGACCTTTTTGCATACAATACCAACATTTTTGATTGATCCAGCCACTAAATTCTTGACTCTCCTCACTAAGCAAATGAACATAAATTATGTCACTAAATAGTTATTTTTAATACTAAATATTAAAATGGGCATTTGGGCCCATAAAGAATGCCTTGGCAAGCTTTTATACAGGTGCTATTAAGGACCTAATTACATCACGATTCATACATTAAAGTATCTAAGATTTAACTACAAAACCTACTTGTATACTTTTTATCTTATTGTCTTTATCTGTAATTTCACCATGTTTTCAGACGTGAACAGGACTAGCACTTCTCTGAAAGAAGCTTTGAACAAGCAAGTATTGCTTAGATTTTTCTTTATATCCAAACAATTGTAAGTCCTAAAAATTCTATGCTAATTTTTAAAATGTAAACAAAGTTGTTAGAGTTCAGTTTATAAATCATTCATAGTCCTAAACTTCTGAAGGGATCATTACCATATATCTTTCTGTGATAGCATTCTTACAGTAGACAGAAAGCTTCTTTTTTTCCTGTGTGTAAAGGAATTCCACAGAATAATGTTGAATTGCGAAAGTATGGAATATCTACTACTTTCAGCCTTCTGAACTACGTACAAAATATTCATATGGCAGATAGATGCAAAAAACTGCCACATGTCAAAGACACTCTTGCTAGACGGCGTGCCATGCTCCCGAGCAGAAAAAACTCCTTTTTACATTACCTAAAGAATACATACAGTTCAAGAGTCACAAGTTGTTTACCAATGGTGTAGATGATGAGAGTCACATAATGCCTCAAATCATTCTAGGTTTCAACTTAAAATGAAAATTATTTAAAAAAAATAAATCAAGCCTTTTGCTGATGAATGAGGTTAGTGTTTATGTTCAGGAAGATTAGAGAAAATACTATTTCCTCTATAGGAAGGCCAATACCTACTTTACATATCTCTTTCCACCTCCATCTTCAAAACAGTGTGTATTTTCTTATGGTAATTATAAAATTCTGTCTTACAACACAATTCACATGGTGAAGAAGGTAGAAGAAATGGAAGAAAATAATGAGAATCTTCATGTTTTAGCGCTAAGTTCTGTCCATATTTTCATGATCAAAGCAATTTGTTTTACCCTGTAATTGCTGCTATTTGCAGTCAATAGTTAATGTTTCTTCCCTTGTGAAACCAACCATCTTAGATCTACAAAGTAGAGGAATGCAAAATACTTTTGTCTCTAATGGGAATCATTAAGCTGCCTTCTGCTGTTACCTTTGACAAATAACATATCAAAGAAAGTAATTGTAATTATATTGATCTGTCCTTAGTGGATTTGCATTAAATAGTAATACAGGTATGAGTTCTGACCAAGCCTGGCACATAGTCATAGCGTGCTTTTGCTTATGAATATTTATTTGATAAACTTATCTTTTGAGGAGAAGAAAATAAAACCAAGAAAAACTATCAGTCATTAACAAGATTAAACACCATTGCCATGGAAAGAAATTAAGAAAACCTCAAACCCCACCAGATGAATAAACCTTTAGCATGAATGGGATTTAGCATTAGGTCTGTATAAAAAACATAAAAATTCTTATTCGTACTTCTACTTAATAGCTAAAATTCATTGCTATTTTGGTGGTGTTACAGAAATCTTAAACTGGTTTTCAAATTCAGTTTCTTCTTTTTAAACTAAAGTAAACCAAATTTAACTGATTATAAAAATGCATTTTTTACACAAAGTAAGCAGATGTTTCTCCGAAAGTTCTGAAGTTTTACCTGGAACAAGTACTTGAGAAAATATAATTTTTTTTCTATAGAGCAAATCTGTGGTTTAAAGATAAATACTTACACACTCATATTTGAGTGAAGGCATATGCTATTGTCTCCATCTGCATTTCCATATTAACACATCCTGGTAGCTTTTTCTTTCACTAGCCTGGTTTCCGTTTGTCCTTAAACTTGAGATCAGAAGAACCTTTATTCTATAGACAGCGTGGCAGTAGTGATCACAAAGCAATATGTATATATTTAACAGCTGCACTATATACAGGCCGCGCTATTTTTTAATAGGAAATCTAATACAGAAGGCTAAATTTTATACTAAGCCTTGCTTGGAATACATTTATTTGCTTCTTCATTTAACCTTTTTCTAACCTACAATTATTTTTAAAGACTGGTTCAGTGGTCACCTTCTTTTACAGCAAGATTATTTAGAAATGTTTTGTGTGGTTTGAGAACAAAATACTTAATCGCAGTTTCTTGTTCTGATCATATGAAAGTAAATAGTTCTCAGGTATTTTTTTCTTACACTAATACGATTAGGGTGTTAAAGCAGCAGGTTTGTATGCACCATTGCATCTAGTCAAGAACAGAATCCGAATCGCAGACTAAACTTGGTGGGAAGGAGCTTCTGGGGACTACCTGGTCCGCTCCATTATTCAAATCTTGAAGCTACATTTGGCTGCTCTGGGCCTTAAAATAGGTCACCTAAAAGATCTGTTGAACTATGTGTCCTGGTGCCAGTAACAGGGAATGTACAAGAGTAAGGCAAGCAGACAGCTATACTTACCATCGAGGTTCTCCCCAGACCAATGAATTTATAGTTCAGGCCCTGTTTGAGACACAGGTGTTCTTCTGACAGGTGATATTTTTCCCTCTCCACCTAGAGTAATTCTCTTAGTCCTACCATCTCCATATTCCTCGTGACCTACAACAACAGCAATGTGCTAGTCACATAATTTAAGATGAAGCTTAACTGCTGTGGAATAAGTGACAGAACATTTGCACCCACGCTCAAATTATACTTGCTGCATTTCTTTCTTAAGATAACGGCAGTATGGAGTTGTTTCAAAAGAGTAGGGTACGTCTAAGTGCCTAATAGAGCTGATCATTATTTAATAAACTCAAAAGGAAACCAAAATGTGACTACACAGATGATACAGAAACTCATATACTTTGTGAGCTTAGTCTTTCCAGGCACAGCTCTGCAAGCTGATGCACAGACAGGAGCCATGTCTAATCATTTGAGAATCTGGGCAGAACGCAGGACTGTCTGCATGTGCCCATATAGAAATATTTTCTATTTGTATAGCTCCTTCAGACACATGCACTATTTTGTCCTTCCTTAAATATCTCATGTGTTCATTGCAAATATAAAATTTAGCTTGTGTAAGTATGTTTGCACATCTAAGTTCAATAACATTAACATTGGCTGTCTTTCCACAATGATTGAGAGGGTTTTTTTAAAAAAATAATAATAATAAAAAACCCCCACAGCTTTCCTTAAGGTTAGTGTTTGCAGATATCCTTCAAGAGGTAAACAGATTATAAAAACTAGGGTATGAAGATATTTTCATTCATGTGTCAAAATACCATTTGTTACCAATATTTTTGACAGGTGAAATGTGAGTAATAGAAATTTCTTTTGGATGTTTAGGCTGCAGAAGAGAGTTTAGAAGAGTGTAAAAAGTCCTGTAAAATATCTATTTGTCATTAAGAGTTATGCCTTTGAATTACATCAGTTTTTATGCTGATAAAAATTCTTCTTAGCACTCTTAAATTTGGACTAGGTTTAGCAATTTTCACAAGTATTTTCTAGAGGGAGAGTGACATAGCATAGTTGAGGATTTTGGATCAAGGACATGATATGATTCCTCTCTGTCACTCAGGTATTAAACATGAATTATAGAAGGTGATTATACCTGTCACCTTGCCTGAAGCAATGATATTAAGGTTTTTACAGACCTATCAAAAACCTGCTGTGTCAGAGATTAGCATGATTTCAAATTATTATCAAGCACATGAGGATAATACTTCGAGTAAAATCATATTTGAAGGAACATGGGAAATATAAAGAAGCTTCCATACAGTCAAAAGGTCTACTTAAATGGCAGCTGTCACAAAAAAAATGGTGTTTTTATTTTCACTCCTCTTTTTTTTTTTTTTTTTTACAAATGTAGAACTTTATTTTTTGCTAGCACAGGTATTACAGTGTGTTTTAAGAAAAGTTTTAACTCAAAGTAGTTCTATAGAAAAGCGATATTTTCTGAGGTATGTGTAAAGGAAATGGCTATCACTCAGTACAGTAACAAGAAAGGTGAAGAAAGATTGTGTTTGTTGTCACTTAGTAATTTCCAAGACTAAACTGTTTGATTTACAAGAAAAAGACTAGGCTGGTCTGTTTGCTTGGTTTTTTCTCTTATCAGCTTCTATCATTCTGGCATATTCAGTTTGAAAACCAAAATTTTCCTCAGAGTGGTGGCACTGACGCTTTTTAATTAAGCTAAACTGAAGTGAGAAATTTGTATGAGACAATCAGTCAATGAGACACCAGTAAAACTGGACACCTAGGCACTGAAGAGATATAATCTCTTTCCACATATAATGACACTCAGACATATTCCTTATCTGAACCTGTTTATGACCTTTTAATGATCAACCTGTCAAGAAACAGGTAGGTAAAACTGAACTATGATAACATAGCAACACACTTTGTCATTTTTATATAGATAAAATATACCGGTATCTAAGGTCTAAATACATCTCTGGGCTAGCTCCTTTATTCCACCGAGAGTCTAGTGAACAGGTCAAGGAAGGTGGTTACTCAGCTCTGCTTGGCACTTGTTAGGCCACACCAGTTTCAGTCTCCCCAGTCCAAGAGAGACATTGGAAAATTGGAGAGGATCCCAGGGAGGGCAACCAAAGTGATTAGGGTTGGAAAATTTAACATGCGACAAAACATTGAAGGAATCAGTTTTGTTCAAAGCAGAGAACAGGAGGCTTAGGGGGACTCTAATTACACTCTTCCAATACCTAAAAATAATTATAGAGAAGGTGGAGCTTCCCTCTTCACACGGATACCTGGTGATAAGGTAAGAGGCAACAGGCACAAGCTAATTCAAGGCAAATTCTATCTGAATACAAGAAAAAAATTCTTTATCATGAGAACGATTAAACATTGGATTAGGTCACCCAGAGAACTGGTGAAATCTTTCTCACTGGAAATATTCCAGACTCAGCTTGATGTGACCCTGGATAATCTAATCCAAGGCTTTGCTTTCAAACAAAGGTTGGACCAGATGATTTCCAGATGTCCTTTCCAACCTAGATTTTTGTATGATTCTGTGACATCTGCAAGAAATATCTCTTACAACTAGAGATGATGAGAAGGTGAAAGAATGTGGCTGACACAGGTGTGACCCTTGGTCATAAACCCTTCTGAAATTCAGGATGTATTTGCTCAGATTTGGTATCACATTAACAAACTTTTCATGTAATTGCATATCTGCTTCAAAGGTAAGCAAAGTTGTTGGGGTTTTTATTGCTCTTGTAAATCACTATGGTAACACTCTTACATGGACACCCTTGTGGTAGCAAGAGGGATGATAATCTCTCTGGCTTCAATTTTCAAGAATTAGGCATTTAATCTAAACTAGTCATCCAGGATCTCATCACAATTAGCACAGAGACAGATGTCTCTGGAAAGAAAGATCCTAGACAACTATCACAAGCCAGATGCCTATCATTTAGGCATGGCTAAAATTAAGTGAGATGGATTGCTTTTTAAGTGACATGCCCAAGGGAAAGTAATTATGTCTTGCATAATAATAGGCTCAGAATTTTTCTGAAAAGGAGTAAGTCTGAAAAGAGATGCACCATGTACAGATTAATGTTCTGACTCCGAGAAAATAAATGAGTTCAGATATTTAGGTCGTGCTTTTTTATGAGGCGTATGACACAATGGTCCTAAGACCATTATGGGCCTGTATAGAATCTTCTAGCAATGGAACAAGAATCTCATTGAACAGAGATAGAAAGATAGCAAATTTAAAGGTCTTTGACAAGAGAAATGTGTTAGGACCTGGAAAGAGAAACCACAACTGCTTTGTGCTGAGTATTGTGGCTAGGTTTAATTTGTGCCATTCCAGATTTCTATGCCCTCTTAGTACTTTTTTTATACCTAGTATACCAGAATTTAGTATTGGTTTATAGTATAGTAATTTTTATTATTTTTAAGGGGATATTCAATTTTTTTTAATGATCTGTGACTTCTTTAAAAATAGAATAAACACTCTAGCACAGAATAGTCCTAGCCTTGTGAACTATTTGATTTATTCCTTGCCAGCAGCATTGCACCTAAGGTCTTATTTAAAATATGTTGTCCACTGTCACTGCCTTAACTCCATCAGTGTTTTAATGTTATTTCAAGGGGAGCCAGAACTGTTTGCCTTGGGCTTTCCACATGATTGTGGTCCTCTGCTTTTCAGATCAATTCCCGAGGCAAGAGATATAACCATTGCAAGTCTTTGGAAACAATACTTTATTGACTCCAGACATATCTGCCTTATTTTCAGGAACAAGTATAATACAGAGCCCATAGAATCTGTGGCTGCACAGATCAGTTGGGCTCAAAATGCCATTACTGTTTCTACTGATTTTTGGGAGGGGGTGTGGAACATGGACAAAATGAGATCGGTAAGTGCTGGGCAGGTTTATACATCATTTGTATGTCAGTTACGTAAAAGGTAATTCTAAGAAATATTTTTAAAAGATACCTCTTTTGTAGATTCTAAACTCTGGAAAACACAGTTCTGTGTTATTTATCATCCATGTGCAAAACAATGCTTAAAATTACACCCATTCTGTAGTTCTCTTACATACATAGATATTCTCATCCTTGTTTTTTAGTCAAATCAGATTAAGCTAAAGAAATGGGAACCATAAATGTAAGAAATAAAAAAAAATAAGAAAAAGAACAGTGCTTTTAGATTGTTCCGTTTCTCAGCCTTTCTTAGCTCACTTCTTAGCCAAACTGAAGATTGTATTATGACCTACCTGTTCTTATATGCACAACATGCTTTTGTAATAACTGAGGCCACAAGCTCTATTCTAATCTGAGCTGAGCAAATTAGCTTGTCAGTAAACATTTTCTTAATTAATTTATTTTTATAACAAATGTTATTAAGAAGTAAAAAAAGAGGCAGAATGCAGTAACAATGGCAAGAGCAAAACTTTTCAGTCATTATGCTGTGGTGGGTTGACTTTGACTGGCCTCCAGGTGCCCACCAAACCACTCTATCACTGCCCCTTCTCAACAGGACAGGGGGAGAAAATATGATGAAAAGCCTGTGGGTGAAGATGAGGACAGAGACCACATACCAATTACTGCCATGAGCAAATCAGACTCAACCTAGGGAAATTAATTTAATTTATTGCCAATTAATCCCAGATAATGACAAATAAGAACAAACCTAAACCCACCTTCCCCTCACCCCTCCCTTCTTCCCAGGCTCAACTTCATTTCTGATTTCTCTACCTCCTCCCGTGTGAGTGGCACAGGGTGATGAGGAATGGGGGTTGCGTTGTCTCTGCTACTCCTTCCTCCTCACGCTCCTTCCCTGCTCCACCGTGGGGTCCCTCCCACGGGAGACATTTCTTCATGAACTGCCCCAGCGTGGGTCCTTCCCCGGGCTGCAGTCCTTCAGGCCCAGCCTGCTCCAGCGTGGGTCCCCCGCGGGGTCACCAGTCCTGCCAGAAAACCTGCTCCAGCCTGGGCTCCTCTC
>JAVJGG010000013.1:2437707-2472501 GCA_035590195.1 Aviceda cuculoides
CTCCGGCGTGGGCTCCTCTCTCCCCGGGCTGCAGGTGGAGATCTGCTCCCCCGTGGACCTCCCTGGGCTGGGGGGGGGACAGCCTGCACCAGCTTCCAGTGTCTTCTCACAGACGCCACCTCTGCAGCACCCCCCGCTACCAAAAACCTTGCCACATAAACCCAACACGTCTGGAAACAAAAGAGGAGTCTTGAGACTATAAGAATGTATAATCAGAAGTCTATAGACTAAAGCTGCCATGTCAGATGTAAACCTAATTTGTGGACCATTTATTCAGCCAATGTCATGTCTGCTTTTTTTTGCAGCAGTACAAAAGTAAATCAAAGAGGTTTTACAAAGCAGAACCTCTCAGTCAAGAATCTCCAATATTAAATAGCCAATATAAGAGGAACAAGATATACAGGTTCCACATCTTTTAGAGTCCTGTATCACTTCCTTTTTTTACTATCACATCATACTCACAGAAAATAAGTCCCACTTACAGTGATCACTAAGAAGACTTGCCTGATAGAGTAAAAAGCTATTCTACGAGGGACGAATATTCTGGTGAAATTGTAGAATAACTTTTACTTTGTTTTCCAGATTTTCTTACATGTATTATATTCAACATATTTCTGAACGATTCATGGTATTTTTTACTATGAAGTCAGAGTACCATTCATTATAACAAAAATAAGAACTGGACAGGCACAAGGCATTCTTCTGGTTTGCATATATTACGGAGTAAACTCAGAAGCACAGATGTGCACTCTTACCAGCAACAGATCACAGTATTTTTATGGACAAGTCTAAACCTAATGATCAGCCTAAATATGAGAAGAGTTTTGTGTTCGTTTTCTCTGTTGGCTGCATCTGGTACTTGTAAGGTTTTTATTCTCAAGTGTTAATTTACATCAACAGAATAATTCATAATTGTTGTTGCAAGTTATTTGATAATATATACAATTGTATTTGAATTTTGACACAGCCCCGCAGTGCTGGGTGAAACTAAATATCTTGCATCTGTGATCTCAATTTATGCAAATTGCGATAGGCTGTTAAAATTAGCTGTCTCTAGGCTACTTTATGTGACTACATGAGTTGCTTTTGTGTGTGTGTGTGTTTGCGGAAGTGAATGACAATGTGCCTTTGCTTTCCCTTTCTGACACACACTGCCAGAAAATAGAAGGATACTCTGTTGTCTCATATATAACGCTGATACACACAATTGAATACCTGCACTTTTTAGTTTTCCTGTTCTAGCTGCTATGAGCTGAGTGCTAATTTGATATAAAAGCTATTTCAAAAGAAAAAAAGCATATTTATATATTGAGCTTTTTATACTATCTTTTATGTTAAAAATCTACAAATATATTTTCTAATAATCTCTTAGAGTTGGTAGTATAGCCATAAGAAAAAATACTTTTGGAGTAAATAATCTCCTGTGGTTTGGTAAAACATGTATATGCCTTTAAACCATTTAATTTATTACTTATTATTTTATCATCTTAACATATTTAGTTTAGGAGGAACTGTATTTTGTTGAGGAAAGGAATATGTCCTCTTCTTCTCTCTCTTCTGTCATATCCAGCACTTCCAAATCTGAGTATTAATTATCTTTTTTTTTTTTTTCCAGAGGAAGTTTTCAGGAGGAATATTTATAAAAAATATTTTGGATACTAGCAAATTAATAATTTCTAGATTTAGAGGTTTTGTCAGTCTCATCTGAGTGGCAAATGTGATCTGAAATGGGTTATTCTCTTTGTTAAACTCCTATACATTTTACTTCCTGCTGCTGCACATTTTGATGGAGATTTAAACCCCCCTCTTTTATTGATGAAGCCTTCAATGAGTGAGTTTATTATGAAGTTCAGAAACCATCAAGCAGAAAATAATTCAAAGGCCTTTCTTACTATGTTTAGATCCAGAAATAATTTTTGTTTGTTTGTTTTGCTTCTAAACCCATCATAGAATGTATCATGGAAGACTGCAAGCTTCTTTTTACAAATTTGCAAAGGTTTTCACACTATTGCACAAGACTGCCTACAGGACAACTGTATTTATTAGTGCTGCATACAGAAGAAAATATATTTATATAGAAAAGAAAGAAATACAAAAAAGAAAATATATTAAGTGGAATGACTAAGCATCAGGCACCTAGATGGTTACAGGATAGAATTAGATTTTGTGAATGAGAAATAATATCATTCTCACTGACTTATAAGGGCTAGGATGCTACCCAGCATTTCGGAACAGTAAAGTTCCTATATTACACGAGAGGATGGGAACAATGAATGTTGTATTGTCTTTATATTTCATAAAGGCTGGCAGGTAAATTGGCTCTCATAGTTGGGTCTGATTCAAAGAGAATAGGAAAAGGAAAATTCATACATTTTCATCTCAAAGGGTTAAAGGAATGAAGAAAGATATAATTCATGGTTATCAGTTGCTGGTCTTTTAAAAAAGTGAGATATTTTCATTTTTCAGAATGACAACCTCTGATAGAAATGTTAACATATTTTTAGTTTATGAGGTATTTGGGAAATATGTTTTATTTGCTGGTCCTGGTGGTCCTTGAAAGCTGGATGCTGAAATAATGAAATCCTCACTCATAAGAGAATAGCCCATCTTCATACTGTTCTCCAGTAATCTTTTCTCTTTCCCCCAAATTCACCCAACAAACTGTTATGAAGACATGAATAAATGTCCCTATTGGTTTTTTGACCACTATACTTTTGTCAAATTTGTATATTAGTTCACAAGCTGCAGGTAACAAATTTTAAAGACAAAGTGAACATCCTGGCTTTTATTGAACAATAGCTAAGCAAAAAGTTTTTGAGCAGTTTGCTTCTACAACAAAGGAAAAAATAGTGTTCACTGGCCCCTAAAATTCAAACTTTCATCTACGTGGTCAGTATACTTGGCTGCACTGCAATACAGGTGGTGTATTAATGGTACAAACAAGATTGAAAAGGGTTAGATGACTTTGTTTTGTTTCCTCAGGACCCCCATTTTGGTACTTTACAGATAAATATTGTCAAATGTCATAAGAGCTTTGAATGAGATTCAGTGAATGAGATTTTATTCACTGTCTTACCAGCTGTGTTGGTTCATGATGTGGGGGAGTTGTTCTCAGGGATATGGTGTTCCTAATATTCACAAACATTTTTCTTTTTGTGTCTGCCTCTTTTTAACTTCCTTGGTAACAGACTTGATGCTCCAATGATAGATGATAAAGAGGTTGAAGAACAATAAGGGAAAGAGAAAATACTTTTCACCTCTGAACTCTGCTCCTGAAGAACATACACATATACTGTATTAGAATGGTCCAGGGTTTTGAAACTTGGATGTTTCTGGAGCATTTATCTTGTATTAACAGCATATAAGGCTCATAAAGGGTACTTTATCAACATTAAGAACAGGGGAAATTACTTTATATAGAAAATACACTGCATGTTTTTTATTTAAAATATTCAGCACTTTAATTATGGAAACTCTAAAATATGGTATAAGTCGCATTCTGTAGCAGTGAACAATAACTGGTTTGCTTTGTGCATTCTCTCCAGGCTCATTCCTATTTTATTTCTCATTGTAGCTCACAGAGAAGTAGCTCAGAGACAACACACACTAAGGTGGCATAACCACCAGATAAATTAGGTATCTGGAAAAGGGATCATGCCTAACTATCCTTTAGCACAAAGTTGTGCCTTGGAGGAATGTCCAAGCCTTTAGAAAGCTTTTCTGTTAGCTTCAATAAGAGTAAGTCTGAAGGCAAAGGCCTGCTCTCAGCACGTGTTTGGCACCGTGCAGGATAAAGCTTTACTAAATATTTCATCAATGATAGGAGCTCTCTTTCATATGGTCTGAAATTTATTACCTGTTCCTAACAATCCCTCAGTCCGCCTATCTGCCCATACCATTTCCATAGTTATTGCTGTGGACCGTGATTACTTCTTTGTATAGTCATCAGACATCTTACCATAAATCACAGCATGCCAATTAAAGTGTCCTTTTCTGAGTTTCTTTGTGGTATTGGACATTATAATATATTATTTTCAGTCAATCAATAAACATATCTTCTGGTATTTTGTTTAAACCATAGAAAATATTTTAACTCCTACATTTGTACTTCATCATGAAAAAGTTACATATATAAATAATATGCTTAATTGTGTCATTATACAAGGAGTGGGGAAGTTGACATGATAAAAGAAAGACAAGGGCTGTTGATGCCATGAAAGATTACATATATGTGGAGTTTATTTCTGCTTTCAGACCATTTACAGAATCCAGGGTTCAATATGATCAGTTCAAAGTGTGCTGCTGGAAATAGCCAAAGCCACCCCACACTCTGTCGGAAATATTGATTGTTAGAGCCTCCTGAATCCTGCCTCAAGCTTTGCCTGCTTGAAAGCCCTGGTCAGTTTGTTAAGCAATCCTAGTAAGATACTATTCCTTAAAGAAAAGTGACCTTCGAGCTACATTACACCTCTAAAATGTTGTGCAGAACTCTCATTGACTTGCAAGGGAGCTCAGCGTGCAGTGGAAGGTAGCTCACAAAGGTGTCAGGAGACGGTTAGCTGGGGCTTCGTAGTGAGGCTTCCATAAATCAGATAACTACTGCGGGTATCGTATAGGGAAGCAAAGCTGGATGGCAAGCAAAACATTAGTCAGACAGGTAGGTTTTTTAATGAAAAATAGCAATATCTAAAAAACTAGTGCTCAAAGAATAAGAATATATTCAGCTTTTTATAGGATGTAATTAACCATTTTTACCTTTGTTGGCTTTCATTCTGACCAATACAAATGGATTTGTCACAGAAAGTCACAGTTCTGTTACAACTGAAAACAAGTAATGGGGCTGAGTTTCTTTATTGCAAAATCAAGATTGCTAAATTTGTTTTTCTGAATGTAGTATGACAAAACCCAACATGGCATGATGTCCAAAAACATCTCCTTGTGGACCCTAAAAATACATCTCTGTAGACATATACTTTATATTTTAATTGTATTATTTATACATTTTTAACACCTTTTTGCCTTATAATGACAAAAATTCTTTTAAACATTAGGGTAAATCCTTACATATAGGTATAATTCTTACATATATTGCTTTGTGGTTTCAAATTCACATCAGAGCTTACTGTGTAAAACCAACTGCAGTATTAGCACAGTTTGATCTTGTATTTCCTTATGAATCAAAAAAACTTGTAGAAAGCGGTCTTAAGAAAAAAAAAATCATTATTTTCCTTTTTAATCAGCAAACAAGGTCACTGCAACAAGAAAGAAGAACCTATGTCATTGATCATTTAAAGTTACTATTGAAAGGTCTAATGCTCCAACTTTTCCCCCAAATTACACTTATGAGTAACGTTCTATGAAAGCCATGTAACATCTCTTTTCTACTTTTGTTACTCTGACGCACTGCCAAATGAAGACCATAGGCATTTCTTGTTGGCATACATTTATAATAACAGTACCGAGAGTATATCAATAGTATCGACTACCTTCATTCCATCATCTAGTACAGATGATCTTCAGTCATAACAGCTTGACAGTCTTAGCATTCTTCCTCTTGAAATTGGTTGTGTAAATTGATTTCTGTCTAGTGCACACAACACATGAAAGGATATTTACAAAAAGAGAACACTTCCGTTGGGGTTGTATTTTATTAACAACGCTCACATTTATTTCCTTTTCTTGAAAATGCGTGTTTAAGTTTGTCGTGAGTTAACCTCAGTACGCAGCTCAGCACCACACGGCCACTCACTCGCTTCCCATTTCACCCCCAGTGGGAGGGTGAAGGACGAAAGGAATAATAAAAGAGACAAAACTCATGGGTCAAGATAAAACTAGTTTAATAACTGAGGGAGAAGTGGAAGAAGAAAGAAGAAAAAACCAAACCAAACCAAAACAAGGGATGCAAAGGCAATCCCTCACCACCTCCTGCAGGCAGACCAGTGCCTCGCCGACGGCCGAGCAAAAGGCAGCAAACCTGCTCAAACCCTGCTCCTCTCTGTCTTACTGCTGGGCACGACTTCACACGGCGTGGAATATCTCTTCGATTAGTTCAGGTCGTCTGCCTGGTTGCGTCCCCCCCCCCCAAACTCTTGCACACCCCCAGTCTATTCGCTGCGGGGGGGCAGAGTGAGAAACAGAGGCGGCTTTGATGCCGTGCACGCGTTGCCCAGCCACAGCTAAAAGTTTAGCGTGTTATCAGCATTGTTTTGGTCACAGATCTAAACCAACACTATATGAGATGCTATGAAGAAAATTAACTCCATCCCAGCAAAAACCAGTACAAAGTTAAATGTACGAAAAGGTTTTCAGATACAGAGGTTGAAGTAGCCTATTTACTGTTTGAGAGCTTAAAACCTACCACTACTCTTGATTTTGTTATTTTTTTCCTAGTAGTTTTCAGTTTGCATTTATTTTAGGTAGGCCTGTTTGCATTGCTTTTTAAAGTTATTCAACAATTGACAACTGTGGAAAAATGAAATGAAAACTCTTCAACCATTTCCAAGAAAGTGATAATGAATAAAGTATTTTTCTGTGTGACGAAAGTATCTTGCTGCTTTCCTCTTAAGCAGTTCTAGTGTCCGCATGATTCAGAGCAAGGGGACCACGCTGCAAGGGGTCAATCGTTCTTTTGTATCAGATACTGGCCAGTCTTGAAAATTGCAATTTTTACTTGCTAATAGGAACTCTAGTTTTTGTAACTGACCTGCCAAAGATTTTATTTTCACCAAACACTGTCAAACTTCTCACAAATCAGACTATGTCTATACTGTCTATCAGAGTGGGAGAGTTCCTTCATGTCACAAGTCTCTAATGTGAGCAGTGACAATGATATTTTCTCAGGCCAAAATTGTGCTCAGACCATTGCAACAAATCTAAGAAAACCTGAGATGCTGTAAGATCTGCTTCTAGGTGCTGAAAATTACAGGATAACCTCAAGGTTTACTTCTTGTATATTCTCAGTTATGGGTCTCCATGTAGAAAAGGGGTTAAGTTGGAAGTCGTAGCTGGAACTCCGAGAGAGTTGGGAAAGGGAAGTGAAAACTGGAAAGAAGATTTGAAGTTAGGTGAGAAAGAAGCTGGACAAGAATGATATTATGATGTAGGGGAATGGAAGGGTGGGAAGGGAAAATGAGGAGGATAGGATGGTCAGAAAGCTCCATCAGAGCAAAAGTCGTTAATTAATGGCAAGCAAAGGAAAGTCATAATCGTCCTAATAAGTACTTTTACCCAATATGTATAATGGAAGCCAAAATTCCAAAGCCATATAACAGAAAGCTGCATGGCAAACCCAGGCTTACAGTCTTGCTGAGCCATTACATGGATGTCAATGCAATGGTACTTCTGCTTTTCTATTTTCTTGTTGTTGCTTAAATCTTGGAAAGTCCACATGCAAAAAGCTCAGTAAAAGACTTTCCCCCACCCCAGCCCAGCCCTAAACTTTTAGAATAAATTGGATGAAATTACAATTTTATTATAATTTTTTTTTTTTAAACAAAGTCCATTCTAAGGATCATGAGTAGTATATATGACTGGAATAGAATATTGAGTCCAGTTTTCTGAAATTGAAGACAAGAGTCTTATTCTCCTTTAGACGTATCTAGAAAGCTTCAACATGAAAGTAGTTTTGGGGGTGGTTTTTGATTGCTCCTTTTAGAGGACTAATTGAGAACAGCTTAAGAAAGTTCTTATCACTAGTACAGCAGTAGACGGGCACTGAACAAGCTTTTTTGGTCAGTATTTGTTACATAGAATCTCCAGTTTCCTAGCTATCATTTTAGCCCTAGTGTTGACTCTTACAGGGTGGAATTATTTCTTTTGAGCCTGATTGACATGTTCCAGACATTGTTTCCGTAAGGCTGCATAAATGGCACAGGCACTGCCCAAATTCCTTACCTTACACATCTTGAAATATCTAATTTAATGCATTATTCATTCTATATCATGTATTTTTCTGTGTAGAGGAAATACTAGTATTACTTCTTAGGGAAAAAGATAGTTCTAAACTAAAAAGGTGAGCTGGTAGGAAGACGTGGCTTCTGAAATACCTCTTGCCAAAATGTTTCAACCCTAGTGAATCAGCATTTCCTGACAGAAAAATTTTATATCACTGTGTATTAATTTGCTTCTGCTCCTCAACCACTGTGTGATAAAAGAACAAGTTGTTTAGCTCCAAGTTTTCACAAGAACTGTTTGCATTCCTCCTTTTTGGTTCTCAACTGGAGCCCTTGCACAGTGATTAGTGGATTCCTAGTGCATTCACAAATCCAGAAAAATTCAGTGCGAACTGTGCTTTAATATAAAAAATTCAATATATTGCTGCCATACTTGGAGAAGTCTGGCCAAAATAGAACTAGATAAACAACAAACTAAATACCCAAATAATATCTTCTTGCCTTTATTATATTACTTAAGGCTTACTTCTTCTGTAAAATGGGGATAATACTCCACTTGAGTTGCAGTTTATGAAAATAAATGAAGCACTCAAACTCTAGGGATGAAAGTTCTAAGAGAAGCAGAATAAAGTAACTAATTCTGTGTATGAACTAGCTTCTTTTGCTTAGGCACCAAATTTCCCTGAATTTTAGAGGCCAAGTGAAGTAGTTCTCAATTAAGTGTTCATATTCCTTATATCATCAGTAGAAGGAACCTGACTGCACAGAAGTCAAGATTTTTGATCTTCTGACTCATTTTTTAGTTGTTTTGTTGGTTTTTTTTAATATGTTATAGATGTTTTTTTGTGGTATGTAGTATCGCAGTACACAGAAATCATATTAAATCAATAGGACTCTCTTCTATTTTACTACTCAATCTTATTACAGAGGTACAGCTGGGGTTTGAATGACTGAAATTGTTAAGGATTTTAATATAATGCATTGCTCTGTACAATAATTTAATTTACTGAACCTGACTTACTTATTTTCTAATTTAGTCTTTCTGTAAAGAACATCTTCTTAACTGAATGGTAAAACCAAGTTATATTGTGTTATCACTCATAAATTATGTTTTCTTTTCATGCCTAATTAAATAGAAAGTATCACTAGAATATTGTGAAAAACTCATTTCTTGCTACTTGTATCTTTTCTCCCTTTCAGTTGTTATTAATGAAAATATTTTTATTATTTTTTTTTCTAGGTAATGACTTAATATAGCTTTTGGCACATGTACTGATCATGGCGTAATCATTTTCTTTCATGTATCTGTTTGTATAACTGGATCAAACTTTTTTGGCTTGGAGATACCTTTGTCTCTTAGCTCTTTAACTGTTCCTGCTCCTTTATTCTTTCATCTTTACCATTATTTTTTCTCTTTTTCTCAGATTGAGTATCAGTGTTGTTATGTTGCTTGACATTTGTGTAACTAACTTCTAGGGCCATCAAAAATATGAGCTTTCGAGGGGCTGTGGAGATGTCGTCCAGCCCTTGGCTCATAGCCCCTACTCTCCCATCCACGCGGCTGTGACTGGTGTTGCCAAGGGAGCTCTGTGCAGCGCTTATCCTAAGTCAAGGAATTTTGGAATTTTCCATTTCCCATGCTCTGCCAGTGAGCAGGTGTAGAAGGAGCTGGGAGGGAGCACGGCCAGGACAGTCGACCCGAACTGGCCAGAGGGATATTCCATACCATAGAACATCATGCTCAGTATATAAACTGGGGGTTGGGGGGGCAGGTCGCTGCTCAGGCATTTGTCAGCGGGCAGTGAGCAACTGCATTGTGCATCATTTGTCTTTTCTTGGGGATTTTTTTTTATTTTATTGTATTATATTCCTTTTCATTACAATTATTATTTTACTACTACTACTACTACTACTACTACTATTTACCTTATTACACATTAGATAATATTATTATTTACTTTAGTTAGTAAATCGTTCATATCTCAGCCCGCAAGTTTTGCTTTTTCTGCTGACTCTCCTCCCATCCCAAGGGACGGGGGGAGGAGTGAGCGAGCAGCTGCGTGGTGCCTAGTTGCTGGCTGGGGTTAATCCATGGTAATGAGTCAATAACTTACTTAGGAGAGTTTTATAATCGGTTTGTGAAAAGATGGTGGCTAAATACCGAAGAAAAGTTAATGTACCGTAGGCAGTGAGGAAGTCCCCAGGAAATGGTATGATGGAGGTGGCTGTCACATTTCTAAGAGATCAGCGTGAATGGGCACCCATCCTTCGAGCCTGTATGCAAATGTGCACAGTATGGAAAACAAACAGGAGGAATTAGAGGTCTGTGTGTGTTCAGAGCTTTCATCCCATTGGGATCTCGGAGAAATAGGGTAAGCTGCTAACAAGCGTGCTGAAATGGATCTATTCAAGCTTTTTAGAAAGCGCAGGCAGAGAAGATGAGGGCTTGTTACACTCCATGCAAAAGTACAGCTTCAATGCATTTTCCCTTTCCAAAGGGTGTTAACGCAGTTGAGAACTTAGAGACCGGGATCAGAGGAGAGACCAACAAGAATGACATTGCTCTAGGTGTCTGCTAGAGACCAAGCAAGAAATCAAAGTGGAAGTCTCCTTAAAGAAACTGAAAACATTGTGGTCAGTGATGGTGCTCTGCTGTTCTTGCTACTCACAAATAAAAACAAGAACTGATTGGGATGGAAAGGCCAAGGGCAAACTTGGCTGCAGTGAGAATGAGATTTTGCAGTTTTAAATCTTGAGAGAAACGAGTAAGATGAATAGAAGAATTACAGCCTGGGACTTCAGGAGAGACAATTGCACTTTATTGAAGGATCTGCTTGCCAGCATCCTATGGAAAACTTCCTTGAGGGGCCAAGGAGCTGGGAGAGTTGGTTGATCTTCCAGAACTGTTTCAAAGCGCAAGGGTGGTCCATTCCAACGTGCAAAAAGTTGAGCAGGTGTCAAAAATGGCAGCACGGCCGCACAGGGAACTCCTGATCGAGCTCAGACACGAAAAGGTAATACCTAGAAGGCAGAAGCAGGGCTAAGCTCCCTAGGAGAAACGGAGTGACGTTGCCTGAGCTTGCAGGGATGGAGTTAGGAAAGCCAAACCTCAACTGGAGCTGAAAGTACTGAGCGGTGTGAAGGGGCTGCTGTAGATACGTTGACAGGAAAAGGAAGGTCAGAGAAAACATGGGTCTGCTGCTCAGCGAGGCGGATACTCAGAATTTTTCCTCAGTACTTACTGGTAAGGTTTGCTCTCTGGTCACAGAGCCTAAAGACCTAAAGAGTCCGTGCAGTGAAGCTTTGCCTGCAGTAGAGGAAGGTGAAGTTAGTGATCATTTAAACAACTTTGACATACAAAAGTCCACGGTGTGGGGGTGTCCCCATGGGCCACCCATAGCAAATGACCGGGATAACAACCATGGATAAGAATGTAAGTGTAAATAACGTGTCTGCAGATTGAATACACTGCGGATTGAATTTGCCCCAAACCAACCATGTTGAAGAGGAAGATGACCATCTGCTGGATTCAACAGTAACAGGCTGGAGAAAAGGAGGCTAAAGCAGGGACTCAAAGGCTTGTAAAATGACATGAAATAAACCCTATTAAGTGTTCAGACTAATGCAATGCATTTTACAATCATTTTTAAGACACTTACAGTGAGAGGCATCATGGTCACAGGGTCACATATCCTCTGCGTAAAAACTATCGTTATCAGGCAACAGCTGGATCACTTCAATGGAGGGGGGGACAACTCAATTTTGATGCTCTTCACATCTTACAACACCAAGAAGGATGCCATTTGGCATTGGTGCTGTAATGCTGGAGACACCTGTTCACTTTCAGCTACTGAGGATAGATAAAACCCCATAACTCATTCTTCATAGAGAGTAACACCGAACAGCTGTCAGATGGTAATGACTTTCAGTCACAACTAACATGGAATTAATTTAAACCAGAAACCTAGTAGTAAAATCCTGTACACTGTCAATGAGGGATCTCATTAAAGTAGACTAAGGTCGTACAAGAAGACAGTGGCAAATTCAAGTACGAGAGGCTTCCGTAACGATTAGATGGTGTTGATTAGCGTTGAAGAAGAGACCAGAACATTGGCATTTAGCTTGGTTTTAAACAGGAAAAAAAGTCAAAATTTGACATCTCAGTGTGCTTAATTTGATGAAGTTAGGAACAATATATTCATGTTTTATTAAGGAGTGATATAAATTAGATTTTTCGCAAACAAGACAACGTACGCAAACTTTTTGCTGGCATAATTATATGGGCTATAAATACTCATCTTCTGAGAGAAAACAAAAATGAACAGAAATAGGGTAGAGAGAACCTCCCACCACTCTGTATAACATCTTCCATCTTGAGAAATGAATAAAAGTGCTTTAAAGGAGTGAATTATACGATATTATAATAGATGTTATATGTGTAAAATACAGAGGCCATCTTCAGTTGATGGAGCAACCTGTAACCCACCTGCTAATGTTATATCCACACCAACCAAAGGGAAGTTCAGACTTCCAGGGCTGTCATTTTGAGCTCCTGTTGGAGAAGTAACAAAGGTTAGAAAGTTGGGGTAGTCAATCTAAATATTTCTGAAATTAGTATCTAACAGTACTCAGAACAATAATAGAAGAAAGGACAAAAGACTCATGTGGGTAACTAAGAAAGTATTAAAAGATATCAGTGGGGGGAAAAATAACATCGCATGACATAAAACAAAATATAAAGAGCACTAAGAAGATTATGAAGTAAAGCCAAATGGTTTATAAAAGCTAAAAGTGGCATGAGAGGATTGCCCAGGAAAAGAATCAAATAATAAAAGATTTTTCATATGTAATGTTTTCAACAGGGAAATGTAGTCAGCATGCAAATCATGGGAATCCAGATCTTGATGCCTGGAGAGCCCTCAGAATCTTTTGCAATACAGATGCTCATCCTCCCAGTGGAATCCATTCTATCAGAGAGAACTCTTCTGTACTTTTGATTTGACTTCCTTTTCCCATGGTGTTAAACATCTCTTGGAGTTCTTATTTCTCATTTTGCTCTTCATAGACTAGTACATAACAATAACTTCAATGCACAAGAAAATTCATAAGCAGGAACAAGTCATGTTATCTCCCCTTGAAATTAAATGAAAATAAAATAAAATAAATCTCCAGTGTCTAGAGCATCCTTCCATAACAGATTTATGAGGAAGATGACAGTACAGGTTCAAGATATCACAGGCAAAAAATTGATACCCTAAATGTGATAATATATATAATATTGAGAACAGAAGTATGAAATGTTACTCCTGTGATTGCAATCCAGAGCTACAATAAACAACCAAGTGTTGTGACAGTAATCAAAATGTTGACATGCTAATATTATTAGATGAATTATGATGTTATTTATTATTTATGTCCATCTAGATTTAAGGCACATGATTTTTTATTTGCTTTACTATTTGGAAACTTAAAATTAGAGCAGCAAAATCATCTCTTTCCCTATCTGTCCTCAGCTTCCTCATCCTGAAAAATTCCAGGAGACTAAGTAAATAAGGCATTATGTTTCTTTGGACCAAGAAGCTCAGTTTACATTTCAGGGTATCCTTTAAGTACACTATTAGGATTTAAGTCTAAGTATTACCTCTTGTATTGATTACATATTTGTAATAATATTGAATCCCCGCCCAATCCAAAAGTGGTAATAGAAACAATAGAATATGTAAAAGAAAGAAAAGCAGAACTAAATCACATAGAAATATTTATACTAACACTTGTTATCTGGATGCTATTGACTTTGCCAGTATTTCTTGGCATCACTCGTCATGGGGGCTGACACAGCGGTTTGAAGCAGCTTCAGGGACCAGTTTAGGAAAGTCATTTCGTGAAGAAGGGAAGGTCGTCTAGAAAATGTGAAGACGATTGTAGGTGACAATGCCAGGAATGGGCAAGTAAGCAGTCAAATATGGCTTTACTGGCACAACAATGCTGGAGTGGGGTAATATCAAAGTTATAAAGGTCCTTTACATCAAGAACACAGAATTTAAACTTGAAGTAGAGAGGTGACTTCTTCAGAAAGAGATCATTAACATAATTGCTTTGCTGGTGAGTGCGCGCGTGCGCGCACGTGCACAAGTGTGTTTGTCCTGGTTCGTGGTTTCCCATGAGACGGCACAAAGGCGGAGCGCAGTAGGTACAGAGGTCGCAAGGATTCCTTGGAGAACTTCGATTTTATAGCCACTAGTCCAGTTGGCAAGCACTTGTCTGTGTAGAATACTGTGATACATGTGACCAGTTGGACTGGATTTCACAACTAAAATAAAATGAAATTCTATTAGCAAGACTGGGAACATAGGAGTCAGGAGTCAAGGAAAAGTATATTTTATAGCTTTATAACTATCTGGGAATTCTAGTTGTTTAAAAATTCTGGCTATTAATCCTAAAACTATAAACTAATTCCTCCCCTGTGACCTACTGTGAAGATTATTAAATCCATCAGTGTATTGTCAGGACCTTTTATAGTTTCTATTATTCTGTGGTGTTTAAGATGTCTGTAAAAAGTGTGATAAGGTATTTGACAGCAACAGAATCTTGGGCTATTATACTTTATTACTACATGCTCAATTTCTAAGCTCATTTTCTTCCTGTTTTATTATTTTCCTTTTTTTTCTTTCACCCTTTGTTAGAGACAAAATTCATAGCAGAATGGCTTTAAGGGTAGGAAGAAAACTTTGTACTTTGAAGATGCTAAATCTTTAGATATTATTATATGTAATCTAAAATGTTAAATAGGCAGTCCAGAGTTAAAGTAATTCAAATATGCTAAGGTTAGAAAAAATTAGCAAAAAGGAATTAGATTTTTAACTGCATGTCTTGCCACAAAATTATGATTGGTTAGAATAGAAATAATTTTGTTGGGAAGTTTTGAAACAGTATAATTTTATAAGACTGGAGCATGGCATTAGACATACAGACAGGTATGACACATCAAATATCATCAGTCTTGCAGGCACTCCCTCACAGAAAACATGTTTAGATGATCATTAAGAACGGAACCAGCTTCTGTCTGCTAAGATGTGAGTTAACATGTGTCTGTCTGCACTATTTTATTATTCTTTAGAAAATTTCTTCAATTAAATATGCAGGTATTTTTTTTTATTATTTTTCAGGCCTTTTCCTTGCCTGTTGAGAAAAAGTTCTTACTTTTGTTATGTTTCTAACTTGTTAGATTATGGTATATATCATAAGGTACATGTGGTATACATATCTCCCCTTGTCCTGTTTGGATTTCTCTTCTTTTTCCTTTTTTTTTTTTTTCCTTGGCACATTTTATATTGAACGGATATTGAAACTTCTTTATAATGAAGCTTGGAAAAAAAAAAAAAATTCCACTTGTCCTGGAGCATATGATCTTCCTGAATCATGTGGGTTTTGCTGTTTACACTAATGCTTCCTCCTTCTCTTCCTCCCTCTTCTCGTTCCCCAGCCTTGCCCTTCTCTCTCCTCCCCTCTCCCATTTTCGGATGATGCACTGCTTGAGGACCCGTAAGAACATATAAGACAAGTCTTGTTTACTTTAAAAGTATTAAGATGCAATGTGCAAAGTGAAGCTGGCGTTCTTGGAGCATGAGACATTCTCTGTAAGGGGTCCCATCTACCACCTTGACATATGTGTTTAAAAACACCTTTGTGTCAGTGTGATCTAATCCTTCTCAGAAATACAGCGCTTTTATCTCTGCCACTCTGGTGGGTGATATAAAGCAGATTAAATGACAGTTAAAAGTGAGTCATGGGTTGATTTTTAGTTTTTTTTAAGCAATTTCAGCATTTAGTACTAAGCACCTCTAAAACACAACTAGAAAGCGTTATTGTACAGGGATTTTTTAAAATATTGCTCCCCCTTCCTAAATAAGTACAGCACAGTTTCTTACATTTCATTAACTTGACTTTTCCCATGTTGTTTTGATCCACATACAGTAGCATAAAATTGACATTCCAGGAAAACAGATTACTGTAACAAACAAGCCAGTTCAACAGATAGCCACCATTAACAGATATCTAATCCTTTACTGGATTAATTGCTCTTTCTAAAAGTCTGTGAGCAACTAGAGTACAATTGTCCTCCTATGGCCTCTGCACAATTAAGCGATTTATTTGAGAACCCCTGCAAAGTGAGAAACACTAAGTGGAACAATAAAATCCTCTCAAACCCACATTGCAGGTCTTCCTGGCTCAAGATTTGCTTGCCTCTTCTACATGTTGAGTTGCTTTAGGGAAGGCACTTGCGATTGAATTTATTTAGGCAAAATTTCAATTTATATCACAGAAAGATCAAATTTAGTGTTGATAAGAACATGTACGCATACATCCATAGATACATATCTGTAACTTTATGCATATATACATATCTTTTTAAAGGTCTGAAGAATGGACATTGGATCTGAAATCTTTTCCATGTGTCTGGGGAGGAAAAAAAAATTGCCTAAGGCTGAAGTCCTAAACTCATTTGCTCCAGTGATTTCTCCAGCAAAGGTAAGACAGAATTATTTGATTTTGATTACAGAGTTTGATCTTTAAAGTGGGACAATATATGGCAATGAAGTTTACTCCTTTGGAGAATGGGCAAGAAATAAGTTCCCAAAAAGAAAATGCAGGAATGGAAAGCTGGTGGTTTTTTGTTTTGTTTTGTTTTTTTCCTAAAAAAGTACATTTTGGGGGAAAACTTTTTGCTGGGTGGTGATCTGTGCATAAAAGTCATATTCCCCCTGAAGACACAGCAGTAAAACTTTCTCAGACTAGATGCTTATACTGATCGATTATTTTACATATGACTGCATGCAATTGCTGTAAAGAATTTTGTCCGGTATATTTTGACTGTGAAAATTTCATAGATAATTATTTAAAAAAATGTACAGGCATACAGTGGTTTACATAAAATATCTGTGAAATTTCTTAGGGAATTCACTCTGAGAGTGCACAGCAAGCTAAAGTCTGGAATGTTGACACAAAATATCTCTTTCGAATCAAACTGATCTAGTCCCTCTCTGAAAATATAGGAATATAATCTTCCTTATTCTAGGACATGAAATGAAAGATCTAAAAAACCCCAGCTTTAAAGACAACCACAAGTAAAGGATTCTGAAAAAGCTAGTGACAGAAAGAAAAAGCCAATCCTTTCTAATTTCTTTTAAACTCAATAATTCCAAAGAGCAGAAAAAAATGAAAGAAAATATATTTTGGCTGTTTTCTGGTTTACACATGAAATGGCTTGCTACAGTTAATTCAGAGAAGGAAAACATTTGGAGTAAAAAAAATAAAAGACAATCCTGTTACTTTTTAGATGTCTAGTGTCATAGAGACATAATTTTCTAATAGAAAATCTAGTATGTTTAACAATTAACATAAATATATGTTATATAAGACAAGAGGTATCATAAGTTAAATTTTATTTGGCAAAACTTCCACTAGTATTCCTGTAATTGGACAACTCTCTTCATATTCATTTAATTCACTACTGATGTTAGTAGCATTATGCATGACAGTAAGATTAATGTGATCTGACCTCTGTAAGATGGAAGACTAAGAAAAACTTAATTCAGAGGGAATACTGGAAGAGGTCACTATAGATATCACCCATTATTTTCCTGCTAGTCTTCACAGAGGCTGTAGGAAAATAAATTACATTTTATTTACAGTATCAAACCCTGCAGATATATAAGCAGCATCATTGCTCTGTTTGCTGCTGCTGCAGCAAATTTAGCCATATATTCTCTACCAGTGCCTCATTATTTCTCATTTTTGAAGGAAAAAAATGTATATTACAACCTAATTCAGTCCTTAGCAGAGGTGACTAACTCAGGACCCTGAGCAAGACTCAGGTGTTGTTCATAAATTGGATATGGGGATGCTGTTGCTTTGGATTAGGAAGTAAATAATTTATAACAAATAATTTGAGAGATGCTGACAGCCAATTACAATATTGTTGGATTTGTTTTTCTAAAGTAATTAGCAATCATATTCATGTTCTGTAGCTGTTTTGGAAGTGGTTGATTAAAATTTTTCAATATTTAGATTTTGAATTCAGTTGGTTATTTATTATTAAATAGATCAGCAGCATATTATTTCTGAATCCTCACAGAATGGTGCAGATAGTTTGGAAACAAAAGTGGCGGAAGGCAGTGCTGGGGCTGGGAAGGGTCTAAGATTGTTGAGAAAAACTTTGCAGGGTGAGAACTCAGAAAAAGGCCCAGGTGAAAGGCATTATGCTTTTCTATTGCTACCTTTCCTCCTTAAAATCTCCCTTAGAGATCCACTGCTCCTGTGATACGCACAAATCTAGATTTTTATATTTATGAACTATAGAACCTGAGGGCTTTAGTGTGTATTGTCTTTTCTGCATCTACTGCTTCTTTTTGCAAGCTCTTTGGGAAAGGTGTTCTTTGTGTCTTTTCCAAAATAGTGCATGCTATTGGTCATGGTCAGAAATAAAACCAAAACCTTTGATATACACAGTATGATATTCAAGATTTCCTTCCAATTATAACCACACTCTCCAAATTGGAAGTGAAAGGTACCAGAGGACTTCAGTTTGCTCAAGTACTGTAGCTCCTAGTTTTCAACTGTTCTGCTTGCCAGCGTAGTTAACGGCTGAGAATTAGCGGCGAGTTGCGGTGGAGGAGGTAGGTGGGTATCTAAAACGGGATTTCACAGCCCCGCCGGCTGCCTCAGTCAAAGAGCAGAAAATGAAAAGGAGCAGCTAGGGCATACGTTCCACCCCTTTTCATCCCCGAGCATCTAAATCTAGGCCAGCTGGAGATTTCTGCCTCCACTCAGCTAGGAGGCATCTCAACTATAAGTAAGATAAAGCGAGAATGCAAGCCTAGCTTTTTAATGTCCCAGATAGGTTTTAATTGAAGAGGTTTTGACAAACGCATAAAAATGTAATCAAAACAAGTGGCCGTGTCCTCAACTGACTTTGTACGAGGCTCAGTCGAGGTATGGTCTTAGAAGACGTGCCGTGGACAACACACCAGCCCTGAGATACCTGCTGGGGTACCTTGAACAAGGGCTTTTAATAGCGTGGGGGTGCGAGGAGCTGGGTCGGTCTCCGTCGTAACTCAAGAGAGAAGGAGGGGAGAGCACTGCTGTATAGCTTTCAGTCATGTAATAGTTTTAAGAAAGGCCACTGAACCGCATGGAACTACTGGTGGGACTAGAATCACCTCATTAAATCTGCAAATGGAGATTCAGCACTGTCAGAAACTTCGATGGCTAAAAAATTAAAGCGACTACAGGGGAGAAGCTATAAAGTCACTGTATGTACAAGCAGTTCTGAGGATTTTGGTGTCATGTATATCTAAGTCCTTCTATCCTTTAGCTTTGAGGCACCATTTTTAGTTAAGAGAGTATATAATGGCCTAGAATGACAGTATATAACACATCTAATTGTTTTGTGAAATATGTTTTATTTCCTCTTATTTTCTTCCTCAATCATTGGAACAGGCTGCCAAGGGAAGTAGTCGAGTCACCAGTCCTAGACGTATTTAAAAGACATGTAGACGTGGCACTTAGGGATATGGTTAGCGGGGGACTTGGTAGTGTTAGGTTAATGGTTGGACTCGATGGTCTTAAAGGTCTTTTCCAACCTAAACGATTCTGTGATTCTATGATTCTATTCTTCTTTGGATATTTCTTCTTTATACACAGTATAGACTGCTATCTGTTGTTTTACGCAAAATGAAGCACTATGATGTCTTCCCCTTCATTCAGATCATTGTATCCCTTGCAATTGCTGTGTTTGGTTTTGATTATTACAATTCAGGATCACAGATGTTTATGTGTAGGCACTTCATCTGAATGGAATAAACATTTCCCTGGTAGAACAGAAAGCAATTGTTCTAGGCAGCATTTCAGATAGTCTGAGTCATCTATTTGCAAGCGACCATACGTGTTTCATTCACATGGTTCTGAAAAAAAAAAAAAAGGAATATATTTTTAATTCTAAATGAGATCTTCATTTTTAACAAACACTATCCTCATGCATCTATATGTATTAAAAATATGAGTGTACTGGTATCATACCATATCACTTTGGCCTTACCACCTTCCTCCTTTGCTACTGTTGTATCTTTTTTTACCCACTACATCAATCACAACTAATTATCACTTTAAGCCAAATTTTGGATTATCTTCATTGTACTCTACATTTATTAGCTCCTTTTGATGGATAAATTCCACTGTACTGTAAGACTTGACAGCTTTCTACATTGTCAACCTGTCAAATATATAGCAAGTAACAGGTTTTTTTTGCGTGCTATATTTCTGAATGACTGGGGGGGGGGTGGAAATCAAACACACCTTGGCCTTAATATCTGCACTGAAAAAACACATCTAAGTATACAATTTTCTGTGACATCTAGTTATAGGAGTCATAATGACTCAATATTTGCTGTAATAATAATCAGATTACCTTGTGGTTATATATTTCTAATATCAGTTTTTGTGCTGCAAAATAGAAAATTAATATTTTTTAATTTTGCAGCCTGTGTGAAAACAAGACTTCCCATTATAATTATACATTAATGTATTCTCTTCTTTTTAATCTCCATTGGTGCTAAGGGCAGGAGAAGAGTGCATTAGGCAGAAGGGAGAAAGGGATTAGGGTCACCTTTTTTTGCAGTAACGAGGCTTAGATCAGCTTATATCTGGGCTTGAAGTGGTATTTCTTTATTCTGCCTATGGACTTGATATCACTTGCAGATAGATGTGTGTAGTATCATAACCAGAAATTTTTTCTTTTTCCCTTTTTTTTTTTTTTAAGTTATAGTCCCCTAAAATTCTGTCAATAGGATATGGAACATGCTGTCTCCTAAGAAAACTGAAATAAGCTTTTTTTTTTTTTTTTCTGAAACTGCTGGTAAATCCTTCTGTTTCCAAATTTTCTCTGATTTACCTGTAAGTGTAGCTAATCAGAGACTCAGATGTGTCTCTTTTATTCATCTGAGCAAAGTGCACTTAAGAGCTTCTGTTGAAGTCAGCTGAAAGGTATATCCTAATAACAAGAGCTCATACACGGAAAGAACGAAGCTGAACATAAATTTATGTTCAGAATTAGAACTGGTATGTTCAGCTGGCATTGGAGTTTGGTAAAGAGAGTATAAACTGGTATTTCTCATCTTTTTCTGTTGTTTCATTTTTAAGAACCTTGGCTTTCTGGAAAGGATATTTGTCAGCAAGCAATTTCTATTTTTACTTCAGTTTGATTGTAAGGTATATCTTATTCCATCCACCTTCTCAAGGGCAATATGATTAAAGCAGGCCCTAGCGGAATGCGATTTTTAAAATTGTTTTCAGAACCAAATTCAGGCTCCATCAAAATGACTGTAAGTTTCAAAGATATCCACAACAGATATTAAGTAGGTATTAATTAGGTCATATGTAATGAGATAATGTCTTTTGTTATGTTCAGCATAGTATAAAATATGTTAAGTTGTATAATTTTTCAGAGTGTTTGGGGAAGTCAATTTAAGAAAATAATTGGATCTGAAGCTGGGAGTCTGTTTTACTTCTTACTTCATTAGCGAATTGATTGCAATTTTTCAAATTTGTACTTAGCTTGTCACTGTCTTTCATGTACCAGGATCTGGAAACATTTCCCTCATCCTCACTGGCTTCCTATATATTTTAGAATTTATTAGGAAATGTCCTTTCTGATGCTTCAGTTGCTCCCAGGATGTAGTCAATTTGACAATGATGGGCAGAGTATGAAAACTCATCAATAAAACTTATTTCTTCTCTGTGCTCTTCATGCCATCATGTTTTGAGAAATGTCAAAATTTGTTTTTCACATCATTTTTTTAAATTTGATTAAGAAGATTGAGAATCCTAGACACTTCTATCCAGCTTAATTCTTCTGCCAATGAATGTTAGACAAAATGTTTCTTATGTGTTATGCTATAATTTTTAGCAGAGATTCTCACACCACCTCTCAACAGTCAAATGAATGCTTAAACAATCAAGAGGAATTTCAAGAGCAATACTAACATCGGTTTTACACAATTGTTTGTAAAACACTGGTTGCTATAATACATAGTTGACAAAATCGTAACCGCAATGGACCATAGTATAACACGTGGCGTTAAACCGCTCAGAATTGCCTGCGTCCTTGTATGCTGGAGAAGCTTCTCAGATTCCCGTTGTGGCCTTCCAACACTCCTTTTCATCACGATGCTGTTGATATAACTATTTGATGAAGTGCTTTGAATTCTGAATGAGCAGATGTTAGCTCTATAGAAGTTATGTTATCCTCCTTGGTGGTTGGGCACATAAGTTCTAAGGGGAGGGATTGTTCAATAAATAATTAATAACAAGAAGCTTTCCTAGGTAGATGAGAGACAGATCCTATTTAAAGTGATTTTGTCTCAGTGGTTGATCTGTCTAACTCCAGGGTTATTTTATCTCAAACTTGTATTAGTTCTGCTTCAATTAGCATTTTAGTCCCCAGTGGGGCACTGCTGATTAATTAGTTATTGTTCAGTAACTTCATCTTCTGGCCCTGACTCCAGCCACTCAGTCTAGTGTGTATTGATCAGCCGCTACATCCGTGGCCTGTTCTTTTTAAGGTTGCTTAAAGACTGATTGGCCTGAGTGAACCAGATATTGACCTTGGCCTCGATTCAGTAACATATTTAACCACATGTCTACATCTAAGAAGGAGAATAATGCAATAAATTCAATGAAACAATTTCTTCCTGCTTAAAGTTAGGCAGGTACTTAAAAACTACATTGCAGTCAGAGCTTTGGCTGGTTGTCTTGTTGGTCAGGTACCCTAGAAGGTTAGAAATGTAGGAACACTGAAACTTGGACATTGTTTTTAATCCATATTATCTGTCTCAAACACCGAGTCATATCAGACACCTCTTTTGTACAGAAGAATGTACGAAAATCCTTGCCATGGGTAAATCACTCATAGGAGATGGTTCTTTCTAAAAATCTGACATCTGATACTTTGTGAAGACTTCAAAACAAAATGGTTTTGAAACACCCTGGATATTCATTGCATTCACAAAAGATTATTTTTAAAAATTTTTGGTGATGGTGTAACAGGTTTGGTGGGTTAACTTGGCATTGTATGAACATTCTATGATTCTGTGGAAGGTTCTCTGATCACTTTACAACCTTTATCTTTCACAGATATTCCCAAGGTTTCTTGTAAAGAAAAGTGTATACATATATAGCACTGCCAGTAAAAAGCTTTTCGTTTGAGTGGGACAGTGTAGGGAATGATGAGTTAGGATCAGTAACTTCTGTTGTCCTCATATAAAAGACCTCACTGTAACTGAAACATTCTATGCAAATTTAGGATGCTGCAGAAAAGTGATCTTGTAATTTCACAAACGGTCATTCTTGATGTTTGACATTTTCTGCTTTTTATGTGCTGAACAGATATAAACTAACTTTTATACAACTGCTTGATTTGCATTTTTGTTCAAATTGTACGATAACAGTTCCAGTTTTATAGCTAACTGGCATTATAATGGTTAAGAAAGAGTGTAGAATCCAAAGATAACAGAAGTTTAGGAAAAGTCAAAGTATTGCTTTGACTATGCTCATGATCTTTAATACATTTTTATTAAAAGCTAGTTAAAAATCTTTTTCTTTATCTCTGTGGTGTTATAAATTTTAAACCTTGGTCATGACTTGAGATAGAGAAGAAACGAAGTTCTGATCCCAGGCAGAGTAGGCCTCGTGTAATTTGGCTTCATGAACTAGCTAGGGCCCATCCAATCCAGCTCTGGAAATGTAATTGAGGCATCTCAGGAATCAGAGCGGTGCTGACTCCTTGTATAAACAACGCATTTGTATAACACAATGAAGAGGTGCTCTGAGCGGGTGGCGGAAATTCAGGGGAACGTGGTTTCTCTATACGCGGACCTTTCTCCATCCACTCTCTTTGACCGTCAGAAACATCTCTTCTATGTGCGTTGGTGTAAATGTCTACCACAGCGTACCCGTAGCTTTGGAGAGAAAAATCATTGCCAAAGCCCAGAAGGTAGACGTGAGGAAACCTACGTGCTGAGAAAGCCGTGTGTGAAAGTTTCCATAGGATTTACAAGCTCAGGAGAGCTGCTGCTCCGGCCGGAATGGACAGTCTCAGGAGACCAAGAGCTGGTGACTACCCAGCGGGTGCTCTGGTGGCAGGTTGTGTCTCTCGGGCTGCATCCAAGAGGCCAGGGGCTGCTGGGTGCAGGTGAAGCCCGTAGGGTTATAAATATACATGGTGAAACAGAGCTCTGAGGGACTTTATAAACACCTGTATGGAAGACACTGGTGTGCCAGTGACTCTTTGTTCTGGAGTCCGCTGTTGGAGATGGACTCCAGACTGAGACCTGGACAGGTAACCGCGTGTGAATGTCTGTGTGAATAAAGACTGTGTGAGTGAATAAGTATGTTTTGTTAATAACCGTGTAATTAATAACAAAAGCTTGTTTCTGCTGATAATAACAACATAGCGTTAAAGCTTGTAAGCTTTGCTATGAAATATTGATTGTGATCTGTGTCCGCCCTCTGACTCAGAGAAGAGAAAATGTACAGAATAGAAGTTTTCCCAGCTTCAACATCTTAGTTAAATATCTACATTTAGTAGAAAGAATTTGGGCTTCGCTACCTAGGAAACAAACATCCTGGAAGAAAGGTTGCCTTCATTTGGTACTGCAAGTAAGTAGGTAAAATTTAATCAGCTACAGAAGAAAGTGAAAAGAATTCTGCAGTAGATAGGTGGAGGACAATCTGTCATCCGCTTTTTTCTGATCTCTATAGTCCTTATTAATTTTAGAAATTACCTTGCACCTTGAAGTGTTAGTGGAATCAAAAAAATGTGTAAGTTTTTCTTAACTGGGATAGTGTTTAACACTGAGCATCTGTGCTATCCATCTAAAAGTCCAACTTAGCTTGAGTATTCTCTAGCAAAAAGTGTTGTTTATAAGAGAAATCAAATGAAACCATGCTCTTCAAAGAAACTTTGATTATATGTTCATCAAAACAGGCTTTTCAAAATCAAGAACATTTGGGAATCAAACCTAAAGAGAGTAATTCATGTAATAATCTTTTTTTTCACCTGTGAAGTGGAAAATCTAGTAGGAATCATAGAAAATAAGAAAGGAAATCTCAAAAAAGATTTACCTAAAAGGATCCTTAGGGATAGTTAGGAGGCCCTGTAAACAGATGGAGTGTTGGGTTTGCATCCTATTGGATTATTTTAAGTCATTAAAACATCCCATACCTGAAGATTATAGGAGAATCATTTAAATAATTTTCTTCTACAGATATTTGTTTTAATTTTCTCATTATCAATATGGAATAAATTGTATCAGAGACACCCACAGCATAGAACACCCACAGCGTATTAAAAAAATAAAATTTAAATTTGGGGTGTGATAGAACATTTGGCTTCACAGTTTAAGTCAATAATACTGTACTACATATAATAGTTTTCCTTATTCCAGACAATGCAAATGTTGTAGGACTTTTTCATTTTACTGTGGGTTGGTTTTTTTTTTCTATTAAGTAATCATAGTTGAAAACTTGACCAGCAATGAAGAATGTTAAGAGCATCTTTATGATTGCTGTAAGGAAGCCAAGAAACATCACGATAAATAAAAATCATGTTGATTTAAATCAGTGACACTCACCCTTGAACTGCTGCGAGTCACTCTGGCATAAAGCAGAGCCACCAGGAGCCACAATATATGTTTTACTAGTCTACTATACAAAAACGCATGTAAAAATTCATTATAAAATAAAGGTTAAAACATTCATCCATTGAATTACATATAATTTGCTGTACTAACAGGATTATTTATGACAAGTTCAAAGTGGTTTCTTACATTATAAATCAGAAGTGAAATTCTACAGTGCTATTAGATGAGGGTGGTTAGTTGTACGGCTGGACAGGCAATTGACTGAGTGCAGGGTTCTGATTCAGTGAGAGCTGAAAATATATCTTCAGTGTGCAGAAGTGTCTGCAGGTAGAAATATTAAATGGGGATTTGGAGTCTTCCTTGTATTGAGAAGCAGGTTTCTGCAAGCCTGATAGATTCTTTAGTGCTATAAACTGTATTTTGGAGGGTGTTAGAAAGTTAGGGTGTAGTCTTGTAGGGTTTAGCATTGTAGACACTGCTAAGTTTTTGAATAATTTTTTACATTGTTCTGTGATTTGATTCCTTCCTGGAGAGCAACGACAACCCTCCAAAAATCTGGATCTTTACCCACATGAGTTCTTGAGAGCACAGTGACTTAGAATCTCCCCAAAAGGTACAAAGGAAACATTTCTGACTACCTTTGCTTGAATGTTGATAAATAAAAGGCAGGGTAAGCCTATAGATTGAAAAAAATATTCAGAAGAGGTATCCAAGTTTCCTCTTCCTTTGTAAAACATCCATATAAGTTCATGAACATCCCAGCAGCTGACATTGCCCTACTAAAATAATAGGCACAGCTTTTCTGGCTTTAGCTGCTTTCTCGCTCACCAGAAAGCTAATGACATCACAATTATATGTCAGTACATGCTGAAGCAAATACTGAAATGGTAAGAATGATAAGAAGGAGGAAAAGGTACCCCTGTCATGAATTAACAACAGCACAAAATGACTTCTGGCCATGGTCTTCCCCCAGTCTGAATCCTTCATCGACAGGCGGATTCACTGCGCGCTCCTGCTCCTGGCCCACTGGCACATCTGCTCCTCGCCAGAAGGCGAGATCCGATAAAGGAGATCCGCTCCAGTGACCTGGACGTCAAATTCTTTGATTTCCAGGGGTTAACCTCACGTCTGTGTTTATGAAATTTCCTTTAGAATTTTTGTTGTCAGTTGCAATTTCTGCACCTTCCTGTGCCTGAGAAAAGTTTTTTTTTTTTCCAGGATCATGGGTGTTCTTGGAAAAAACATAAAGGAATTAATAAACAAAACAGACCATAACAACTGAAACAAGTTCAAGCTATTTCACTTTCAGATTTTCTTATTTTTAGTAGCTATTGTTAAGATACTGAGTGATTCATGCTTTATTTTCTTGCTCTTCAGCAGCATATTGTTTATATGACCTGAGTATGTTTCACATTTTAAGAAGAGAATTTGACTAATTTGAATGTTAGCCTGTTAACAAGTTATGAAATAATGCAGTTTCTGCACTTTCAATTATTTCTCATATATTTGCTGAATTTTCTTTTCTTAAACTATTCATATTACAGTGTTATTAATGCCTTAGGATATGCACATGCCTGTGAATATTGTAAAGTAGCCCCTGGAAGTAATATTGTTATGTCCTCACATCACAGAATCAGTTTGTTAATTATTTAAAAAATTTGCTATTAAGCCAATAATCTCTATCTGATCCAACAAACACCTTTGTAAAATAGATAATTAAAAAAATCATCAAGATGCCTGATAGAACCAAGTGTTATCATCTTTGCTCTTATAAACACTAGCTATGTATTGCTTTGTCATATGAGTTCTAAACTACAGCCTTAGTTATTACTCCCTTTGCAGACTGCTGTCCCTATGCAGGTCTGGATAGGTGAAATAGACATGTGTGAAGGATTCGGACACACACCAAAATGTAGCTATGGAAAGTGAACTGGGGTTGGAGTAAGTCACTCAAGTGCAAAACATAAGATTTTAAACTCCTGCTTTTTTATTATTTTTTTGTCTCTAATTAGGAAGGCACTTAAAGTAGGTTTCATCACACAATGCAAGTATATCTTCAATATGACATGTGAGGTACTCTCCTCAAGCTTCTTTTTATAGTCGACTAAAAAAACCCAGGTGCTTCTAGACTGAGAATTGCACGAACTGTATTAGATGTGTACGTGAGGATGCAATGAATAGTGCTTTAAAACTGTTTATTTCCTTCTACTGAATATAGAAGGAGTCTACATACAAGTCTGATTAATTCAGCTGTGTAAATCTTCACAATAGATTTCTGAAGAAAAGTGAGATAAGTACTGGGGTTTGTTTGTTTTTTTTTTTTTACATTAGAGGTGGCTAAAAGTCCATTTCTGGAAACAACAGGAGTGTCTCAGTTAACACAAAGCTGAAAAGCTTGCTTAGTTCTTGTTTGTAGAAAGACCTCGTTCACATTCATATCTTAAATATTTCTGGACTTCATTTTTGCCATATCTTACGATCACGTTTTCAAGTTTAGGCACTACACATATTGCATCTCCAATATTCCTGCAAGGCATAAATTTAGATCAAAAAAAAGTGATTCTACCTTCTTTTTCCCAGCTAGGGATATAGCTCAGATTGCTGCATCCATTGCCTGGGAATAGGATTAATTTCCTTTGTCTTAAGGAAGTTCAAAGTTCTATCATTATAGACACCATCTTAAATACTTACCACACATTATAGCGGAGAGAATGTGACATAATGAAAATTCCAGCTGCTGTGCAAACAAAGAATTGAGATCTACCAGATAAGAGAGAAAACAATGTATTATTTTATGTATAACCATTATAGTTAAGGCAACCATTTATGAGGGTGGGCTGAAGTACGTTTTCATTTTATTCCTGAAGTTCATCATGTAAAATTCAACTGCAATGCCTGGAGCAAGAACAGACACTCAAAATTCTTCCTTCATAAGTGGATACTCTAACCTCTAGTCATATTCAATTCCTTCAACCACGTTTTCTCTCCTTCATGACATTTTTTTTTTTTAAGTGCAAGAGTCATCATGGGTACATTGAGGATAACTGTGCCCCATAGTATTTTACAGCATGTGGGCTGCAGTTGTTTTGAAGGAGGCTGAAGAATTTGCATTAATGTCAAAAAAGAGGCAGTAACTTGGTTCTCTCTCATGGACTTGTCTCAGCTGTGATAAACCTTGACTGCTGGAGGAAAGATGGTGTCTCATGTAGCCGTTTAAGAAAAGAAAGATATTGATGCTTGGTCTTTGAATGTGAGCAATTACACCCCAACTTCAGGGGATGATTCAAGACCATGAATCCCCAGAGAATGCACGCCCTTTCAGATATCTTGACTAAAGGCAGCTGATCCCCAGAAATCCACCCTTACTCTAGGTGTGCTAGTTATAGTCATCAGTCATGAATACATTTATTTTGTTTCACAGACATTTCCAAGCAAACCCAAGCCAAAATTTTCCCTAGACTTGCTAAACTTTTCACTCTGCCTACTGGGTGGAGTGGAAGAAACCAAGTTATTTGGCTTTGATATTTTGAATTAATCCAAATTTCAAAACCAGTATTGGAAGGAAAATTAAATGTATATAGGACCCTAGTGAAACAAATCTGCTAGGTCTACATTGACTACATTTAGTTCTGCATGCAACAGCATGAGGTGGCAGTGTTTCAGAACATCGCTATCCTATAGATGGATATAGATAGAATAGACAAGCACAGATATTGCCAGTGTTCACATACCTTATTCATGAAGGTTAAAGCGATGCTTTACTGAAGGGTGCACAGCTCTTGATACAAGAGGAAAAGGCTCAAGCAAAGACAAATGAAACCTGAGGCCACCTCATTTCTCTCATGGACTTTACCAACCATGGCAATACACTTCAGTGGAAGCAGGCAGGTGCGGGGTTTCTCTATCTCCAGCTAAAAGACTCTGAACTTTTAGTGTGTGTGTAATTTACAGTTGTACTCATTTCATTTCTGACAGATGTAATATTCCTGAGGTCATAGAAACGTCTCTGTCATTGCTCGTATGCTCTGCATAGAAAAAGTAAAATCCATTAACACCTCAACTATTTAGCGATAGACTGTGCTATACATGTGACTTCACATACTGGTTTTTTGAATTGACTGGATGTTGGTTCAGTGATTTAGTTTCACAGCCTCAGTTAGGTAAGCTAAAGGCATTTTCTGACACTTTCCTTTTTAACAAGTTCTCTTTAAAATCAGAATATCTTTTAAAGACAAATAAGTACTTCTCATAGGTGGCAAGAAGGAGATAATTATTTCTGCAGAACACATACTTCAGATAAAACCTCTAATAAATAATTTTCTTTCTTGGTGAATTGTTCAAAGAAGCAGAGCTCAAAGACACTACAAATAAGCACCTGCATTGAATCCAGTAAAATTCTTTATCTAAATTAGAAGGAACTGGTGTGTATCAATATCTGTATAAGCAGATAAGGGAGATGGCAAGGAAAACAAGTTATATAAAGTAACAAAAAATCAACATGTTTTATGAATTACATTATTCTCTAAAAAAACCCCCAACTTTCATCTGTATGTCACCAAGTTAGCAGAAAATTCCTCCTGTGTCTTCAGTAACAGCAGTCAGTGGAACTGCATATAGGTTTAAAAGAATTTCTTACACTGAAATAAAGTGAAATGTACAGTATATTGGTAAAATCAGGCCAAATTTCCTGTTATTGAATCTATAAGTATTATGATGTAGATGAAGAAATGCAAAAAAACAGAAACAAACCCAAACCAGTTTGTTTAGATAAGGTGTTTCTATAAATTCAAGTATCCTGAAGAAATATACCAGAGGTGCAGTTCAGCTGCACTGGTGAACAACACATAAAAAAATGGACTTTGCTCAGAGGTGTTTGTGATGAGGACCTCGATGTTTGTGAAACAAATCTGGCTCCTTCAACACTAATATACTCTGCTTTGTTCCTATACTACGGATGATGTGAATTCCTCCGACACATCTCACCCAAAGAAAGGGCTTTTTTTCCAGCTACATTTTAAAAGAAAGTGGTGGCTACTTTGTTGAAAATCCAGTCATGTCAATGTGTTTTTGGGAAATGCCCACTGGTTTGGTGATGTCAGCATCACTTGCCCATTTGGTTACAGTACCAGAGAATGATCCTGGTCCATCATCATTTCTATAGAGACAAAATCGAAGAATCCCATCAATTCGAACAGCCAACAGTCTGGTGGTTTAGGCACTCACGTGCAACATTAGCAAGCCAATTCCTAAGAGAACGTTTGTGTCCTCTGGCATAGACATTCATAACCTGGCACCGAGCTCGTCTGGCCTGGATGTTCACTGGTGTGATACGTTATTTCACAGTAAATGTGAAGCAGGTAAGAAAGAAGTGTGTTTGCATTAGCAAGTCACACTAAACCAACAATTCAGCCGTAGCACCACATAGCACCATAATTAGATTACCTCAGGTCAATTGAGTAAATCTACACAATGAACATGACTTCACGTTTAGTCAAGTTGACACAACCAGGAATTTCTTCACTAAGGAGTTGTGTCATAAATGGCTCTGGAAAAAAAACCAATGAAACACCCAAACAAACAAACAAACAAAAAACCTAACATCTGGGTTTGATTCTCCTGCTTTTTTAAGGTGCTTTGTTTCTATTGTGACCCTGGACTGAAGAAGTCTTTCCTTTCAAGACAATTTTTCAAAATCAGAGTATCTTCAGTAAGGAAAAATATTTGCGAGAAGCTTGATTTTTCTGATGAAGACAGCTTCATTGGTATATTCATGATGAGCACTGTTGAATACTTTGTTCAGAAAGCATGTAGCATGTTAAGGAGGGAAATGGGTTGACTGGGGAGATATAAAACTACATAAGGAAAAACAAATCCTACCATAAGAAGCAAAAAAAGAGAGAGAAGGGGTCATAGAACACAAAAATATGAAAAAGTCTGAGACAGGTTGATGGTGGATGAGAGGGTTATAGACTCAGTGTTATATGACCAAGTAACTCTCACAATACTAAATATCAGAACTGAGATTTGTTTTTACTCCTTTATACTTTATTATTCCTCAAAATAACATCCATTCCCCATTGATTTAATTAAGTTTGACCTATATTTTATAGATTAAGAAATTCAAATGAAGACCAAACATACTTGTTAAAATCTTTTTCCTAAGCTCCTCATACAGTACTAAAGGAATATTTAAACGGAGAATGAAGCTGTACTGCTAATGGTATTTTTAGATTACAGTTGGAAAGTTCAAAGCAAAAATATCTTTAAAAAAATTTAAACTGTACAAATTCAAAGAATATGACTTATTCACATGAGTTTTGGAGGAAAATATTTTCTGAGGAAAACATCCATCCTAAAATCACTGATTACCGTGCAAATACATGATAAAAACAGTGTCCTTGTAAGGAGGTTATTATTCCTATTTTTTTATTTGGATACTGAGAAACAGAACATCAGAAGACTCTGTTAAAAGTTATATATAGGCTATTAACATACAGCACAAAGAGATTGAAATGGATTTGTGAAGTGAAACAGTCGGTGCTGGGAAGCAAGAATCCACATTATACACATTCCAGAAGTTCCTTTGGACCAGTTCTAGCTTGGTTCCATGCACCGAATACTCCTCAGTAGTCAGAGTTCACAAGCTGCACTCATGGGGAGTTTCTCACAATTTATTTTTATGTGAAAGAAAGGTGGTTCACTCTAAAAGCACTCTAGGATGTGTAAAGTTGGAGGCATAAGGAAGTGGGGATGACTGGAAGGTTTTTTTTCAAAAGCACGCTAGGATTTGATCTAAAACGCTAATATAGAAGCAACCCTGTATAGCGCGGGGGGCAAGTAAGAGCTTAAAGTAGAATTTAACTTCCAGCGGTCGGTTCTTCTCTTTTCTGAAGAGAAAAGTTCTTCTGGTTAGAAATGTTAATGCTTCCTTCATGGAACTTTCTTGCTGTCTTAGTTTCAGTGTTCATACATTGAAGATTTGCTTTTTGCTTGTTGTAAAACTCCATTTCAGTGACTTGTAAGGAGTATCTGCAGTTACTGTCTGGAGCATCCTGCTACACTCCCCCAGAGCTCACACCACTGTCTGGGTCAGGTGCGCGTGGGACTGCGCTGAAATTTCCATTTCAATCACGGACCTAAGTTTTCGCTCTTTGGAAGCTGCTGTATGGAAAATTGTTGATCCGCACCCAAACCAGGTATGGGATTGAGCGTCAGTGCCCTGAGTGCGTTGCCGAGCTCGTGTGATGGGGGGGAGCAGCACTGACCGACTTCTACTGTGGCCGTTCTGTGCAGGGGAGCAGTCAGCTTGCTGTAGAATTTAGATGTGTATGTCAACAACGACAAGAAATTCGTAAGGCTGAGGAAAGCACGTAGTACATCTTTTTCAGCATCTTACTTTGGGAAGTAGGTGTCCCTTCGTTGTTTTTTTATTTGTTTGTTTTGCTTTGGGTTTGGTTTTTTTTGTTGTTGTTGGAAGTATTTCATTATGATCCTACAGATTTCTTTATTATTTTAAATATAATCAGCCTTTATAATTTATTTTTTCCTTATTTTTAGGATTTTTAGGATTTTTAGGATATGCTTTAATTACAGCTCTTCTTTTATTCTACAGAAACTTTTCTTCAGAAGAATAAATTCAATAAATCAACATCTCACCTAGCTTGTCTTAAAGGCTGTAAATTTATTGATTAATTATTGCAATAAACAATTATAGAATTAATTAAGTCTTCAGAATAAAAGGAGGGATAATATTTTGCCTTTAAATAATTACTACTATGTTATTAATAATGATACAGCATTTTCCATCTTCAAAGAATTCTGCAAGTAATTGCTAATTAAGCCTCACAAGACTTCTGTGAATTCTTTCTGCATTATTAATACTATTATACAAGTTTCCTAGCGAAAGCTCTAAGGAATAGAATCATAATAGGGATTTAGGCACCAAGAGTCTTTTCAGGCACCAAAATCAGTCAACATTGCTGGTCGCAAAAGTCCCATCCACCCTTGCATGCGAAGTCTCTACCTGCTTAAATTTGTGCTGGTAACGTTTCCAGATGCTGGCTCACCTTTGGCAGCAGAGGCAGGAGGACGCAGTTGGCTGTTCCACTGCTCTGCCTGAAGTTAGCAAGCTGAACAGATCGTGTATCTTCTCCTTACCCTTTCAAGTTTAATAATTGATCTTAATTACCAACACCTTCAATTTTAACTATTGTTCTACTTTGTAGCTTAAAGAACAGAGGAACAAAGAAATGTTCTATTCATACAAGTCTAACCAGCCACAGCAATGAGTTCTTCATAAATTTTTAGGAATGTATATGGGTACAATTGCCTAAATCCTGAAGAGAGTCAGATCTTTGTATTTTGCTAAAAGGAGCTAACTTCACTCTTTTACCTGCTAGATAAACACTCCAACAACCAGAATACATCAACTGTTTAAGGTCTTAGATTGAAAATGCTTACTTTCTGTGTCACAGTTAAGGGATAAATTAATGAAGCGCAAGAACACTGGTCTCTTTCAATGCCCCGACTACTGAAGGAGATGATTATTTTAACAATCAACACACTTCTCCATCGAATACTTATTTATTTCAAGAGTTGGCTTCTACCATTACGCTTTCTTGGGGCGTCTGAAAATTTGGTGTTGCAACAAAGGAGCCTTGCAAAAGTTAAGATCCTCTCTGAGTCTAGCTAAAATGTAGAAAGATGATTACTTACTCACTAAAATTAATTTGCTCCATGTAAACACTACTGGCCCATATCTGTGCGGTTCTACATTACATTCTCAGAAGAGAAATTTCAAGTTACATATGTTCAAGCACGAAGGACTGTAACAGAAGTCGTCATGAGGAGTGTTCCAGTGACTCCAACAGAAACAGATTTTAGAAGGTAACAATTGAAAATGCACTAGCTCATTTGGATAATTTGCTTGTTAGAAAATTTAAACTTTAAGTCAAATGTCTTGAGTTCCCTTTCAGCCTTTTTGATCTTTGGATCCTGTGTCATCAGCTATCAATCACTCAGGAGCAGGGTACACTGGACACAGACTCATTGCAGCATGCATTATTGAATCTGGGCCTCTGCTACT
This sequence comes from Aviceda cuculoides, assembly GCA_035590195.1. NCBI lineage: Eukaryota > Metazoa > Chordata > Aves > Accipitriformes > Accipitridae > Aviceda > Aviceda cuculoides. Next base: position 2,472,381 of record JAVJGG010000013.1, read on the forward strand.
ATAACTAGCACTGTCTTGTTAAAATGTTATTTAATTCAATATTAAAACCTGCTAGATTATTTCCTTTAATATCTCTTTAATATTCCTTTATTAATATGTTTAAAAAAAATAATTGCTATAA
>JAVJGG010000013.1:2477062-2499386 GCA_035590195.1 Aviceda cuculoides
AGAATCCCCTCCCTCGACCTGCTGGTCACGCTGCTTTGGATGCAGCCCAGGACACGGTTGGCTTTCTGGGCTGCAAACACACATCGCTGAGTCCTGTTGAGCTTCTCATCAACCAACACCCCCAAGTCCTTCTCCTCAGGGCTGCTCTCGATTCACTCATCGCCTAGCCCGTATCTGAGATTAAACTGTTGAACTTGCCAGTTCTGAAACACACTGCCAAGGGGAAAATTCTGCTCTAGGCAGAGAAATGTATCTCATGGGAAGAAGCTACTGTATGCCTTGCCTCAATTTCTAAAACATGCGTTTCTAATATGCTGCTGAAGGGTAAAATATGTCTCCCGGTAGAACATGACATGATTCTCCTCGCTTTATTTTATGCTTCCAATCTACTGCTTCATAGATTGTTCAGAATGGAGCCATGTTGAAATTTATGGTTTCACTCACCTGAAATTTTAATAAACTAGCTAGGTGTAGAGATTCATCCAAGCATGAATAAATATGAAATATAGAAGAATCTTTGTAAGAAATAAATGATATAAACATATAGTTGTTGACTTCACAATATTATGGGAATATATCTGTAATAAATGTATTGACTATTCTATAAAAGCACCATAATATCACAACATTGCTGTTATCATAATTTGGCAGGGTTTTTTTTCATAGGGTGAAAATGCCCATAGCACAGTGCTATATTTTTATCTCCTAGTTAGGAGGTCATTAATAAGGCATCTCTTGTGGATTAATATTTCTGTAGGGAATAACTATCAAGGACAAATTCTAAGAGCAAAACAACTTGATGTTTCTGGACCTCTGATTAGTGAAACATAATCATACTGGTGAGCTTCACAGCCTCCTGAGTAAAACAAAGTATTACATGAAAACAGGCTCTTGAATTTAAGGTATCCTTCATGTCTGTGGTGACTCTTGTTTTATTATGACAGAAAATGCACACAGTTAAAATTGAATTGCACATAAACAGCTTGATAAACCAACAAGACTGGAAGGCTGTCATCTGGCAATAGTGCTGCATATTAAAAACATAAGAGAAACTAAGGCTAGGAAAATGCCTATATCCAATGCTGTGTAAAAATAAAGGCTGGAAGTAATAGTGCTCACTTCCATAACACCTATTATCTTGCTGAATATTAGTAAATCGTGTAGCCTGTTCAGATGGCATTTATCACAAGATAATTATTAATAGCTAAATTGAATAAGGATTCCTGAGGCCACATCTGGGAATATACTTGCAGGTGGTGACGTTCACCCTCTATATTGTCTGTATTTATATATTTTCTATGGGAAGCATTGGTGGAATTAAGGATTGTGCTCTGCTAGCCAAGTTTTTCATGGTGAAGTAATGACTTTTATTACCTGCTCTCTGAGGAGGAGCCTCCAAAGCCAGGGGGTCCGCTCCACTGGGAACCTGCCGGCCCAGCGGGAGGGCTCGCCCGCTGTTCTGCCCTGAACCGAGGGAGATGTGGTCGGCACCACAGCGTTCTGCGGGGCGCCGAGGGGGTTTGGGGGCGGTTCTGGAGAGAAACCCCGCCGCCCGCTGTCACACCTCCCCAGTTCAGGCTGCTTCTGCCCCGAGGGAAACCTGCCGCTCGCCCGGCGGGGCCGGTTCGCCCCAGTTCGGCCCCGGGGAATGCCGGGCTCGCCACCACCCCTCCCTGCTCTGGCCAGCACGGGTCCTGGCAATGAGGTGATCTATCTGATCAATGAGGCAAGAAAACTTAGGCCAAATTCCAGGAGCAAACACAGATTCATCAACATTATCACTATTATTAGCATTCTCAATAAAGCTAATTAACCCAGCTTGAGTCCTAGCTGAGTCTATGCCAAGAACAAACCCACTGTTCGGCTTCTTCCAGGACTCACTCAACAGACTTTCCTGGAGTTATCTCTCTGAACACTATGTTAATATATTCTAAATCTTAATAATACTTCTGGCACCTATGCAAGTTTTGAGTTTGCCTTAGGACCAAAATTTTTCTTCCTGTTAAAAAATTCCTTTAAGGCGGTTCCCATGAGACAAAGTTTTGGCTCCTGTGCTCTGACATATATTCAGTAGTATGTTTAAAGCTTGAAATGTCAAATATGGTTGGAGATAAGATATTTGTGTTCAATAAAGAAAGCAAAGATCACATGTCAACAAATGCCTTTTCCTGGCACACTGCAGCAGCAAGCATTTATAAGTCATGAAGAAATTGTTTGCTTTGACTGGTAGAGAGGATTCCATAAAATATTCCAGTCATTTCTGCACCTAAAATGCTTTAAAGTCATCTCTCAGTGATAAGGCTTTAAGAAAAGATTAATTCATCCCATTTTATGTATGACAAAAATACATGTATTTTATTTCTTAATTCTCTCCTCCTATGTACATTTTCCAGAGTTACTACAGTAAGAGAGGAAAAGACAAAACCATTCCAAGACTCTCCAAGTCCATTATGTGTTATCAGTTTCTTCTCTCTTTAGAGTGATTTTTTTAATGAAATATTTAAAGTAGTTCTTTATATAATAATCAATGATCTGGAAAGAATCAGAAGACCAGGTGATTGCTTTATGTTTGGTAAATTCCTTAAAAAAGAAAAAGGAGAGTTTGATGGTGATTCTGATTCATAAGCATTAAGTAGTAGGCATAAGTAGATAGTTAAAGTGCTAAAATGTTCAGTTATTCCACAATTTCTCAATCATTGTTAAACCTATGTTACCAGTAGGAAAGTAGCCTGTTTCCTAAAAGAGTATCCCTGATGTAACTAGAAAAAAAAAAATCATACTGGAGCATCTTTAGAATATTTGTATTAAAGATGTTTATGAATTAGTACTTACATGCTTTATGAAACTTAAATCTTACCCAAAAATTAATCCTTAGCAAAAGGATTTTTTTCCTTTGAAAATCACTGCACTGTTGAAATAGCCTGGAAATACAGCTGTAAACTGAGACTTACATCATTTTGAGAGCAATCAAGGTATTAACAAGAAAAAAAGACAACACTCAAAAACCTGACACAGCTGGTTTAAAGATAACGTGCTTGTGTCTGCAAAAATGTGATATTGTTATCTCTGTGAAAATACAGCTTTTTTTTATTGTTGCTGTGGTCATTGTTAGTGTGAGGTAGCAGTCCCACAGAGGCCAGCCGAGTAGATTAGGCCTGTCCACGACTAAGCCAAGTTACGTACTGGACTTCTGAAGAAGTGTTTGTTGTATATAAAAATTGCTGTGTCAGCAGTCCTACTCCTGCGTGTCTGATCATTAAACTTGTTTTGATGCTGTCATTTGAGTCTGTAATTCTGGTGGGATTCCAAATGTCAGGTAAATTGGTTAAGCGGTCTTGGTGTATGAATCAGCATCTTTAGAAACAAAAAGCTGAAATCTACCGTACAGTTAATGTTTTGCTGCTGCAGGTACAGAGTACTAAGGAGAAGCAGGTTTTCAGTTCATGAGGTCAATGTTAGCTTGTATTCATTCTTTACTGCAACATACTCCCACCAAAAATTATGAAGATTTGCCTTATTTTGTATAGTTGTTGAACACTAAGAACTGTATAGCATATTGGATTAATTAGTACATGCTATAAGGGATAAATTATACCTTGTTGTTGAATGAGTGCACGGGTGACACGAACACAACAGAAAGTCTCCTCTAAACAGTCAAAATCATCGCGACAACCAAGTCCCGGTGACGTCCAAGTTGCACAGAGCAGGCAGGGACAACTTCAGCACTTCTTCTGGGCTGACTGTTCTTCTACCCATCCAGTCGTGCGGCCCTATTAATTCAGCTAAGGATCCTGAAATTTATTTTATACAGACTAATATTGATGTGACTTTGTCACCAAGCCTGGAAGAAGCTATAAGCATTAATCAGCACTATCTGTATCAATAACCATTCATTCCAGTACCTAATAATGTATATTTTTAACTTTTACAATGTTTAGACACACAGGCTATGTCCACTCTAGTAAATGAAAGGCTTCGGGCACTGAGACCAACTGGCACAGCTTAGCTTGTGTTTGCACAGCTAAACTCTCTTCCCATCCGAAACAGGGTGACTGGATCCAAATTGCCTTTGGGAATCCTATCTGGCCTGTGCTAATTCCTGAACCCTGTTTGCACTTTGGCTGGGAAACCGCTACAGAGCCTGGGCCAAAATAAAGCATGGAACACGCTAACAGCTTACCAGCTTTCCAGGGTAGGAATCTAGCGTGGTCATAGCCAGAAATTAATCGTAACTCTGTTTCTGATACTTCTGCGTCAATCTGTAATCTGGTCCCAGCGTGAAGAATTAAGGAGATACTTCTATGGTAAGGAGAAGTACTCGCTATCATGAAAAAAAGAAGAGCAAATTATTCTTCTTAAAGAACAGTTTTCTAAAAGAGAAGGTCTGGCAACAGTAATGTTAACAGGTCTTTGCACCAAGCAGGGCAAGATTCTGAAAAGTGGTAGAAGAACCCATGAGAATTTGCTGGTTAAACTTCCTGATAGATTCAGGGATTCTCTGTAGTAAGGTAATCTACCTACTTAAAACCTCTAGGGAAGCTAAGTATATCTTTTTAAACAGAAATTCATCCAAACTTAGGTTCCTTCACTGGCATTTATGCCTACTGAGAGAAAGGGATTTAAATGTTGGCACCAATTTTTCATGTGAACTGTATAATTAAATTAGTGAGGCAGTAGGAGCAATGACATATGAGAAGCAATTCAGAGCATAGTAAGGTGGGGTTTACATTTGTATAAATTCTGAAACACGTACTCTTTATCATGAGTAACTGTGAAGAAGATCTATATATATAATTAATTTTTAGACTGGAAGCCCAAGGGGAAACTGCTTGTCATTAACTGATGGCGTTGCCCTGCTCACCACACAGGTGTATGAACACTGTTTGCACAGAAGTGAACAGCGACCAGGAAAATTGGGCAAAGGCGAGGAAAAGTAGTTAAGTCAACAAAGAGAGAGCGAACGGCCATGTGAATGAGTTGGAACCATCCCTGAAAATATGTTCCTAATCCTCGGATTTAGAAATTTTCAGGCCAGAGCAGTTGCTAGGTGATCAGATTTCCTTCTGAGGCAGTTTATTATGTCACTGGTGCACGTCCATAAGGAAGATATAAGGTCATTCTCACTATGAATCTTTTTGCCATACGAGATGAAGGATTTTATACAGTTTCAGAGAGCTGATGCTCAGCCATCAGCACCTAACGCTGTCTGACACGCCGTCTGTGGGGCTTTAGCTGCCTCTTCAGAATGGCACAACTCTTCCACACATCCCTTGTCAGCCGTATGCGGATGTCTTGGATAACTTCACCGTTTGAGAAAATTAACTGAGCTTGAATAGCTGATGCAAATGGATGAATTACGTCCACTGGGGATGATGGGGCAAGAACTGGTCTGGTTTTTATATCCTTCAGAAGTCACTTCCAATTTTAAAGATTCTCCATGTTCTTTGCTCTGCTACCTGAAGCATTCATTTGAATAACTAGCTAGAGGCATAACCTATCCTCCATGGCTGAGCATACTTATAAGATTTAGAAGCAGCACCTATGATCCATAGACTTTTACAGGGGAGGGCAAGTGTCTTGTGAAGTATTACACAGAGTCCGACTGAGGAGTAACTTTTATGACGATGCCGATTGTTCTTTTCCTTTTCAAACACTTACTGGAAATTTTGCTTACAGGCTTTCATATCTTTTAGCACAGGCGACTCATTTTAATTCCTGTTAGTATTTTCCTACGGGCACTTCCAGCCGTCCGTGACTCAATGGGAAATGTCCTTGCGAGTTTTCAGGGACCGTTAAACGCGCAGGACCCCATTCAGGGCAGAGCTTCAGTTCTTGTCTCATCTGCCAGCTTTTCTGACCATTGCTGGGGGGTCGTTCTCTGACCAACATGCCCACAAACTGAGTAAATGCCAGAGGGAGCAGTCGGAAATGTAACAATTATTATTTCACGAGAAAATAACAGAGAAGTGCATTTGAATAGGCGGTGCTCCAGTGAACCTTATCTCCTGGCAAGCCGCCGTACTCCGTTACAAAGACTGTATTTAATAGTACGTCTGCCTGAATAAGCAATGCTTTCTAGTCTGCAGACTACCTATCATTGTAATACAGAGGAACACAACCTATTTTTCACAGCAGATAGCCTGTAAATCAGTACAGGTAAAATAATGTTTGTAAACTGATAATCCGTAAGAATTCCCTAGGTTTAGGAAACATCTCTGTTCATTGATTTTAAAGCAAGTTCTCTATCTAAAATTAACTGTATGTACAAGAACCCGTGTGCCACACCCACATAAGAGCTGCTGCTGTTTAATAATTTTAACCAGAAGGTTTTTTCACATTAAGTTGTTGTTCAGGTCCTAATCTGAGAATGCAAAATGGCTGAATTTTGGAATTAAATTTACAGAATTAAAAGGCCTTGAAAGAAAAGGGAAAAAAAGTTCTCTCTAATTGGGAGAGTGGAAAATAAAAGAACACTGGACACAAGTCCTGGGAAACATCTTGTTAAAGTAATAATTTACAAATGAGTAGAATACATTGAATTTTATAAATAATGAATTAAAATTTTTGGTGGATGTAATAGAATTGTCCAAAGAGAGTGTGATTGGTTGGACGACAAAGTATGAAAAGGTGGTGTGTGACTTTAAACAAGCCTTTTTAAATGGAATTATTTCTAATATTTTATTAAAAATATAATACCTTACAACTCCATTTTTAGCGTTGCTACACCAATAAATTCTTTCCCTTATTCTCTGTCATCAGTAGAATACAATTAAGTAACATTCACCAAGACACAACCATTTTCCATTTCATCTACAATATTTTTTCATTTGCTAACAGCAACACTGCTGCATTTGGATGATTCTTTGGGTCACCTAAAATAGGGCGTCATTATGCACAATTTATCAATGCATTGTGCCGTACTGAATAGTGATTTATTCATGATTCTGAGGCTACATTCATACAAGGAAAAGTTTTATACTTCTACATTTAAGAGTAAGAATATTGCTAAAATGCAAGACTCTTTTCTATAATGAGTTGTGAAAATGACGAGGAAATAGTGCCCAAACAGATTCTCACATCTATCAAATCTCCAGCAGCATGACAATCAGAAAAATAATCTGAGTCATGTCGTTTTGCTGTTGAATATTTGGTAGAGGAGGGGGTTGGTTCTAGAGTCTTCTTCCTGTCTTCAGGAAATCAGGTTCTAATATATTTCTTCAGGATTTATATAAAACTTTTAAAATGTTCCATAGCAATCTTTTGCAAACATTACCTTCCATATAACTTCAGTACATATTGAGAAGTTGTATTAAAACTAATACTTAAAATATTCAATGCACTTCTACCTTCTCATATGCTCTTCCCTGAACATTATCAGCAAATGTTTAATAATTTATATTAGCAGTGCCTTGCTAAGTATTCTGTCAACTTTATTTATCATCTGAGCGATTAGAAAGTTGACCAGTGAAGTTCAGTATTATGAATTTATGTGGAAAATCCCAATTTTTTTCTTATGTAGAAGGCTTCCACTGAAACATTAATGGAAGCCCTATCTACTGATTTGACTTACTGCCCTTCAGGGACTATCACATCTTTTTTTTTTTTTTTTTTTTTTTATCCCCCATTTCTTGTCTTCCTTTGTTAATATATCAACTCAATCTTAGAGTAATACCTGCGTAGCAATTTTCCCAGTGGTTTCCACAACACATTCCTTGTCAAGGTCTGGAAAGAGTCATATCCAGGCAGCCTGTGCATTTAATACAGACCGTGTCTTTAGGCAGCAATTCTGTAAATTTTTGTGAAGACTGCTTACTGTATCTGAAAGTTAAAGAAAATATAATCCAGCCAGAGAATGGGATATATTTGGTATTAAAGGTGGCTTTAGCTGCTTGCTGATCATGTTAGGAAAAAGACAAGTGAGCTGATTTTGAAACATATCTACGGATGGGCAAATACTGCCTGCCTGGTAAAACTGAGAAAGTATTCTGTGATACAGAGCTCACCTTCCTTCACTTTCCTTCCAAAATACTTGTCTATGAGAAGAGAGNNNGAGACTTTTAGCTCTGCAAAGGAGAAACCATGCATGAAAATACACAAATTTTTTACTAATTGCCCAGTACTTAAAATATTAGACTAGCTTTTCCATAGAATTTAAATTCTTTACTTCAGTATTTATTAAATATCCAAAGCTGTCATGTGTACTAAGAGTTTTGTAGCAGAACATTCCTTCCTTTACAATTAAGGAAAGACCCCTGGTGGACTGATAAAAGTTGAAAAATTATTTTTAACAAATAATGTGAGCAACACATCAGCTAAAACTGACTGTGAATGAATTTTAACTTTCTCTTTATTTTTAGGTAGGTCTTTTTCCTTGAGATGTTGTTAGAAATTCATCATATGCATCTTTAAAATGATTTGGACCTTACCACATCAAATGGGCTTTCTAATGCTTTTATATTTTACTATCTGACCTCAAGATACTTTTATATTCTGCATTTGTGTTTTCTTTGTTTTTCCCTCTAGCAACAGAAATTTGATTTTTGTTTGTCTTTTCCAGTTGTTTTTTTCCACTTCATACATTAAGACACTTGCAGCCACACTGGCCATATTTTGTCTCCCATTCTCTATTTCTGAACACTCCAGCCTATTGCATCCTAATTATAGTGTGTTTTAGAATTCCCTGGCTGGGGCATTAGTTCAGTACTAACTCACGTAGAAGAGTGTCTCCCACTGAGTCAGTAGCACTAAAAAACTTGCTGTAACACTGAAGTGTTCCTTGGAGGTCTCCAACTCGACTATTAATTCAACCTGAATCTGCTTAGCTTGTTAGGTCTGACAGGATTACAATCCATGGCTGCCTGAAAACATAGAAGACTGTGGGTGATTTGACAGTGTTTTGTAATACAACAGTCTTCTGGTGGATGAATGAAAGAATGGTCAGTCTAACAGGGATCAACTGAAAATACCCAATACAAATATATTACTTAATAAAAGTGTTTACAGTGATATTTTCTTCTTAAGCTGTGGAATGATAATGAAAATACCTGTTCAAATATGTTTAATGTGTGAATATCAATGTAATTGAAACTTTATAAGAAAAATGGTTTATTAATTTCTTACACAGCGCATGCCTAAATACATAGATTTCAGATGACAAGGAATGAGGAAGTCTTGCAAAACAGAGAATTCATATTACATCTATAACCTCTGAAGTCATGTACATTCTTTTAAAAATGTCAACATTTACTAATGCACCTAAGTTAAGTAGTCATTCTCAAGAATAGTAAGAATTGCTACAAATTGAATCTGAATAATCTTGATAATCTAGCTCTAAATTTACACAGGCTAAATTCCTTGCCATTTGACTAAATTGAGTACTTAAAGCACTCTTTAAGACCACGGATAGTCTTGGTGATTTCTGTACACTGAAAGACTATTGATAAAATGTCACAGAAAACCTTAATGGTCTTTGGGAAAACCTTAAGGATCATTGAGCATAATAATGTATGAACAAAAAAGGAAAAATAGTAGCAGCAGTAGTAGTAGCAGTCTTGGTTGTGGTAGGTCTTGCTGGAACAAGAAAGGTAACTTGGCACCCCATGGACTAAGCTGTGCTAATTGTATTTGGTAACGTTTATAATGGATTAATGATTACAGTAACAGCAAGGGGCCGCAGTTCTGGAGAAGGACTCTTTCTCTGTTAAGTCTGTTAAGCACGACAGAAACTGAATTCACCAGTATTTTGCGGAATTCATTCCCTGAACTCAAGCTTCTTGGATATTTTGGGATTTATGATCACTTTTCTCAAGTATATGACAAAATACTTGAGCTGCCCGTGGAGCTCCAGTTACCATTTAGAATATAGCATATGAGTTGATGTACCTTACAAAACTTTGAAATCCAGTCTTTCTTCTCATCTGCAGTTGTAAAGTTACAATGCTTACCTCTTATAACAGCACTTTTTATCAGAAAATACCAAGGTGTGTAATAGAGGAAGCCAGTGTTAGTTCTTTAAATAATTGTTGTACAAAACATGTTCCTGAATTTATGGGCAAATGAAAACTGCCTTTATGTCCGATTTTTCCCCAACAGTAGGGGTAACAGTCACTGCTTTGCAACATTGACACATTGGTTATAGGTTCTGTACGGTCTTTTTTATATCGGTTTTTCTTTTTATGAGTTTGAATATCCATCAAGCAACTCCAGGTAATGCCACTCAATTGATGGAGAGACTCTTTTACTGCTCTGACTGCAGCTGCTTTCTAGCAATGGCACAGTGTAAACCTTAATTTATCTGGTATTATAGCGGCCTCATACTCCTTGATTTCATTGTAATGAATAAAGGTACTATACCTCCAGGGTCTTCAAGCCATTATTTCTCCTGTAAAAGAGAATATGCGATTATCCCATTCCTTCATTTCTATTTTCTGCTTAGTTAATGGGTTAAAGATTTAAGCACCAGAAGTATCATGTGGAACAAGACAAACACTATAAAGTGGGCTTTCTTCTATACAGAGCTGCAACGTATTCATTTTTATAAATTGCTTATCCTCTGGTTTTTTGTTTTCATAGTAAATTTTACTTCTATGAAGACCAAAAATAATTGCTATGCATGCCTAACAAAATGTGCTGGTTAAAAGATTTTACTCTATGTTTGCTCAAGTTTCATATCACATATTTTTCTGTAGGTATGAATTTTTTAATGGTTTTTGGTGGTTTGCCCTTCTTCCTACTTCTGCATTTTAAAATATGGGTGGTGGTGTCACAGCTTAAACAAAGCTGTAGTGTTAAAGGAAGATAAGAGTAATGAGGTTGTTTTTGAAGTCTTGTACACACATGTATGCCCTGTTCTCTTTTAGAAAAATTTTTATTGCTTTGATAATATTCTAGAAGGTTGCCTGAAATAAAAAAGAGTCTTTTCCTGAATGTTGTTCAGCTGTGTCACTACTTTGTTGGAAGGAAGATTGAGGGAAAAGACATATTTTAGAAGAAGTTGTAAAGCTAAAGTTTTGTCAAAATGTGCACAAAGATATATTTTTCCAGTACCTCATTGAATTAGGAAGTTATATGCTTGTACAGAAATTATCATATAAAATTATGATGACTACACAGAATATGTAAAGAAAAGGATTAGATCTCTTTTATATAAAAATGTGTATGTTAAAACCATCTTCCAATTTATCCCTGTTAATGAAAAATTTCCATTACTTGCCAAATGACCAGCCAACACATACTCTTCCTGATCGTTCTTAGCAAGAATTTTAGATCTTTTTTGTGGTGTGATGCTGAGTTCCTCTTTCTTTAATGTAAATACATGGAGTTTGCATCCCCTAGTCGGGGACAGTAATTTCTCTCTGGTGTTATATCTCTGAGTAATTTTCCAAATAATGTGCTTCCATACTGTATATGTTAGAATCAAATGTGTTAGAGAATAAGCTAATTTTTTATTTACATTATGCTAAAGTGAAGCAGCAGAGGGTGGAAGTAAGACTTATTTTTCTAAGCCCGAACATTCAAAGTGAAATTTCCATGTTATCCTTAATCTGACATCCATTTCTGAGGTGGATTTAAGGTCATTTGCATGTTAATTAAGTGCTTGTGGGTGTTTCGAAGGATTTACATTTCTACATTCCTGGCTACAGCAGCAAATAGCTGCAGGCTATCTGGAACTACATGCAAATAGTTGATGGAACCACTGCTTGAAAAATCTAGCCCTTCAAGCAAAGGCCAATGAAACAAACAAAAGTAAACTCATAAAAATACTAAAAACTCATAACATAACACTCATTAGCATAATATACTTTTTAGAATCTAGCAGAACAGGAATTAGTAGCCTCACAGGCCTTCTCTTCTATATGTCCACATGAGACCTTAATAGGTCCTAATAGCTCCAGTCTGACCTAATAGCTCCAAAGCAGGGGCAGAAATCATTATTAATCTCTCTTTTTTTTTTTTTCCCATGTTATCTCCACAATTAATACTACAGATCACACAAGGAAGGTTGCTAGTAACTATCTGTTGGGTACCAGCTCATTGTAGAAGGAGCAATAGCCCGAAATGAGCACTTCCACATAAGAAGGCATGGCAACATTAGAAATTCCAGAACAGGGATTACAACTGTGCAGCAAATAGTGTGGGAAGCTGCTCATTTGCCCAACAGGTCGTGCTGATTTAAGCACCTATTGCTATCTGTTGTTTTGGAAAGTATCTCAAAGTATCAGGATGCCACTCCTTAAGACCACAACCTTGAACAACTCTTTCGAGTTAAGCTTTGTTACCAAAAGCTAGTGAAGCTAGTTGCAAATTTTAAAACATTATTCTCATAAGAGGATTTTTTTCTCCGTTCTTTATAGAATTGCACAATGGTTGTAGAACTGAGAGACAATAAAAAGGAGCAAAATTTATTATCTGCTTATAAAATTCCAAAGGTCTTTTGCTCCTTAAGAAATGTTCTTTGGCAAACCCCATTCTCTATGGAGTCGTGTGCCTTTTTCTAACCCTGGAAACACATATTAGCAGAGTCCCAGTAGGCGGATTTTAGTGAAAAAATATGTGCTAGAAAAATCAGTAAACACATTTTCTTCTTAGTTCACTTTCTTTTGGTATTAAGTTTTACTGAGCAGCTAAGTCTTTGTGTATTGTAAGAAACAGTGCATTTAGTATTAATAGATAATTCTTCAGAAAAAATGTTTTCTGTGAACATGAGTCAGTGTCAATGTTTAGTGAAAGCTGGATTCCATCAGTATATTTTGAACATGCATACTGGATTTCACTGCACATGATTTTCCTTTTTTTGATTTTTTTTTTTTTAATTTTTATTGCATACTATGCTGCTGTAGGATTTTTACATTATTGTTAAATACTTCCTTCAGCCTTAATTTTTTTCCTTCTCTCCTCTTTATAAAAGATTTGTTCTTAAGCCTTGAGAATGTTAACATTTGTACAGGAATGGAGCTATTTTGTAGAGTCTAACAAAGTGCAAAACAACTGTAAAATGAAGCACCAATTATAAGATAGGAACGTGTATTAGCTGCATGTCTACGTGTGACAGGTTGTAATTAATGCTGCCATGTTGATACCTACAGTGTGGTGGTGTATTATGCAAATCTGCCTGACAGCCACAGGGTGGTCAACTGAAACCTGTGGATGCCCAGAGGGACAAACTGCCAGTGACAGCAGACAGGTGGAGGAGGAGGAGGGAGCACTGGACAGGCCACCAAGACAAGATGGTCTCGCTGTGGCACGTGTACGTCAAGGCAAAGGCAGGCATGGTTTCCACGGAGTGGTGCGAGGATATAAGAAATGGGATAAAACCATAAGTGTGTTTAGGACGGATGAACATTACTGTTGCATGCCAGTCGGACAGCAAAATTGGAGGAAAAGCAATAAAAACTGAATCAAGTATGTGGTGAGTATTGGTGCATAACATAATGTGTGCTGTAGACTGTGTGGCTTTCCATCTTCCACTAGATTAATTCTACACACTGTGGCCTACATGTTTGTTTTTCTTTTTTTTTTTTAAACGAGCCTTCCAATTTTTATCTTTTATTAACTTCTACACTGCAGAGCTTGGGCAACATATTTTTATTAAAAACACTGATCGCATATCCGTGCTTTGTTAGTTCTAACAGTTGCTGCATAATTTCAGTGACGCTCCCAGTCAGTAAACATCCGTGACTTTTCAAAGAAGCGTCCTTTCATCTTTGATTTTGCCAAGGTGGTTTAGGGTATTTACCAGAACATGACCTCTGCAGCACAGGTTCTTAAGATGTGCTAGGACATAAGTACGGCTGGATACGTAGCATTGCAGACTTGTTATGCTACAGTTCACTATGTCTGTCCTTTGAAGCAGGTGATATACCCTGAGCTATTGCAATGGTCATCATGACATTAGCTCTTTGTCAGAGTTAGTTTAACAGTCAAACCCAAATCCTAGCCCCTGATTTCATTGTTGATGTTAAAAACCTTAGAAGATAGCACTAAAGTTTTTAAAACTTAGACATCCTACAATAGCTATCTCTGCAGAGAATAATTTCCTACGGAAAGTCTCTGCCACCTTCCACATGATTCTGGGGATATTCAAACAAAACCATTAATTGCCATGGACTCTTACCTGCAGGAACCAGACTGCACTTTGTATTCACATTTCCCGTGTCGGAGTCCAAGGCTCTTGTGACAGTACATACAAGATGGTCTCAAACCTGATCTTCTCCTACAGCGGGCAGTTCTTCATTCATATACTTTCTTCTAAATGTAATCTTGTCTGAAACATGTCCAGAGGAGTTCTGAAAACAATTTCTTTGTCATCTTGTGAAGTGGTGCATCATTAACCATTGGTCAGATAAAGTATATGTCAATCTCGATTATTTTGCATCAAGCCAAGGATCTGAGCCCCACGTTTAATAAGTTGTCTCTGCATATTCATGGTACATCTTTCCTTAATGCATGTATCAATGACAGAAATGAGTTAGTTAGAAAATGACAGGAGTTAGAAAAATACAGATTAAGGCCATTTGAGCTGAAAGGATACTCTAAGAGTGTATTTTCTAAATTAGAAACTTAAGCATCTGTAGACAATTATGAAACAGATTACCTTACATGCTAAGGGCAGTCAATCATGTTTATATGATACGGATAAGGACCCAGCTTTCACCAAGAATCAATATTAATCTCTCTAAATCGGGTTAGGTGAAAGTCAAAGAAATTCCCCACACAACATGCATTTGGGTTTTATTTCTGTTTATAGAGAAGCTTATATAAGGCGAACACTGATACTGATACAAATAATTTGGAAGTGTTGTGTTTAACAGCTTCCTCCATCACAGCTCTCCTGAGGTCAAAGAAGCTAAGATATTTTATACTACCTCCTATTATATGATTTACCAGCTCTGTTATTCTTGATTGGAAGAACAAGAATTTAATGGATGTTCCTGGAATCAACTTTTAGCAAGATACCATAACAATGTAGTGCAGTCAGCAAGAATCCTGAACTTCTAACCTGTCCCTTTGCTTTTTTTCCATCAACTTAACTGTATCCAATAATTCAATCTGTCAGAAACTGCAGAACAGCATATATCTGTGTCCTGTGTGACTAGTAAGTTAAGTTGTCATCTTTCTCTGTAATCATTTATTAATTAGTTGGAGAAACAAGTAGATGAAAATAAATGTACTTAGGTCTTCTGCAACCAAAAGCAGATGGTAATTTATCCCTGCTTCCCCAATTTTGGAACCAATTTTGTAGAAAAGTGTAGAGATTCAGGGAAATCTTCATACTCTGTGTAACTATTCCACAGCAATCAGTGAAGGCTTTGCTAGCCTCTGAAGCAAGTTATTGTCAGGATTTTTTGATGGGTGTCAGGCATGACAGCTTTGACAATTAGTGCCTGCTATCCTGGGCTTGATGATCCATCTACACACTATCAAACTTCAGCTTGTGGAACTTCAAATTAATGTAGGGAAGGAAGATAACAAAAGGCAACTTCTAATGAGTTTTAACATAAACATACAGGAATGTTTGTGATCCTAAAAAAGCTCCAAAGGCCTTCCAGATACCTTTGAGACATAGGTAAATAAAGACTATATCAGTTTTCACTGTGACAGTAGTATGGGTAATGAAATAAAAAAATCTAAAGCAATTTTACGGTATGAATCTGATCCAAGTCAACTAAGTTAACAGAAGTAAGGATTTTACTGCTGATTTCAATATGCTTTGGTGCATATTTCAAAGGGTTGTATTATGATGTTATTTAAGAAGCAGCTCCATCAGTCTGCAGAAATACTCACACTATTTTCATTTAACTCAGATATAATTTGCCCAGTCCTGTGCAGAAGTAAAAATTTTCTATTCAGAAGCTGCGTAAAAAGACTAACTACTGAGAATCCAAGGGTCATGTTCTAAGCAATGCACAAATGCTTCAAAGCACAGTAGCTAATAGAACTGTAGAATAAGAATAAAATTAGTTATTTGTATCCATTTATTATTTTGGAAAAAATCAAATGCTGTGATTGCATGTAGTCTTAAACCAGTGGCATTGTTTTCTATGGCTTAGATCACGGAAAAACAGTCAGTGTAAAAGAAAGAGTTAAGTTAGTTGATATTCAGAAACAAGAACCTTGTCAGTGCTAATGGGTTGCTATGACATTTACTTAGTGCAGAAATAAGACAAAGAAGTATTTGCTTTTCTCAGTAGCCCAGCTACCAAGTAGGACATGAAGTGAGAACAGCTGTGATGCCGATAGTGAGATGCAGTCCTGATTTTTTCCACTTTCTTCACACTGAATAGTTGGCTCCGGCTCAGTAAGACTACTTGCATACAAGTCACTGTAAGCAAGGGTAAGAGAATCGTGCCTTACACTGAACTGAATATTAGCATGCTCTTAATGACTGCTCTAATAAAATGGTCATCCTTCTCACACCACCATGTGTTCACTTCCACATCCACAGTAACACAGAATTTCACAAGTGGTGACCTCAGAAAAATGCCTGATTTTAATAATTTGGAGGTTTTAGAGAAATTTCCTGCGCTATGCCATAATCTTAGTAGTTGAGTGCTTCACTGGGAATGTCTCAGACTGAATTCGCCTGTTTGGTTTTCACCCAGTAGCGCAGGGTTGGCAGGAACAGGACTATCCAGGCCAATTCCCTGAGGTTTGACAAGAATTGATAGGAAAAAGGAAATAATCAAGAAACCATTAAATACTATGAGGAATGGGAAATATGTTTATGAATCGGAAGAATAAGAGTACCATAAGGAGAGAGAAAAGCCTGTATGCATTGGGACCCAAAACATCTCTCAGTGGTTGAATTAGAGATACGGTCCTGCTGAAACCTGCCCCATCAGCTTTTGCTGTCATGAGGATGTTCTGTTTCACTAGCTAAAGTGTGCGCCAGGGTGTGGAGGACAAAGGAGCAAATCTGACACTGGCATTTGATCTTGCACTTTCCCGTTTGCGACTTTTACTGAAAAATGCAGTGAGCAAATCACACTATTGGTCTGAAAACAAGCAGAGTTTTGCTCAACCTTCCTGAAGCCAGACAATGCAGTAATATTTTCTTTCCCATTCCATGGACCTAGACTGCAGAATAAGAAACTGGAATTAAAAATGGTAGTAATAATACAAAAGTTCTCCTTAATCAACTTCTGACCCAGATGTGTTTTTAAACATCTGGAGGAAACGTATGATGTATTTATTCCATCAGGAAACCAAACAGGAAAAAACAAAACCCCCCAAAACCCCCGTACAAATGTAACGCAGTACAAATGTAAGTCAAACTTAGCAAAATAAAGCAATTTCAATACACAGTTGAATCACAAGATGAATGTGATCCCCATTATCGGTCTCTATAATATCGTCACTGTCAGGACGCTGAGCATCCCCGGTTGCCGGGAAGGAAAATGTGGGTTGAAGCCAGCTCAAAGTTGTTGCTGTCTTTCGAATTTTTTTGACATATTAAACTGAGCCACCTACTCACTACCCCCATGCTGGTCTGGCTAAGTCGGGGAGACATTCAAACTCTTTTAGCAAACTGGGGAGAAACATTTACACCACCAGCTGATCTATTCAACTGGTGCTGGCGGTTCATCTAAAACAAAGGCCACGCTTTGTTTGATAAAGTCAGCTTCTCTGCCGTAGCGGGGGTCAGTCACACCCTGCATAACTCTCTGACCTTCCTGGGCACATGGCCCTCATCCATCTCCTCTGAGCCTTCTTCCATTTTAGGGGTTTATTGGGCAGTCACAGAAATACAATGCCAAAAGGCTCACAAAGAGAATGAGTACACTGTCTCACACAGTAACATGTAGTCAATGAGATCTGACAAATCGTTAAGGCCCAAGATAGTATTCAGGATGAAAATAATAGAGAGTAAATTGCAAAATATTTCTTTCAGATTTTGTGATCTAAATTGTGAATGTTATTAATCTTTAACATGGTATCGGGAAAATAATCAGCCTAGAATTTTCAGCTGGAAGTGGCTGAACCTTCTTCAAGTCAGCAGAGTAGAAAAATCTTAAAGGGAATAGTCTGCATTCTGCTATGCCAAAAATTTGATTTTATTTTTATTTTTAGAGATCTAATCTTCTAAAGTTTCATGTTACAAGTAGGTGATGGCCGTGTAGCTCTTCTCATAGTTACCCTACTTGTTGGAATTTTTTTTTTCTCTTTTCACTGCATGCTATCAACCAAACGTGCCAGGAGACCATTTTAAACATGAGGCTGTAGCTTCAGATATAGTGAGCGAGGTGCTTACCTGCTGCTGTGCAGAAAAGAATGTAATATTCATAGAGGGCACTGAAAAATCCAATAGTTAGTATGGCTCTCATGTTGTCTGGTTAAGGTATTCACTTGGGATGGGAAAGGTCTAGGTTGCTCCATGAGCTACTTATACATGTTATCCGAAGTCTGTCTCATGTAAAATGTATAGTCTTTGGAACACAGACCAGAAGCTGGGTCTCTTTCGCAAGTGAAAACCAGTAGGCTACTGAGTCATCGTTAAGCTTGCTCTCTTTCTGATCCTATAAATTTTTAATTCTTTTCTACACAGTGAAACAGCTTCAAAAAGAAGAGGGAAGAGTATCCTTAACCTCAGTACAGCCTACAGCCCAGATATCAAGTTGAGAGGCTTGGGTGTGTGGCTGAACCTTCTTACTGATTATTATATCACAGTCAGTATGTGTAAGTGAGAACATATTTTAGGTAAGAGTATGTGACTTTTTTTTTTTTTTTTTCTTCCACGTGTGCTCCAGAAAGGGAACAGCTGATGCATTTTGTGAGCTGTTTGTTCCTGCAAATGTATGTATATTCACAGAATATCTAACAACTATGGAAACTTAACTGGAGAAATGACTAATTTTTCCATTGTCATTGTACTTAGCTATTATGTGTTTCATGAGCTCTTAAACTTTATCAGGATCAGAATATGTGTGTATGCACAAAAACAGAATGTGAAATTACAGGGGAATGCCATTGTCAAAAATTGAGGAATATATTGACTTTCACATTGTGACTGGGTAGCATTTTGCATGAGTAACAGGCTGAACTATATCTACAGTTTACTTGAGTCCCTTATGCCTTGTACATCTCAGGTGAAAGTCTTAACCTCCTGAGTGATTAGCTTAGAGTTTATCTTTCTCTGCTTTTTTTTAAGAAAAAATTGGCTTAGCTTTTTTTCCAACCAACAAAGTTTTTTCTTTTTGAATAGCCATACTGCTAATCAATAGGAGATGCCCATTAATCTGAGTGGCTAAAATTTTATGTGACACCACTTTCAGAATTAAGTGCAAAACACAAAATTTTATTCATGCAATTTTACCAAATTTCTTCTAATTTATATGGACACATATCTGTATGTGTCCATGTAAGTTAGACATTGTATGACCATATCCACTGTCATACAGAAAAGTACAATTAAAAATAAAAATGTCCCCTTAAACTAACCAGGGTATTTTACATTCATACTGGGAAATAAAAGATTTTTTAGTTAAATAGTTGTAAACAAATACTCAAATTTTAAAGTCATGAAGTTCCATAGAATTACCTGGGCACATGGATCTCCTAACATTATGATTACAATCGTATTCTCCATACTCTGAAGTCTAATGAAGTTAAAACTACATTTAATAAATTTATTTCCTCATGAACTATTCCTATATTTGTCTAATGACAACGTTTTTTTTTTTTTTATTTTTTTGGCTCCTTAACAGGACATTTGTTGAATTACATGGGCAAAGAAGCAAATAAAGAGAGAACCCACTGAAGAGAAAGAGGATAAGTGCGTCTGCTTTAGGACTCCTTCATTGCTTACTACCCAGATTACATGATGCCACTTCTTGTTGTCATTCATTAGGTCGCAGAGCAGAGGAAATTGAATGTCTCAGGCTGAAGGCTCTCAGTCGTGCATTACTGATTACAACAGTGCAGTGGACCCTGTAGAATATTTGCTAAGTGGAACAGCTTTTACATAATACTGGCATGCTACAAAAGTTGGCATTCAGAGTTAAAAAAAATAAGGCCATTTTTTACAGGTCAATCTGAAACCCAAGAATTGATCAGTGCACCTCCTATACACTACCTATAAAAACATAGAATAATCCATGTCGGAAGGGAGCTCAGGATGTCACTAATCCAACCTCCTGCTCAAAGCAAGGTCCACTACAGGTTCAGATCAGGTTGCTCAGAGCTTTGTCCAGATGGGTTTTGAAAACCTTCAAGGATGGAGGTGGCACAACCTCTCTGGGAAACCTGCTCTGCTGCTAGAAAAAAGGTTTTTACTTATATCCAGTCTAACACTGGATCAAAACATACAATTGCTGGCCAATTCAGCAACAGTCGAACAAATAAATGCACAAAAGGTAATCTTACCTGTAAGTAAGACTACAGAATAATTCAGGTTAGGAAGGACCTCAGGATGTCTCTAGTCCAACCTCCTGCTCAAAACAGAGTCAGCTGTTGGATCAGACCAGGTTGCTCAGGGCTTTGTCTAGCTGGGCCATTTTCTGAATGGGTAGCCATTTGCTTTCAGTAAATACCAGAAAATCCTAAAGAAAACCCGCAATGCTTTCTGAACTATCCCTTGTGAATTTTATCCTGAGAGTAACATAAAGTACCCTTTACGTTAAGAAGCTCAGGTCACGATTAAGTTGAAAAGGCAGAACGTGTTACTCAGTTGACCATCATCTTTCATCTGCTCATTTGAATATCTGCTTGAAGCCGATGTCCCTGACGTCGTTCATTTATTTATTTATTTTTTATTCTTCTCTCCTCCTATTTGTTAAATGGAACTGCCAAGTGTTAGGTATAAAAGTAATGGTGATACAGTAGAGAATGACCTTATGGAGGTGTGCAGATTTGTAGAAGCAGTAGCACTGTTCTTGGCACTTCTTGGTGCTTGTTGCTTCATGTGATTACTGAAGAGATCAGACTGTAGTCGTTGAGATCACCTTCTGATGGAGAATTTGAAAAATTCATTGATGCCTGTTTTAACATATCCTGGGTACACCTGTATCTCTAACTCATCGTCTCTTCCACAGAAAGGAACAAGCAACAGCTCTGTAACCCACTCGGTCCTTGGGATTTTAAAGACTGGAAGTTCTGAGGTCTTTTCAAATATTTATGTCCTGTATGGAAGCACAGAATACTGCTGCCATGCCAACCAGCCAGCTAACATCTATTTTCAACAGACAGAATGCGTATCTCCCCTGCTGATTTTGCCCAAAGCCTTTTTCATTCTTTTGACTTTCTACCTGTGTAAGTTGATAATTAGAAAACAAGATAGCAACTATTAACTTTTTTAACAATAAAAAAGTCTTATTAAAATAAAATATTGTCATCTTCTCTTCTGTCTTAATATTTATAATTTCAGATATTCCACTATTTTGTAATTATTCCTGTGAGGTTCAGTGTATGAGCTGTTTACATGAGATGAATGGAAGCATGAAAAGTACATGCTCCATTACACTCATAGTGTATTGCTTCTTAAATTACATCTTGCTTTGGGCAATGCAAGGGATTATTCTGGCAATTTCTGTATGGCTGTTTCAAATTCTGTAGATTTATCTCCCGAGGCTGCTTTTACTCCTGATTTGAAAAGCATTTGGTAGGCAGAAATTTCACCATGCATTTGTCAGATAAATTTCCTACTTATCTTATTTTGCTTATGGCAACATAGTGGTTTAAGGGAGGAGAGGAGCATAATGACCATGACTTACTCTAATGGGACAGGAAAATGTAGGGCTTGAAGACAATGAATATAATTACATTTTTATGAGCAATCATATAAATATATTATTAAAATACTTCTCTTAAGCAGCATACTCAAAATGGGAATAAGAGTTAGTAAAATCAGCCTAAACAGATCTTCTGTATACTTCCCAGAGTATTCCTTCCGCCTAATCTAAACCCAGGACCATTGGAAATCATTACTTAAATGAACCCTAACCGTATTAGGCAAATACTTTCTTAAACAAAGTATGTTTTCTCAGCATGACCCACTGATATGTGTGAAAAGCAGTTTTGACAAGAAATAGCAGTCTGACACAAAATTGGGATATTCTTAAGGTTCACTTTCTGCATTTTAACCAGACTACGTAGTATAGCTCTAGCATTCATACAGGCAGTTTTTGACAAGAGGAATTCTGCTAAGATGCTGGATACTCTTTCCTCAGCCCATTGAAAGATCTGGTTGGAATGGAAAGGTCCATCCCTCCCTGCTGGGTATAACAAGTCAATAGCTCCTTGTGCTGGTTTTTGCTGGGTTAGTTAATTTTCTTCACAGTAGCTGGTAGGGGGCTGTGGTTTGGATTTGTGCTGGAAACAGTGTCGATAA
>JAVJGG010000013.1:2505943-2516247 GCA_035590195.1 Aviceda cuculoides
GGTTCGCCCCAGTTCGGCCCCGGGGAATGCCGGGCTCGCCACCACCCCTCCCTGCTCTGGCCAGCACGGGTCCTGAGACCTGCCGGGCTGGTGAAGGCTCTCCAGGTGCTGTACCACAGTGTGGGCCTCCAGTGCTTAACCTCATGGCTTGCTAAATACTGGGTTTTATGTGCATTGGCCACTAAATAAATAGTCTAGACTTAATGAGTCATCCATATTCTGCTTGCAGTCTCTTTGCGCCCAGGTAATGATGCCTCAACAAATTGATGTAAAATGTCTGTAACAATGGTGTTGACAAATAAAGGTCTTACAGGTCTTGACTAGAGATGGCTAATTACAAAACACTGCATCTTTCAGGCAACTACGTCTGTCTTTGTCTACATAACACTAAATATTTTGAAAAAAAGATAAACTAAACTACAGAAAAATGTTCCCAATATGATGTACCCACTTTATTTTAGAAACATTGACCCTAAATAAAGTAAAATGACAGTGTGATACATGTTAGTCATACTGCTCAATGAATTCTTTGTAGAAAAAAAGCAGCTTGTATAAATATTAAAATAGAATAGAATTATTTCAAAGAAAGAGATAGATTTGGCTTTATGAGAAAGTGAATACTAAGAATGGACACAAACCATACTTCATGGGTTTTGAAACAAATAGCTAACTTTAACCCTTATCTTCATATACTGTTAACGCAGGCTGCTTTTTAAGTCTCAGAATTAAGTTCCACTCATTTTTCATTTTTCTTTCCATCATGATGTGTCATGGAAGCTCCTAATCACTAAGGAAGAACCTCTTTTCTGTAAGGGCAGTTTCTTTTACTTCTGTTAGCAGTGATGGAAGATTTTGGCCATTTTGATAAAGGGCATTTGTAACAGCGACTGGCAGCTTTTGTAACCTCACTGCCTTGAGAACAATAGACATTTTGAGAAGAGTATTCTTGGGGGAATTAATTGCATTTTAGTCACTTGCTGCTGAAGAAAAAAGAATACTTGTAAAGATACTTGTAAAGATCAAGGAAGAAATACTGAGTCACAAATGTTTGTTGTTTTACACAGATTAATTTATTAATTTTTCCTATGTAGGAATTTTAGGTGTCATAGATGTTAATTGCATTTGAGACAAAAATAATTGCATGGTTCTGAGGTTATTTTTTTCTAGGAATGTGTTTTTATTAATTTTACTTAAAAATAATTGGTTTGCTTATGAAACTTCAGGCAATTCTTTCTAAAGACCGGATTCGCAATATTTTGTATTTTTTTCGTCATTATGCCAACATTTAGGGACCTCTTATCAGTCCTTAAGGCATCAACTTTCCTTGAATGCTTTGTTTCAACTGTTAAAATCATGCTGAGATATATGTGTCTGCTTAATAAAAACAGTATAATTTTTTGTGATGATCCGTGAGCTGCTGTAACATGACGCCAGACCCATTTTGAACCCCTTTGCTGTTTAAGACTTCTTTGGGGAAAACACCAACCAGCAGAATGCTGTTCTGATGCTTTAGTAGTGTTTGGGCAAGTTTGTCTTTCCTCTTAAACAACAATCTACCAAAGGCGTGGTTTTCCTTTATTATTTTTATGGTATCATAGTAAATAACCAATATTCTAGATTGTTTATTTTATTATTCAAATCCAACAGCAACACCTTTCCCTGAAAATATTAAAACCCTATCATTTATTTTCTTTTCTCTCTTCTCCTGTACCTAGTGACAGCTTAGACAATTGCTATATTAGTCTTGTACATTTTCATTCCCTTTTTAAATAACATTGCAAAAATAATCATGAAAGGATCTTTTTACTGTCAACTCATACTGGGGCAAAATTACCATCCTGAAAAACTACACAGAGGATTAAATGACACTGTCATGGAAGGCATTTATGGGCACAAAAACTATTTGCAAGTACCCCACAAAACATGTCACTTCAGTCAGTTAGCTCTGAATAGTCTTACAGGGAACATAATGATTTAAATAGAGATAGTTTCTGGTACTGGATATTAAATTGATGTCAGATATTTGAAGTCTAAAATATGAATTTGCTCTAAATCTCATACTATCAGGTACACCCTCAAATAAGTAATATAGTATGGGCTCAATTGTTTTATTTATCAGAGGTTGAGTTCACTTCAGGTATTTACGCAGACTTATTAGAATTGTATGAACTTCTTTTTGACTCAAACTCTTAGAACTCTTGCAGTCTCCAGCTTGCTCACGTGTTCAGAACTCTATGAATCTGGCATCTTGCACTACAGTGGCAACTCCCCAAATCCCTGATTTCTTGAGTCCCATCCAAAGTCTTCCTCTTAGGAAAGACTAACCTTTCTAAGGATCTATTAGTCTATTAGCAGCATAATTCCGTCTTCCATGGGGTATATATATACTTCAGTGTAAGGAATGAAATAGCACAGAATTTTCACCTTTCTTTTAAGCAAGGGTGAGTCTTACTTAAGGCAAAAGTTCCCTAATAGAACTGAAGTCTCCCAGGGATTAAAGTTACTATAACAATAACTGCTGCTGTCATCCGTTTTTGCTGTCAGACAACCACAGCTACAGCTTTTACGCTTACCTGCAAAAATGCTCACAGTTTATGTACCCCCAGGCTCTTATCATTGAAAATGGTCCATTGAAAATAGCTTGTGGATACAACACTAGCTTTGATTAAGTCCTTTATTTGAACAGAAATGTTCATCCCAACAGTAGGAAATTTAGGGCTATATTGTTATTGCTGGTGGTCTGTAATTCTGGAAACTTCCCCAGATCTGTTCTCTGATATTTTCTTTCACTCCATAATTTACTGTGTTATTTTTCCTTGGACACTAGATAGCTATTAGAACTCTTGTAAATTCAGCTCTACATACTGTCATTTCCATGTGGGGGAAAAAAAAAAGGTAGAAGTTTTCCAAATGTCTGTGAACATCCCTTTAACAGATAGTTGAACAGTTGAGGCAGACTGTGCTGATTTTGTAGTATCTGTCTAGTTACAACTTCTGAATTCGTGGTGATGTCAGTGATGATAGGAGCTGTCACCTAGGATCCCTCATCTAGGGGATGACTGATTTGAAAACGTCAAATTGTATAAAACTGATATTTTGCTAAGCAACTTTGTTGAGAACTAGTATTTGTTCGTTAATTCTAAATGTATATAGAGTTAGAAAACAAAGATAGAATCTCTCAGTCCTAGAAGAATGCTTTTGTTTATCAGCTCTCCATGAATACATCTTAAATTTGGAAGTCTATGAAACCAAGCATTGATAGGAAATGTACTGATTTGCAGTGAAGAGTGGATTTAAAATGGCATGTGTTTATGGAAAGAGGACCGGTTTAGCCATGAGATTTATTGTAGAAAGTGAAACCAGTTTGGCTGTAAGTCAACCTAGAGCAGAGATAGAAAGCTTTAGGAAGCAAAAGCAGTGTGCTGGATGTGCCAGAGGAATACGACCTCAGGACAGAGCATATTTCACATTGATGATAAAAATGATGAAGACAAAATAACTCATGGTTTATCGCTTTAGGATTGTGAGTTCATTCTATTTCCTAAGTAAAAAGTAGCTTATTTTAGACTCACGCTAAGCCTGGACGTATTATATATCACAACTGTCGTGTACCTTTGAGGAGCTAAATTGTAAACCCAGAGTACCCTTACAGACATGGTTCAAGGCAAGACTGTGCACGGCGTTCGAGAGGTCTTTATCGTAGAAGTATGGGCACACAGGTTTCAAGGTCTCACATCTTCACTGTGTGTCCAGGGGCTACAGTGAAGTAGCCAAGGAAAGAAACACAATTTAAAAGAAATTTCAAAGCATACAAGTCCAATGACTTGTACCCTGCACTGAGAATAAAAAGTGGGTGTAGTAGCTATTTTCTTAAACCAATGTGATTTTGGCTTTCAGATGAAGGACGGTGGATTCGAAAGTTGCAATCAGTATGCTGTGAATGTAATTTGTGAAGGAAAGGCAGCTGATTAATATATCAATCCAGTGAGATCAACAATATATAGAATTTATGCTATACATAATCACGTCTGCTCTTTGATCAACTAAATTCGCATTCTACAGCTTTGGCATTTGGGTATGTATTATTTTTTACTGTTTGGTACCATTTTTCTTTTATTCTTTCATACAGATTTATCTCTGGAGTTCTCAAAAGCAAGGAGTGATGAAGATATATTGTTGTGTATTACACTGTAATACAGTGTTCCGAAGACAAGAGTCTTGGGAAGGGCTAGGTTGTGCATTACATGATTTGTCACACATGGCTGGAAATCAGTTATTTTTAAGAATTACATGGGAGGGAAAATCATGTATGCACACATGCACATACACATGCATATGTATGTATATAAGATTGAGTGTAGTGTGTTCAGTAAACTTTTCAAATAGCTGAAAGGCCTGAGGAAAGCAATTCATTTGCATATTTTCTTACAATAGTAATAAGAATAGTAGGAAAAGTAGGATATTTTCAGTTGCTGCTAGTTGGGAGCTACTTTACTTTGTGCTGGCCGCCTCTGACCCCTATTGGTTTATTTTGGCAGCAGGCTATCAAGCAGATGTAGATGCCTCTTGGCTAGTTTTCTTTGGCTTAATTTTGAGGGTATGACAAAGTACACGGTTCCATACAAGCTACTACTCTTACACTACTCAGAGACTCCCTTGCATGACATGATCTCAGAGCTGACCTTGCTTTGAGCTGGAGGTTTGACTACCCAATTTCTGAGGACCCTTGCAACTCAAATTGTATGATTCTATGATGATATGTGATTGTCATCTTGAAAATTTTTTTTTTTTTTTTGCCATTACAGTTCCGTCAAGAAGTCTTGATAGGTGAATCTTGACTGAATCTGCCACATTGTGAGTCCATACCAAGGATGAAGATACTCTTAAATAAATACAGCCATTTCATATTATCATGTTTTATGTAAATTTTCATTTTTTCCCCCCTTATTTTTTCAATGGGGAATTTTGCTTAAAATGGATGTTATGAGTTAGCCCATGGCTAGGACAGATTTAACATTTCAGCGTACATTCCTCTGCGTTACAGTAAGTTTTGTGCTTTTTACCATGACTGTCAGAATTTATCATCAGTTGAAGAGGTGTAATATAAAAATGCAGGAATCTATGTTGAGATTATTCTCTTAACCAAAGTCTATGGGGAAAGTTATGAAAAATGTAGTATTAAAATATGTCTTTTCCTTTGCAAGGTCATTTCTTTTTCCAGACTGTCCCTAGGACAAAATTTAGAATTACAAAAGTGTTATTTTTAAACATTGTTTTTCAGTCTGGTAAGATTTTGTCCTTAAGGTATTGAGAGTAGATTTTGGTGCCATATGGCAGTAGGGGTTGCTGTGGGAATTTTTCATTGTTACTGAACTGTGGGGTGATTACTCAAAGCAAATTCCAGTGAACAGCTTTAATTCATGTGCTTCTTTTTCTTTGAGATTTAATCAGACTCTTTTTAATATGTGTGCTATAACCACAAAACTAGAAAAGTACTTTGGACATAAAAAAAATATATCTATTCACTGAGTAGTTCAGATTGCTTTTCTGTTCACTTACCTTTTATTTGTGCAATCTGAGTTCAGAATTAAAATAACAAAGGCAGGGAATGTGTCCAAATTTATCTACAGTATGGTGTTGATAAATGACACTACAACTTCCATGAGCTTTGACAACTAGGAGAAATGTGATCCAGACTAGCACCCAAAAGACACAAAGATACTGTAGGCTCAGAATTGCCCTGGAGGAAAGTTCTCTTTTTAGGCCAGTGTATCATTCCACTCAGTACTTATGGACGCAGTGTTTAAAGCAGTTCACAGTAAATAAATAGAATTTGAACTACTTTTTTTTCCAAATAGTTAAATCATTTACTTCTTTCGAAAAATTATTTCCTCTCAGGTGTAAAATTTATTTTGTGTATGACAGCCAACTGGAGGGAGGGGCGAGAAGCTTTAAAAAAGTTGTTCTTTTTTCAATCAAAATTTGCCCATTATTTTTGGTGAAAAAATATGTATAGCATTGATATGCATCAGGCACCTGACTCAGATATTGGCGAGAAAGAGATACATGCAAACAAAAAGAGAATAAACACTCTTGGGTGCATCTAAGCTGCCAAGTTGAGTCACTTAACTCCAGGCCCCCAACCATCACCTCTGCACGCTTGTTCTTTTGCTCCGGATCCGAGCGTCCCGTTTGCTGCCTCGCGGAGGTGACCAGACACGTAACAACTTCAGCAGTGTGCATGCTCACGTACCAGAGGTGTACCTCTGGGCTGGGGGAGTAGCATTCGTGCTGTAGCACATATATCAAAGAGATAGTTCAGCAACACTGAAAAATAAAATAGACCTGCACCGGGCCTAGGAACTAGGCTATGTAGTCTTTCTTTGGCTGTATGGCATGAAATACCTGTTCGCAATCGTACCTTTAGTTGTTAATTTACTGATATATTCACTCTGTATGGGACTTTATATAGGCTATAGGACTAATTTGTTGTGACAAAATTCCAAAATGGAACAGAGTCTGCATATCCTCCATGCATTGCACACCCATATAGCTGACATTTACTGCCACGTATTTGGGGAAGAATGAATTTTCAAATCAGTGTCAGAAAGAACCCTAAATTTCACAATGGGCTTCATGGTTATGAATGCCTAGCAGAACAAAGGGACTTTGTCATTCAGACTAAACAATCTTTCATTACGTGCACTTCTAATTCTGGAAAAGTACATAAAAAAAAAAAAATCTGCACACACGCAAAAATATATCTAATTTGATGAGAATGACAGCAATAATCATGTGGTTGAGTAAACATTTATGAGCCAGGATAGAATGTATGATCTTGTGGCTTCAGTGGAGATTTCAACTTAACTTGTTTTTTGACAGTGAGACCTTAAGGCTTTAAACATAGTTGTCTCAGGCAAGACCCAGAAACCTACAAAATAATAACTGAAAGAACAGTTCAGTACAAATCAGATATACTGAAAGGCTATCAAAATGATCTAACTCTCTACGGATGAATTTAGCTAACCTCAAAGTTTGGATGCAAGTGTTTATATTTTCCTGGCACAGAAATATGAACGCCTAATCGTCTGTGAAACAACTCCTTTGTGGAGACCAGGGTGCTTAGCTGTCACCTTAGCACCCTTGTGATCCGGGTGTGAAGACGAACGGTGTCTAAACCTCGCTTGACTCTGAACGGCCTACGGCAGAACTGGGATAAATGGGTAAACGCAAAACACAGCAGCAACAGTCACTTTCTGTACAAGACAGTCAGTGATGGTGTTGCCAGCTTTTGTACACTAAACTTATGGTTAGAAAATTCAAACAGAAAATGAAAGAGTGGTTTCAATGGTTTTTTTTCACTGTGAGTGAATCCAACCTCTTTGAATTCTTGTGAGCATTCCACTTTTACCACCCTTTTTCTGGTAGAAATACACATGTTCCTTCCTCTCAAATTCTGCTCATTGGAAGAAGAAAGCTTGAGCTTGGTCTTACCCTTCAGACAGCTTTGGGGTAAGTTTCTGATACAAAAACCTCTGACTCAAAGCATTTCTCTGTGTGATCTGCACCTCTGGGTACGGCTTTGGTTGCCTCTGGCTGCCTTGCATCCTTATTCCAAGATGTTTGTGTAAGTTACCATGTTTCTTGATGCTGCAGACATTATTATCCCGCATCTCCCTTCTGAGGAAACAGGGAGGAAAGAGTGAGCTATTTCCTCAGTTACTTCACCTGCAGACACATCAGTAGTGGATGGCTTTTATTTCGTTGGGCAAGAGCGTAAGAGTCACAGTCCTTGCAAGTCCTAAATGAGAAATATTTGGTTATACAGGAAACCCGAGCTGGAGGAAGACAGAATGACAGATTTGTCTCTGTTGCAGTGTATACTTTTTTGGTTTGTATGTTGGGTATTGCTCGAGTATATTCTTTCTGAAATTCTACCTTAAAATTGGGGGGTTTTAACTTTTTTTCTCCCTACAAAACACCTGTCTTTAGTACCTTCAGAAAGAAAGACTATATGAATTCCATTGTTTCAGTTATCATAATGTAAACTGTGGACACCTTCTCCTGGATTATTATTCCATTATGCTCCTAAATGTAGTGTGCTAAAATGGTGTAAATGAGTTGAGGGATACAAACCTTGTATTCCCACATGAATTTAAAGGGCTCTGCTGAATGCCGCTTCTCTTCTGTGCATATCTGATTTTAAAATTTGATCAAGTAGATTGTTCTAGCTTTAGAACTGACACTGATAGCATAAAAAGGAAGGAAGTAAAATGATTATGGAAGTTTATAATCAATAAATAATGAATAGTAATTATTTATTGGACAGTAAATCAATGAAAGAAGCTTGTGCCCATTTTCATGTTGTCACAAACACAACAGATAACTAGGCATAATCGATACAAAGCTAATTTCTAGACACACTAAGAAATGATTGATTTTATGAATATTTATATGCTCGATGCATCAAAGTGACATGAACTCTTTCTGAGCAAGTTAAAATTTTGTAAATTGCTCATGCCTATTCTTGTTTCAGTTATAGTCCCTGCATGATAAAACAAATATAAACAACTTTAATAGAAATTCTACAATGTTTTCTACTTTTTTTTTCTCAATTACTAGGCAATTAAAGGAAAATATATCACAATATGTCATTAATAAAGCCTGATTTTCCAGTTAAACCTAGGGTTTTGCTTTTGTCCACATATTCTTTCGTAAAGTTCCTACCAATATAAAAGTTTGACTCATTCCTTTAATCAGGTATTCAACAATTCTTTTGAGAGATTTTTATTAATCAGTAGGTAACTGTGTGGATGTCAGTAAAAGGAAGTCACAAGATATTCATGTAAAGAGCAATGAGGAAGTGTGCTAAATGATCTTTTAAGGAGTCAGAAATGATACTGTAAATTAGCTTGCCTTTTTTTCCCTATCATATTAAGAGGAACATGAAAAGTCAAATAGAACTTGTTCTTTAAAAAAAAAAAAAAAACAACGCAGCAAGGAGACATATTTTCTCCCGGTTTCCTCCTTTTTTTTTTTTTTAAAATTTAGAGATTTATAGAGGGTGTTACACAGCAAGAAATGCCATTTACATAGCAATGTATGATTGAGAATCACTATTCTGTTCTGATCCTGCTGTTTTATATTGATATTACTGTGTATATTTCACTAGACTGCCAACAGTGTGTCTTTTTAGATATTTTCTGGATTTGATCAAGTCAATACATTTTCCAGCAGTGATATGGACAGGGTGATGTGGTATGGTGCTCCTGTATTATTACATTATCATCTGATGATTAGACATAGAATTCGCTCTCATTTCTGGAAGTATAAAGTGTGAGAAAAATGTGATGGTACTAATTGATAACTTTTGTGTAAAGAAGTTCAATGGGTAACTTCACATTTTTTTTACTGGTCAGTATTCACTGCTGAATAGGAGAGAAGTGTGTGTGTGTTGATTAAATGCTTAATTCTGCAAGCTGCAAGAATTCATATGCCTGATCCACAAAAGAAGAGAAAGGTCAGCAAGATGGATTGCCAGACTATGCTTTGCCTTAATATGATTGAGAAAATAGAGTGCACTATTTCAAACTGGTTAGAGACATAATATGATTTGTATATCATGCCTATATCACTCTTTCAAATTATTTGAATGTGTTAGGCAGTAGGTCATACCTAAATTGTAATGACTCACTTTGCATTAACATCCATCTAGCTTGCTAGCTAGGAGTCATCACTATTACATTTCAAGGGCTCTCAAATAGAGTGATTAAGAGGAGAACATTTTTTATGTGTAAGCAGTGATGTAGCTTTGCAATAAAAAAGTAGAATGAGAATTATCCATAACACATTTTCCACTTGCCACAAGTAAAAGCTCCGATCCGTCAACGACCCATTGCAGATACAGGCTCGTGACAAGGCAGAATCTTACTAACAGCAGCAGGAACTTGTCTGACAGCAGTTTCTTCAGAAAGTGGTATCAAAGGGAATATCCTTCTTTGTAAATGTGGTATAACTAAGATCTATTCATATTTTGTTTTCAGATGTTAATTTACCTGAATATAACCCTACAGCGAAGTCTGGCTACTGCTGGGACAGCTTCACCCTCTAATGTGTACTAAAAATACACCTTCCCCTTACGTGTGCCAGATGGGCAGCATGCTACAGGGGTGTGATCTCATTAGGACAGTACAAGACAAATAGAATATTTCATATTGTCCTGGTTTCGGCTGGGATAGAGTTAATTGTCTTCCTAGTAGCTGGTAGGGTGCTGTGTTTTGGGTTCAGTATGAGAAGAATGTTGA
>JAVJGG010000013.1:2537362-2565053 GCA_035590195.1 Aviceda cuculoides
ATATATGTTTATTGATAGTAATTAATGTGATTTTTAAATTTATTTCTTTTTTTTTTTTTTATTTATGAAATAGTAGTCTTTCATAAGCGTTGCAGGAAATTTTAAAAAAAGGTAATTATTTTGTACACACTTCCGGTCAAAAGGATAGTTTTCTATTTTTTTATTATTTTCGTTTGCAAGGCTTGTTTTTAATCCAAAATCCTAGACTATCTTAAGCCACACTTTCTCTTCTTCACAATGTTTGCTAGAGAGTTAGTTGTAGTTTTGTGACAGATACACTGCTTTCGTCTTTCAACCTTAAACATTCTTTTCTGGGTTACAATTGCCCTGCTCGAGGTTTTGCCAGGCTGCACCATTGCTTCCCCCAGTGCCCCACTCCAGCATGTCCTCTGCACAAAGCTGCAGGCAGAATTTCACTTGAAAACAGCTGTATTAATGCTACTAAAGGTACTACTAAATCCTACAAAAGACAAACGTTGTGAAGTCCAGGGGATCTTTGGCCCTGAGTAATCTTCTGATACCTAGTGGGGAGGATGAGAGGATAAAGTATGTGAGAGGCACAGCTCATTTATTGCACAGGTCATAAAAATATATAGATTTAATGATTAGTGGAGTAATGATTTATTTGGACTACTGAGGCACATTCAGACAATCAGGAAGGAAAGTCAATTATAACTATAATTATAATAGAACAGGGTTATAATAGATTCAATTATAATAGGACAGGATTTTGCTTTAAAAATGTGTGGTGATAAGTGTTCAGATCCTGAGAAAGAAGCTGGGCCATTTATTCTGCTGGATTGACTTTGTATCATCACATTAAAAAGTTGACTCTCATTTTGACTGATATATTAAAAAACAGTAAGAAAACCACATTTCTTGTCCAGACAACAGGTTTGATCTCAGGTATGATTCAGCTGCCTAAAAAATACCTGTCGTCATTTACCCTGTCCCTCAGTCTTTGGCTTATCCTGATAGTTATGACACAGGGTTAAAAAGAGATGTGTGTCCTTCTGGAGTAGTGACTCGGAGCCAGAAGGGATACCCCAGGGCACCTCAGCTATCCCTCCCTGCCGACCAAATCAGACCCAACTGCGCTGATCCGGCTCTCCTCTGCCTGTGAACATTGCCAGGTGGATGCTTATTTTAACGTTTGTTAGTTTCAAACATCCAGGTAAAACCCCGATGCTGTTAAATTAATGAGAATTTTACAATTTTAATGCCCGATGCAAAAACCACTGTTCTTCTGGATAATTTACTCAGAAATGCTAGCTATTTGTGATAGACTACACAATGTTATTATTATACAG
This sequence comes from Aviceda cuculoides, assembly GCA_035590195.1. NCBI lineage: Eukaryota > Metazoa > Chordata > Aves > Accipitriformes > Accipitridae > Aviceda > Aviceda cuculoides. Next base: position 2,538,673 of record JAVJGG010000013.1, read on the forward strand.
GGACATGAAAAAAAAAGAAACAACTCTAACTTCTTGTGTAAAACGAGGAACTCTGCTAACCTTTAGCACTCAGAAATGAGAACTTGGAGAAGGGTAGGTAATTCATGAAGATGTCAACTCACTGCTTAGCAGCAATCAAAAAAGCAAATATTGAGGTAGTGACAGAAACAAATAAATCAGTAAGACAACAAAACAAAAAACATTGTTATTCTGCTGTAGAATCCATAGTTTTCCCCCCTCTAAATATGTTGCACAGTAAGGTTTTCTCCACTTTGCAAAAGTGTTGGAAAAGTTGACAAGTATGATCAAAAGCATATAATGGATTTAGATTAAGGAATGGCTAAGTAACCTAGGACTGTTTGGCGTAGAAAAGGGATGAGTGATAGGAAATAACAGCAACAAAAAAATCAGGAGTGCCGTGGGGAGATGATAGAGATAATTGCTTTATCCACAGAACAGGAGTCTCCAAGGGCCCCGCAGCAGAAAGCGTGGGCATGGAGGCAAGTTTCACTGTCAAGGAAAAGCTCGTGCTGTGTGAGACGGTGAAAGGTTTTCGGCTGGTAGCATAGGTGTAGGTGTCCGTGGTGTCAGGGCACTGTACAACGTGGCGGTGCAGGTCACGAGGACAGTTTTGAGTGCTCCAGTGCTATGATGAACCTCTTCTCCCTTGCCCGGGCGCAGAGGGAAGGCGTGAGGGAGAGAAGAGGTTGTGCAAGAAGAGAAGTGTGGGAAGGGAGATCCTAGACAGCCAGGGTGGAACACTGGCAGGAAAGGCCAGCCCTCCTCCTCCTCGTCCTCGTCTTCATCCTCGTCCTCGTCCTCGTCCTCCTCCTCCTCGTCCTCGTCCTCGTCCTCCTCCTCCTCCTCCTCCTCCTCCTCCTCCTCCTCCTCTCCTCCTGGTTACTACTGCTGCAGAGCAGCGTGAGGGTTGAGGGCCCTTAACGTGACCCCGCAGAGATCCTGTTTTTTTTTATCTCAGTGCCTTGTTTTGCCCTCGTGTTCTTTCTTACAAGCCTTGGTGAAAATTGAATTAATTTCAAATTAATATGGAAAAATCAAAGATCTTATGCTTGCCAAGAGCTTCTTGTGGATTTATATTCTAGATATTTCAGGACAAAGCAAAATGCAATTGCTACTTCCCAACACCCACTTGCTTTAGTCCTGATTTCTGCTCCTTTCCTCTTTTCCCCTCTCTCATGAAAGGCAAAAGATAAATACTCAGTTCTGCTTTTTAGGGTATTGCCAGTTTTTCACTGATAGAAATATTCAATGACAAAACAAGCAGAGGTGTATTTTCAATTAGGTTTTGGTATGGTTTCTTTCAAGAGATTATTTGCTTTGGAGTCCTTTTTAGCTGCTAGTGGATTTTGCAGTTGTTTTCAATTTATTTTCCTTTAAATGTTACTTTAGGTGTAAAAAACTAAAATAGTGCTTTAGAATTGTTAACTGCTTGTTCCCAAGAAAGCAAGATTTCATTTGTAGATCAGTTTATTCGTCTATAAGAATAGCTACTTTATTGCTTGCATTTGAGACATCTTGCAATTTAGACATAAAATACACTCTGAAGCAAGTCTTGTCATTTTTCTCAGCTGGCATAAAAATGGAAATTTTCAATTTGAAAACTTCTAGTAAACAATACTTTCAATATTAATGTATTATGTGTCTAAAAATGAACCCTTTTGTCTACTGGGTTTTCTTGTGTTTCTGAAAATGATCAACATAAAAGGAAGGATTTTAACCTAAAGAAGTTGCAATGTCATGGCAGCAACCATTTTTAAAAACTCTCAACAGTTACATTGCTTTTAGTTTTCCTCATGCGGATGGGGAAAATAAATATGCTGCAAGTACAAACTGAGTCATCATGGCATGTCATGCCAATGACTTCGGAGGAGCTATTAAGATCTCTGTAGGAAGAGCACAATGATTATATTGAAGTTTTTATTATCTCTATCATCATTACTGTTGTAAAGCTTTTTTATACACTGCACAATCTTTTTATTTGAATTATTTCTGTTAAAAGTGTCAAATAAGCAGGGAAAACATTAACATTTCCCTCCCACTGAAAACCCTTAATCATGTGGTTTTGAAGTTGCAAATCAAACTAAGTGATACCTTATTTGTAACAAATTAATTCCTCAGAGATCAAATGACATTTGTACTTTTAATACTAGACAAAATACTTTTTGTACTGCTTATGGCTATGTCTTACTGGCTATATAAATCATAATTTCTGCCAAGAAAAGCTAGCAATCCAAATAAATATGACAGACAAAACATGGAAGAAAAAGTACAATCAGCAAAGATATTTTACATTTATGCATGTGCACTGATAATATTGATGCTAGATAGAAAAATAGTGCTTAAGGAAGAAAAAAGCAAGCATAAAAATTTTGTAGTGTGACATTCAGAATCCTTTCACAGACAAAAGGAAAGACACCATGTATTTAGAGTCAAGAATTTACTGTTAGACCAAATAGTGTTTTAACACTTGAATTGTCCAAACTGTCTAATAAAAAAAAGAAGCCTTATTAATGTTATGGTTAAAATTGTTAAATAGAAAATCCTTCAAACCTGCCAGCATCTACCCCTTTTTTTTTCATTTAATGCTTACAGTTCTGGTATGCTTCTGAGTCTCAAAGTCAATGCTTCCTTAGGAAGAAAGGAGGGGGTGGTTATGATGACCCATATCGTAACGTCTTCATTTTAGGAGTGTGATATTCATGGGAGGCATTTTTCTTCTTCCTTGACCCTGGGTCTTTTTTTCTTATCACAGCCCATTTCCTTCTCCTGTGCTGCCAGTTGCAGCTTGTCACTGGCCTCCAGGGGGGTGTCAACCTTTGTCACCCCCCCGAGCTGAAGGAAAAGGAGGGGAGGCAGCAGTCACTGGGCCCCAGTACAGAAGTCAAACCAGCCAAACCCAGCCCAAGGTGAGGCTGAGCTTCTGCACTGCCGTGCCCGTGCAGAGCCTTTACTGTTTCCCTAGTAATAGTGAAAGTCCTATTTAGCAATCTACAGTAAGTGCATTACCATAATGAAATACCACGTGCGCTACTATGGAAAGGTTGGATCACAGAAAGATGTGTCTAATCATGACAGGTATTAAAAACTTGCAAACACTAGTGAAAAAGTCTAAGTTTGTAAATTTGCTAGGAAAAACGGCTAAAAATTTTGAAAGGAAGATGAAGGTAAAGAAGTCTTTCAGAAAAGCAGTGTTCTGAGGCAATAGTGGGGAGATAAACCTACCGAGCCACAGTAATAGTAAAATTAACAGTCTTTTGAAATTTCAGGTTGTGACTGGATAGGCCTGACTTGGAGGAACATAGGCTTATATTCACAAAATAAATTCTGAAATTTCATAGACATTGATAGTTGGGCAGATGAGCCTCTGCAAAGAAGAAGGAAGGGAAAAAAATGCCACCATTATTTTCAATGAGTAGAATTAGGAAGGAAAAGGAAATAAAACATGCAGAAATAAGGATAAAGTAGTTCAGATGTCTATTATACACCTGCAGACTCTTCCAAAGGCTCTGGTTATTCAGACATGGGAATGAGGGACTTACTGATGAATACCTTTTAAATACACTGGAAGTTTATATCTCATTTACAAAAGGCTTTCTAAAAATATCTTTTGAGGGGAAAACATTATTAAACTGAGAAATATTAAGGAACCAACAAAATAAGGGAGCTTGAAGTCTTCCTTCCTCTGTAAATTGCAAATATTGAGTTCCAGAAGCAGACACAATGAAAGAGAATTGTAAACCAAGCCAATCTTATTAATCCATGAAAATCATCCAGTCTTTGATTTTAGTATTCAAAGAAGCAATTGAAAAAATGTTTGGTTAAAAGTGGATTCCACCGAATCCAAATGTAATTTAGAGGCTTGCAGATAAAATAGATATATTACTTTGGTTCCTTCAGCAAGTGATTGTTGATTTCTTATGAAATGTCTGTGATATTTCATAAAATTTCACTCTGTTTTTTTTTTTTTGCTGCATATAACAAGGCTGTATAGTCACTGCTCATACACTAACAGCCATTTTTGGTATCGATGTCCAGTAATTTTTTCAGCTAGTGGCTATATATAAATATTTTCCCCAATGTAAGTTTTCAGCTACTGAATGTTTAGAACAGCATACTATTGGTTTTATTACAAGGGTTCCAATTTTATTTTTCTCTATGCATATTGAAATATTATATTAAAACCTAGTAAATAATTGTATCTATTCTATTGCAACCTCAATGTAAAACTAAATAATTTACTTTGTAACATTTTGCTTAAAAAATTATACCATATCACCCTTGTCTTTAACTGTCTTTAGAATTGTTTATATTAAGTGTTAATGGGGAAGTAATTTCTTCATTTTTTAAACTTTATATAAAGGCCATATGCCCTTAGTGGACACGAGACGATACCATTGCAAAACATAACCCACTGATTCTCATTGAGGAAACTTGGGCTGATCCTCTTTCCAGTCCTTTAAAGTTTGGTAAAATGGGACACATAACGGGAATAGCAGAAAACCACTTGCTTACGATATTTTCTTGTGCAGATTTGTTGGTTTTTTTTCTGGATACTGAGCCAAGCTCACCTGGTCTAGAATCAGCCCCAAAGCTGTATAGCCCAGCTCCAGAAACAGGGAGCCTAAGCTAGCCGATGTCGGAGGCAGGCTTAGGCACGTCACTGCGTTGGGTGTAGGCGACCAAGTGTGGGGAGCCGGGGGGGGGCACCCCGCCGGCAAGGAACCGCGGCCAATCCCCCCCCCGCGCTTCCCACCCCCCCCCCCCATCCCAGATGTGGCTTCCCCGCCCGCCCCCCCCCGGCCAGATGTTGGGGAGGAGGGGGGGGGGGGGCGGGGGGGGGGGGGGGGGGGGGGGGGGGGGGTGGGGGGGAGCGGGGGGGGGCGGCGGGGGGGGGAGGCGGGGGCCTGCCCCCGGGCCACGCACAACCGATGGCTTTCTCACCCTCGTTCTTCTTATTTTCTCCCTTCATCCCACTGAAAGGGAGAGCGAGCGCGTGGCTGGGTGGGAGTTTGGCCCTTACCCGAGGTTAACCCACCACAGCTCTTTAGAGGAGCTTAGCTCTGCAATAGGGCAGGGTTGGGTTTATATGCAAAACACCGTGTAGTCAGAGCCTTAGAATTACATTTTTCTACAGAAGCTAGAGAAAATTATGAGCTTGTTTGTAAGTTACAGCTTCTTTGAGTAAGAGTTCATCAATACTGGTATGGTACTTGAAGTAAAGGATTCAAGTATATGCGGTACAAAATGTTGTGTAATTATGATTCAAATGGCTGCATTCTTTTTTTGAACTCTCATCTCACTGTGAAATAGCTCATAATATATGGGCAAAAAACCCTGAAATCATCTTTTAGTAAAAGTTAGTAGGAAAAGGAGAGGGAGAAAGAGTGACTGGCGGGGCATACTTTTGCCTAGTGTATTGGGTGCTGGCCTAGGAAGAAATATTGAGTTCATCTTCTTGTCTTCTTTCGTATAAATTAAATGCATACATTTTCAGAGCACAAGGTGTGAAACAAAGTTATGTCTTTTCCTTACCCCTTCATTTGGTTGTAGAGTCAAGGTCTAGTTTACTTTCTTCTTTTATAGCCAAGTGGTTTGTATTTCCAGCTACCCAAAGGCTCTGTTTTGACAAGAAAGGTCTTCTAAAATTCCTTTTAGTCTAGATGATCATCCTTCACCTGAGACTTAGAGTTTCATATTGTTGCACGTTTAAGAGACACGGAATCTTCCTAACTCACTAATACTTAGCCTATTATGATGGAAGTAGGCGTGCCTATCAGCTGAATCTTTTAATCAACCCCACGGTTTTGGCCTGGATTGAGGTCTTTGAGTAAAATTTGACAATGATACATGAAAACTGTACTGTAGCAGGATTTATGTCAAACTATGGTTTCTAAATGATACTTTTTTGTAGACAAAATGTCTAGCTTCGGAAACTAGGGAGACTATTAGACGAATCAGATCTGCAAATTTTAAGGTTTCTATGTCCCTCCAAGGATGGCTTTCTAGATTGCTTCCTGGACACAAGCACCTAAATTCTGTCTATATCGCAATTTAAAAAGTTTGGATCTTGGTTTATGACACTCTTCTCCAGGTCTCTGACTAGAATCTTGTCTTCCTCAAACTGCTGAATAGCATCCTCAGAAGGCAGGGTTTATAAGCATTTTCCTTTAATTTGTGGGAATCAATATATAATATTGCAATCCACTTTTCTCACAGTCACCAAAACCACCACCTGTTCGAGAGAATCCCCAAACCTTCAAAAGAAGGTTACCTTTTTATCTGAAATAATGGAAAAAAAATAGGGGCCTAAGAAAGAGTCATGGGTTGCTTTTTTTCATGGCATGACCAGAATAATCTATCCATTTCTGGAGCTTCATTTCACTTCCAGTGGACTTTAACACACCAGTGAGGATGTAGCAATTCCTGTAGATTAAATCAAACAATTAATCTCTGGATCTACAGATCAGTATAGCTTTCTTCAGACTTTTGCTTATGTATGTAAGATGAGACTTGATGTATGGCCTTGTCCCAGGGTGAAACCTCTAGATGCTGTGATAGTATCAGCTGTAATCAACAACAAATATCAACACTGATGACATTGTTATTACCAATCAATTTTTATTGTCTTGACATGGAAAAGGTTCACACAAATAATAGTCACATTCTTAAGTCACATTCCATTAAATGCATCTAAGATGTACCTTATACACATGTACCAGATTTTGACTTTTAATAGCTATCTGTAGGAATGTTTTTCAAAATGAATTTGAAAAAATAATTCAGCCTCATTGATTTTAAAAAAGGTAGAAGAATTATTTTATATTATTTATTAAAATTATTTTTACTCTGGAAGGAACATTAGCTGAAACTAGACTTGCATTTGAATATCTGATTGCTTTTGATTTGTATTCTTACTTTCACATGAAAATTCAAGTATTCTCAACACTCTTCCTGCTAATCCTTAGTAAATTAATATGGAGTTGGTTACTATGCTTTATCTCCAAGCTGAATTAGCAAAATTAACATTTACAGCAACCATTAAATTTGATTATAAATAAGCATACTTTACAGATAGCAATTGCAAATCAAACAGTCTTTGTCTTATTTAACATTTACTAATTGTCACTTTATAAAATCAATATTTGTAAAATAAATAGTTCTGCTCAATTTAACTTCATTAATTATGCACTGCATAATTATGCCTTTCTCCCTTGAAAGAAGCAACAGAGGTAGAAAACAGGAATCACAAGTATTTCAATGTCAAGAAAAGAACCAGTAACGAAGCTATCTAATAACAATGACAACTTAAAAATTCACAGACTTTTTTAATGATTTCTATTTTGAAAAAAAAAAAGCATTACTTAATTTCCATTTTGTTTGACCTACAACAATTTCCTTCATGAAGACATTATCATCTTCCAACAACCAATCTCATTTGAATTTGTTGGCTTTCAGCTTTCTGCTCACCATTCATATGCACTTAAATATTTTTTGCATTAATCAAAAAAATATCATCTTATGAAAAAATACTCTGTAAACCATTTAAAGATATAAAGATGTAAAATTGTGTGCAGCTTGAAAGTGCATTATGAAGATGTTAGCCAGATGAAGGACAGTGAAAGCCCCTGATGCATACTTTAGTGATGTCTTCTTTTGAAAAGTGTGTTAATTACAAGGATTATATAATTTAAATGAAAATCTGGTTAATTAGTCTAGGTTTTGAGATATGAATTATTTTCACAGATGCACTTTGTGGTGGGAAGTTCTTAACATGCAAAGGAAAGACATATCACATTCTATAGTTTTATGTAACAATATATGAACATGTTTACTCTTCCTCTAGATAAAAGACAGAATGTGATGAAATTCTAGCATCTCAGAAAGATTTAGATAAGTATTCAGCAGGTGATAAATAAAATGTCTTTTTCTTTCCTGATTTACTAAAACTTGTGACAAGTTTCTGAAAAAAAAAAAAGCCTTATCTGTTTATGCAGAAAACTATTTCCATTTTTTCCATTGGAACAGAAATAGTTGTTCTCAGACAGAATTATGTAACTGTCTGCTATGCCGGGAGAAGAAGCAAGGAGACATGCCAGTTCACAAAGGGATAGCTGTCAGAAAACATGTGTTCAACAGATTTGTGCCTTTTCTCTACCCAGCCAAACTCTATCTCTGAAAACAGAGATAAAGGGCATAGAAAAGGGTGGGTGGAAGTGTCAATGGGCAAGAAAGAAAAAGCCAAAGTCCCTTCAACAGAGATATCTGTAGGCAGCACACCCAACTCCAGAATAAATAGATCCGTTGTTGCCTTCTGGGATCATCTCTACCCAGGCAGCACAGGGAAACGAACTAATTGACCTGTTGTTGCACTGGATTGGGTTTACATGGCAAGGTTTTTGGGGTGGTGAGGGATGCAGGGAGGACCTCTGTGAGAAGAATATCTGAATTCTTTTGATTTGTATTCTTACTTATACTTACTTAGCGGAGCAATAAAATAATTTTCACAGTCAAGTCTGTTTGCCCATGATGGTAATTGGTAAGTGATTTCCCTGTCTTTATCTCAACCCACTAGGGTTTTTATCTTATTTTTTCACCTTCTCCTGTTGGGAAAGGGGCATGAGAGAGCAGCTGGATGAGCATCTGGCAGCTGAATTCAACCTACCACATGCACTTTGAAGTAAAATATCTGCAGTGTAGTCGCAATCTTTTTCCTACCACGTTAAGTTACCTCATGGTCTTATATAGCATATAGTCTACATATACCATGCATAACTATATGGTTGTCTTTACATTTTTCCAATGTCCCTAAATCATAAATAATAAAGATTACTAAGAACCCAAAATGAGCATAATGAGGTATAGGTTAATCCAGAATCATCTTAACAGAACAAAAAGAACACCTCAAGCTAGAGTAGTTTTATTTCTTTCTCCAGCCAAAGGACATTCATGCTCATAGAGTTGTATTTGTATGAAATTAGGAGGTAAGTTACAGATCTAGAATACAAGGAGAAAATTCTCATTAATTATGTTTTACCCCAAAGTTTTGAGAACTGTATTCTAGGTTCCTGCAGGAGAAAACAATCACTGAAGAAAAAATACAAAGGAAATTTCAGGAAGTTTTTTTCCTCTGTTACTAACACCTTGATGATCAAGAGGGTCAGAAAAAGGATAATTCATAAAATAAAATATTAGGGAGAGGCTGAACACAGCTGCCTGACAGAGCTGAGGCTGCCACAACTCCGTGGCCTAGGTTCAACTAGTAATGAGGCTGAACACGTATTCCTGGTGAGCACGTGCACAGACAGAACATGTGCAACACACACATAAATGTATAATTTTATATACCTATCGAGACAGCTGATGACATGGATTAGCATAGGCAGACACACTCAGCACTCACACAGACACAAATTGCACAAGAGCCTCATCCTCCTACTTTCTCTGGCTGGTCAGGATGAAGGTCTGTTAGTGGGAAATATATATATACACATACACATATGTACAAAGTGGATCCCTCCAAAGTCAATAGAAGTTTCACCACTAGCTTTAGTGAAAGAAAATTTGTTCCTGTGTGCTGTACAGCTGAGATGAAAGCATATGTAATATACATTTTAAAATGAAAAGAAAAATTGTTGGTGTATGCAATTATCCTTTACATCTATAATTAATTTGGCAGTCTGAAGAAGAAAAAAAAAATCAAACAAAAGTATAATAGTAAAATTGATTAGCTTTCAATTTTGGGGGGTAATTTATTGCAAAAACTGAATGGCTATTAAGGAACAGTTCATTTAATCTCAGAGTAGTGTGCTATTAGGACATTTAATTGCTGCTTATAAGAAAATTTGTAGAGGATATTATGAGAGATTTATGAGAAAAATCCCAGGTTTTTCTGATCACCCTCACATCACATGGACAGAATTATTTTCTTCCAAGTAAGAAAAGGCACTAAACGATACACAGAGAAAAGAAATTGTGGTGGTGTGACCTAAACTCATTTGCAGAATATTAGTGACTTCCTTTCTGACTGGCTGGTGGTTGGTTGTGTTCCACATCACAGAGAATTTTTCTGTAGGTTAAAGCATAGTCCCAGAAGTTAGGAAATTGCAGAGTATGAAAAAAATGTAATAAGGAGCCTTGTAGGACAGAAGTGAGAAATATATGGTCTACTTAATCATTTTGCTTGCTTATTCCTTGTATGATGACAGGCAGTAGGTGGTCAGGAATTAATTTTCTAGCCCTTAGTCACAGGACACAAGTAATTAGAATTGAATTGCTACAGTAGCCTGCAATGTGAATAAGAATTACAGTATGAGGACACTGGAGTCTTTCTCCTGAGCTCATATAACTGACACTATCAACAACTGACACGGCCAACTTTAATTCTTTAATGTGCGTGTCCTCAAAACAGCACCACGGAGCAGGTTGATACTCTTATTCTTTCTTTATGGCTGGGTAATTAAGCTCAAAAAGGATAAGCTATTTCTAGCTTTTTAGAGTACAGAAGTACAGATTTACCCTACTTTCTGGAGCACTCCTAGTACCAGGCAATTCAATACAATCCCTTCTCAGCAGGTTCCCTTTGAGGATTAAGTATTAAGGATTAAGGTTTGCCATCTGACCCTGCGGGCAAGTGACATGGCACAACCCACAACCATATGGCAGTTTCCTTCCTCAAAGCAAGCTAAGTTTTATTTAGAGGACATTTTCCCTGACATTCAGTAATTCCAAACTCTGCTCAGGCATTATCTGGGAGGCTGCTTCCTGTTCTGAGTCAAAATCATCCCTGGTGCTGGCCTAGAAATTAAATGGTGTAGGCGATCCTGTGCCAGTCATGGGGCCATTTTCTGGTCTTGGTACATTGTGCTAATACTAACCTTGTGAATGAAACAAAGAAAGGTTTGGTGATCATTTTTGTGTCAGAATGGATCGATGTTACTGAGAGATGCTTCTACGATACATATTCTTCTGTTGGATGTGTCATATCTACTTTGATATTGGCACCATCATCTGGGATGCTGTTTCTAAGCAGAACATTACACATATATAAATTATTGTAATTTAAACTGTTAAGTTTAGAATGCATCCATTAAGTCAAAAGGACTTTCTTTAATGTGTTTGCACAGTATTAGCCTTACAGAGATCTTCATGAGCATTCCAGATTTAGATTTTGAAGAAAGACACTATTCATATGCTCTTCTGAACTAAGATACTCTTCTGACCTAAGTCTTTCTAATTTTTAACCAACAGAATGCAAACACAATTGTGCCTTTTGTGTTATTTTTCTCACTTTTAAAGGAATTTGAAACCATTATGGTAGGACTACCACTTGATTTTGAATTTGATTTTTTTTTTGTCAGCATTATAAAGGTCTTAACTATATTTTGGCACCAGCAAATAGTGATAGTGATATTTGTATTCTTCACCTTTGCAATTAGTTTCCAATGTACTCATTCTTCTGTCTACTTCCCTTATGCTTTCTAGTCATGTTCAGATACAAATACTGCAGGAGAAGTTATATTTCAGTTACCTGCTCTTGCAGCTGGTTTTAGGTGTTTTGAACTTGTGATGGATGCACTTGACCCCTCTTGACCAAACCAGCAGCAGTTTGGTGGAAGCTCCAAAGGAGGTAAAGACCTGAGCCACAGCCAGGCCAAGAACTCCTCTAGGAAACCCACAAAGGAGCATGGTGACAGTTGTGGATACAAGCAGTCTCACGCATCCCTCTGCGGTTGTATGCAGTTTGACTACAAGCCAACCACTTTATCCCATAAATACGACAGCCTAAGTGAGCCTTCTCTGAGCTCTCCTTGCTAGGCAGCGTGGCTGCGTGGCGGTGATCTCCAGCAATGAGATCTTTTACCAGCAACGGATCCTTGGATGAGCCCAGTTCGAGTTCTCCCTGGACGGCGATTGGATTGCAACTCTCCCCTTGAGCAGGGACGCCTCTCAATTTTAAGAGGTATATGTCATTTACCTTAAATAAGTAAGTTAAATAGAATGAATCACTTAAAGTTATAATGTTGTGTGAGTTAGTACCCTGTTTAGCTTTACTTACTTAGCATGAGTAGCTAGATTTGCTGAAGTCTTAGGCCACAAGCTGTAAACTTAGATTTCCTAAACGTGTACCTACTTAGTCAGAAGAGGGGCTTCCAGAGCCAGCGTAAATCAGAAGATAAGGAGGCTTCAGGGATACAACAGCACCTGCAACTCAACAAGATAACAAACGGCCTGTCTGGAGACAGCGAAGGAATCCAATAAGGAGTCAGGAGGTCTCAGGCCAGAATCACTTTTGGACCAGAAGGCACATGGAATGCGTGCGAAGAGAGGGTGAAGAATGCCCGAGGGGCAGGTGAATAGTCTGTAAGGGTATAATTGCACAGAGATTTCTTTGTTCAGGACCTTTTCCTCTTTTTCCTCTCCTTCTCCTCCCCTCTCTGCTCTCCGGAGGCAGCCCGCTGGAGCTGACCCTGCTGCGGTACCACTCAACAAAAAAAAAAACAACAAAAAAAAAAAAAGCAAGGGTATCCATTCTGAACCTTGTGACTCAACAGAAGGGTCTCCCTTACCTTTTTGCATCTCTGATCTCCATGCAAATCATCCTAAATCAATTCTAACTCGATTTTCCTTTCTGTGTTTCTCCCGTGTAGTAAGTAATAGAGTGAACCTTGCCATTGAGCTCTGCTAAGTCGCACTTTTATGGATTCTTTAAGGATTCTAAATCACTCTTCCATGACGAATTGGAGTCAGAGGATCCTAAATCATTCCGTGGTGGCACTCCTGTACTCTATGCACGGTGCTACTAATTTCAACAGCAGTTTAATCAAGAACAGAAAAATGCAGGAAAATGGTTAAGTCCTTTAGTTCCTCAGGTTTACCCATTCATGGATTTCATTTAAATTCTGTATCAGAAAATTATAAACTAGCTGTTTTGATAGGTAACAGAAATGTATTTATCATGCTCATACTAGAGTAATATTTTAGTCAACATTTTTTATGTATCATCAATTGTTGCATTTGACTTATTTGCCTATGCCTCAGACCATAACCCTTCAAGTGTTGCAAATGTACACAGGCTAAAAATTTTCTTGATTTACAGTCAGACATTGGCATACTGAAGAATCAAAAATCTTTATTTCCACCCCTTAATTACAAAACATTTATTTTTTATTTCTATTTTTCAAAAATGGAGAAAAATAAATCTTGCTGTGAACTTATTTTATAACCATAATTTGCCAAATTACGTAATTATGATCATAAATACCTTCGATCATTTTCTGACAGCTTATAATTATGTAATAGCAGTCTGAACCTATGTGATTGCAATACACAAAGCTGTGTAATATTGAACAATTATTGCCTCTTTATAAAATTGACTTGTAACCCTGGTCATTGTTTTTCAAATGAGGTATTTTATAACTGCAAGATTGTTTAACATTTATGTTGTTGTATATTCGTACCCATGCATAGAGAACATTGTAAACATTTATAAAATCAGTTCTAACCCTTCCCAAAATACACCTGTGTGCATACCTGAAGTATATAGCTAAAGCCCGAGGCAAGTTATTTGAAATGTCTAACATACGTCTAACATTACGTTTCACAGGTAGCACCACTTGAATCAATGCAGTCATACTTGCGTTTAAATTCAGACATGTATTTAAATATCCTACAGAATTAGGGTGTCAGAACTTGTCACTGTAGTCTTCTAAAGCACCTTGCAAAGATTATGGTGAGAGTATTTATAATAAAGAAGAGTGTGTAATCATTTTTAGTTTACTCTTTTTATTAATTTAGTTTCAGACTTTATAATTTTAAAACAGTGTTTTTGGAGATCACAAGGGTAGAATGAGATTATAATGTTCCTTATGTATATCTCAAGAAGTTGTTATAGCTCCTATGGCTGGTTACCTTTTCTATTTAAATAGCATTCAGTGTGCAAGCATAAAATAAATTACCATCCTTCCCCTTAAAATCTTACAAATAACTTTTACATATGATGAATGGTTAAGTAATATTATATCTAAATTTTCATTACAAGTTTAAGTTTTAATATTCAAATAATTTATATCCAGTGAAAAAAATTGTATTGGAAATTATTCAGAATAGAAGAATAAAATAAAATAAAGAAAACCTAAACCAAAACCAAACCCCAACCCTTTCCCAGTTTCAAATAATTTTTTTCCTGAAAATACTGTCTTAAAATGTCTGTTGAGTGTCTTTCTGCATCCTGGTTATAGTTTGGCTAAGAGGTAGGTCGCTGAAAAATATCAGGCTTTGAGAAAAGATTTTTAAAAGGACCTGAGATCCTAATAAATACTCACATATTGTATCTCTGTCTCTTGGAGTCAGGTTTGTATGAAAGAATATGTTCCTGCTGCGCATCTCATAACCCGCCTTCTGGTTGAATCGGCTCTGTCTCTCCAGGAACAGCTTTTCACAAAAAAAGGAGGAGAAAATGAAAGAAGCAAAAAAAAGGAAGCAAAAGAGGGTAGCAAAAGAAACAAATTGGAGGCCCGTATCTAGACTGTAAATTAAGTGATTCTGAAATGAAGATGCTTCTCACAGTTCAAATGAACTATACGTGGCAGTCAGCCTTTTGAATAACAGGATTTTGAGGAACTAAGAGAAGCAGAGCATGCTATTTCTTTTTGCTCAACATAGGTAAGATAAACAGTGTTTTTAACAAATGTCCTAAAAACTTTGCAGATTTTTGTTGCACATATTTAGTATTAAGGCATTAGCATGTAGCAGGCAACTTTGTTTATTCATATATACAGTTATTCAGAAATGCTGGAGACCAAATGAAAGCTAATGCAGTGTATAGATAATATGGAATGTTATGAAGAGGTGCAGAACAATTGTACAGGAAACCAGGGAATCTAGGTTCGAGACAAATAGAATAAACCTCCAATTTTAGATTACTAAAGAACCGCTCATGCAAAATTGCAGTCATGAAAGCAATCTACTGAGCAATAGTCTCTTAAATCTGAAAACTTCTTTTAATAGTATAAATCAGACTTACTATGGTCGTACGAATATTTAAATTTTAACCATACCTAATTAAATTCAGTCATAAGTGAAATTTCATTGTTTCATTCATATGAATCCATACGAAAAGAATTATGTGACTTCTTGATAACACACATGTGTACACCTGTAAGTATAGCCTCATAGTTTGATTCCTAGGTAACATGACATAATGCATACTAGTTATTGATAATACTGTAAATCCTAGATCAGCTGATGTAATGATGCTTCGCTATGACATACGTAGACAGTCTCCCTAGGTCCAGTGGTCAGCATAACCTCTAGACCTGGCTCGGCTACGCTCCTGGATAAAATTAGCCATGTGCAAAACTGTTTGCTGGAATGGAGCACAGCAGAAAGAGCACTTTCTTCCACATTTTTTCTTGCTTAACATTTCTTATTCAAGCAACCTCGTCTATGAGATACAAAGTGCCAAATATAACTTTCTGGATGCACTTTAATATTTTATTCCTGTTTATTATTCTCTATGAACCTCAAAATACTCTGTGTTACACAAATGAAAAATGAAACACCTTGCTGACTTAAGTTGCTTACAAGTTCAAAGACAAGCTCAATGAAGAAAACATACACTGAGCAACTCAGAGAACACGATGTTCCCAGTCTATACTTTTCTCTGCAAGTGGGAGATGACCTTAAACAACAATTGTGCTCTGTACTTGTGGAGGCAAATGCTCACATTAATAGTATAAGTGCTTTGAAAATTAGCCTTTAATGTCTGTCTTCTTACAAGTCTTTTCAAAATTCTCTTCTGTCCCTGACTATTCAAGATGTCTACTAAGCTATGTAGTTCATCACCTAACATATTTTTCTCACCTTATTTTCTACTTTCTTCTTATAAATGTCATATTTTAAATGCATGAGCCATGACAGAAAGTACTTTATTGTACCACATGGCTTTAATCTTAATATCGTAGCAAGACTGAATGGAGTTTTCATCTACATTAGGCTCACTAAACTGAATAGAAAGCAGAAGATTTGCTCCATTCCATTTTCTTCTTCATTCTCAGGTGTTATTTCCAGATGTCATGACCCCAGCTTGTACATACGATACATTTTGTTATCAATTAGCAGTCTTAGCATCTTTGATCCTGAACTGCATGCCCTTTATGTTACTATTAATAGCCAGCTAAAGAATTACACTTGAACTGGGCTTCAAATTCAACATATTTTGTCTGTTGAAATGTTTCCATAAAATTTAGGTATCAAAATGAATCACTTCAGTTTACAAGTTGTCTGGTCCTGTAAGAATTCATATACTGGAATTCCAGTGAAGACTGCAGGGAATAAGATTGTTCAGAGTTTTGCAGGAGGCTCAGCAAGATTTAGAATATAAATGGGATTTCCTTTATTAATCTGTCTTAACAAATGAGATTGAATCTTGCTCTAAGAACAAGCAGAACAACTTATTCACATTTCATATCATCTTGCTGCGTTAGGATATAAAGTAATCTTAGGTAAAGCACAAGATTCTTTCCTTATTAAAAAACCATATGCCCACAAAAACAACATGATACCTATCACAAAAAGACATTCTAACAGAGTATCTGGCCATTCTGTAGGATGCAAGGAACTCCAGCATAGGAGTCATGGTTGTACTCTAGGACTGTAATCCATTGAGTTGGAGTGCATAACTAATCACAAATTCAGGAAACTGCAGTGTCACAACAAATAAGACTTAATGAGATCTTGCAGTTACTAAGGTTTGCCTTTTATTAAAAGCTGTTTCAAACAATTGGGAAGTACACATTTTAGAAGAAGGTTTCCAAGATCTCCAAAGTTATAGCTTTAAAAGTGTTCAGTAAGTTCATCAATCACCCAGATTTACATTTGCCTTCTGCAGCAGAGGTCCTGGAAGCATTACAGCCTCTCTCACTAAAGGCTCATTTGCCAGCTAATCAGCTGTCTGCTGAACTATGTCTCTAATGTTTTAGACCACATAATACATAATACAAGACAAAACATACTGAGTAATTAATAACATACTTGTTGGTTGTAGTTTTGGGTCACTGTGTTTCTAAAAGTATTTAACATTCCAGTAGTTTATAACAAAATTGGTTACACCACACTATTTGAATACCGTACTTTAGAGACTCCATCTTGAACTAGGGGCTGGTGATAGCAACTTGGCTTTGTCTACAGTCCAGAGGTTATCAGATAGTGCAAGGCAAAGAGATGGGTCTGAAATCCAGTGGAGAAGACCAGCAGCAAGTCAGGAAAGCAGAGGACAGTGCTGAGATGGGACTGGAGCCAGAGCCAGAGGCTGTATCTCCTGGTATGGGCAGTGGTGGGGTGCCTGAGCTGAAATGGGCCCCTTGCAGGGAGTACGAGGGAAGGCCGGCCAGGACCATTAGGACTTAGTAGTATCCTTAGGGCAGGCTACTGTGGGACCCTCCTTGGTAGCTTCTTGAAGGAGAAATCTGCTTTCCTGAAACTCCAAGTTATAATTCTGCTATCATTTGCTCTGTTCTCTTAGGATCTTGAACTCCACCACCTCATCCTCACTCTAGCTAACACTACCACCAGTCTCTTCACATCCACAACCAATTCTTAATTATTTCCGAGTAGCACATTCAGCAGAGGGTGGCTTTGGTGAGAAGCTGCTAGAAGCTTCTCCTATGTCCAATAGAGTCGCTGGCCAAAGCTGAGCCAATCAGCGATGGTGGTAGCACCTCTGTAATAACATATTTAAGAATGGGGGGAAAGTTGCTGCGCAACAGCAATTGCAGCTGGAGACAGGTTAACGGTAGAGCAAATATCCCCCCCCAGCCCAGGGAGGTCCACGGGGGAGCAGATCTCCACCTGCAGCCCGGGGAGAGAGGAGCCCACGCCGGAGCAGGGGGATGCCCGAAGGAGGCTGGGACCCCGTGGGAAGCCCGCGCTGGAGCAGGCTCCTGGCAAGACCTGTGGATCTGTGGAGAGAGGAGCCCAGGTTGGAGCAGGTTTTCTGGTGGGACTTGTGAACCTGTGGGGGACCCACGCTGGAGCAGGCTGTGCCTGAAGGACTGCAGCCCAGGGAAGGGACCGCACGCTGGAGCAGTTTGTGAAGAACTGCAGCCCGTGGGAAGGACCCATGTTGGAGAAATTCATGGAGGACTGTCACCCATGGGAGGGACCCCACACTGGAGCAGGGGAAGGGTGAGGAGTCCTGCCCTGAGGAGGAAGGAGCAGCAGAGACAAGGTGTGATGAACTGACCCCAAACCCCATTCCCCGTTCCCCTGCGCTGCTGGGAGGGGGAGGAGGTGGAGAAAATTGGGAGTGAAGTCGTGCCTGGGAAGAAAGGAATTGAGGAGGAAGGTGTTTTAAGATTTAGGTTTTATTCATCGTTAGCCTACTCTGATTTTGATTGGTAATAAATTAAATCAATTTTCTCCAAGTCGAATCTGTTGCCCATGACGGTAATTGGTGAGTGATCGCTCCCTGTCCTTATCTCAACCCACAAGCCTTTCATTAGATTTTCTCTCCGCTGTCCAGCGGAGAAGGGGAGAGAAAGGGCAGTTTTGGTGGGCACCTGGTGTCCAGACAGGGTCAACCCACCACACTGTGACATCTTTACTTCAATATCATCTCTTTGCAATAAGGATTGTGCCTATCACAGTGAGACTTTGGATCTCTTTGGTCCTTAGGGTCTACCACACTGAATACAGTTAATATGCCCCTGACCCTCATAAAATCCATAACCCAGCCATGCTGAGATGTTTTCCTCCATATGCCCCTGGAAGGAACTATAAAGCTATAGGGGGAATAATTAATCAATCTTATTCACTGTAGGGGAGTACACTTTTTTTTTCTGAGGACCTTTGTATTTGGAATGCATCAAGAAATAAAACATTAGCTGGTTAAGCTGAAGCAGCAGGATTTTGTTCACTAGTTCAGAAGTTATGTCACTTTGGGTGGTAGAAGGCATGTTGTCCTGCTGTGTGCAGTACATATGTTAATAATGCCTGGGACTGTCAACTCTATCCATGACAGCTAGGAGGACAGGACAATATCAGGTCAGGCAGCATTCACCTTCCAAAAAATCCTGCATGTAGCTCCTAGCAGGGAGGTTACAATGGAGGAAAAATCCAGACTGCCTATATTCATTACCCAAGGAGCAGATGTTCCTGCTTCTATTTACCTCAGAAGTGAAAGGCTCAGTTGACAGGACCAGTTGCTTAGCTAATTCAGGAACAACTAAAATAAAGAAGCCGTAATTCTTTTTTTGCAGTTCACAAGGCAAATTGTCATGCAAACATCTCCTCTTTTACATGCTTGTTAGTAGCAGCTGTGAAAACCTTCACAGCTTAATTAACCGTACTAGTATGGATCAGCGCCTGAAAAAGAGCTATTAAAACCAAAAGGAAATATTTGTTACCGTCAGCCTGGGAGCTGTGCTTCAAGGTGCAAATGAGAAGAAAAACCATGTTTGACATTTCGAACATTTGAAATACCTCCAGCTCCAGGTATCAGGATTCCATACTTCAAGAAGATATTTTCATCACTACTTATGGCTTGGTATTACACAGGTAGGATAAAATCCATTAAACAATTCATTTCTGCAGTTAAGGTCACGTTCTTTCTCTTCAGATGAAAGTAAATCAACTGTCTAGAATAACAGCTAAATGACTTTATCATCTTTCAGTGGTAGTAATATGAGTGTTAAAATCATCAGCCTATGCAGGATTGAGAACTGCTTAAAATCAGTACACTCATGCAATTAGCAAGCAACATACTATGAACTCCAAAATAGATTGCTCGGTTAGTTCTTAGAATAAAAAAAATAAATAAATAAAATAAAACTAGAGAAAAGCTTGACATTGCATTTTCATCTGAAAACAGCAGGACAAGGAGGACTGGAGATATGACTCCTCAAGTAAGCAACATCTTAAATATTTGAAATTAAATACCTTTTGTTCCTCAAAGTATTCGAGACTACGTAAAATTAATTTTGCAGTTTCTTGACTATTTAAGGTATGAAGAAAGGATGATAATAAAGTAAGAGGTTTTTTAATTTGCCAGGTTAGACAGTAACACTTGCCATCTTCAGGGAATCAGATAAATTTTATTGCAGAAATGGTGAAATACCAGTATTTGGTGTTCTACTAGCGCTTGTTCTGTGACTAGAAATCACCGTGTTTTCGAAAAAGAGTCTCAGTGCCTCACACCTATTCTCACTCTTTCCAAACATCAGGTTCACTAAAAACAGAATTCAAACAATGAGAGAAAATGATGAAAACTCTGTGCCAGTCTTTGAATGAGGCAGGGTCTTTTCACAAAGTCATGCTTTCACTTGTTTTAGTTGAGGTGGACTCTGATCCACCTCAGAAACGGAAAATTTCTTCACCTAGATTTCAAACTGGTTTTCATCAAGGCTTCTGAATTGCTTTAATAGTAATTTCCAGGTCAAAATGTGATCAAAGGGATACTGATTTTTTATAGTTTATTTCCCAACACTTTTACCTTCTTGCAAATCAAATTCCTTTAACCTTGTTCTTCTTAGATTATTTCCCTGTTAGTTGTATCCAGTTTTTACAGATCAAGAGCCTGGAAAATACAATGAAAAAGCATTATTGATCATGAACTTTCAGAGAGTACTCAGTTTAGGAATTAACAGATTTACTTTAATTAGTATTATAGGGTTATCACAAAAATATACAAATACATGAATTTTTTCTTTAAAAAATAGCTGTTCTTATTGCTAAGTAATACTCATTCCAAATTCTGCTTGTGTATCATGGAACACTTTGACTTTTGTAGTTTTCAAAATTTAAATATTTCTTGGAGCTTTACTTTTATTCACAATACCAATTTACTACAGCACCTATCTGTTTCATGCGCTCTGTACTTGGATGTCTATGTATTTAAGGGCTGAAAAACGACCCTGTAGAAGCCAGTCAGATACTAACAGGCCTTTTGGCAAAACATTTCAAACTGACATTTTTTCTCTTGCTGAAATGAGTTCTGGGAGACAATGGATTGAAGCCTGGAGATTTTAATTCTAAATCTGTTTCTGCTGAGTGCTGGTTTGAAGCCCATATTAATCTCCTTCAACACTGAAAACCTTAACCAGAAATCTAATTTGAGGTCTTTTTGACTTGGGATTTTGAAATTAATACTATTTTCTTGAAGGAAAATCTTTGGATGAGTCCATCATGTTATGTTCCATTGGTTGACTGCTGCATCACTGTTTGAATTAGCTTTTGACGTTGGAGGAAAATGCATCGCTGCTCCCTTTAGTAGATGGACTCCACAACAGCCAGGGGTATATAGACCCCAAACCTACGTTGCACAAGATAGGAAAAATTTGGATGACCTAGATATAGATCCGTGTCTCATCCAAAAAAGGGCAGTCTAAAATTTACAGGGAGTCTGTCAGTTCACAGAAGTCTTTGTGCTATTCATCCATGAAAAATCCCATGTTGCTCAGCCACTTAAAATAGACAATCACCTTATTCTTTGCAAGTCACTGAGTTTCAAAGCAACTGTGATGCAGGGGCTGTCCAGGAAAACTCTTTACTTTGACCTCTTTGATCCAATTGTTTTAACCTTGTGTGATTTTAATGTTTTTATACTGATATGAAAAATGATGGAATTACAAACTGCAGTGTAAGTTCTGACACTAGCTAGTTTCAGCAAATGTTTTAAAAAAATTTTTTTTGAGCTTTACAGAGCTGCAGAAAGCCATGTATTGATACTCATGTGGTTGGTGCTTTACACTTAGAAGTGTGGTGACCTCTGTGAAAGATGGGTAAAAAACCCCACTTGATCAAAGATACTAATGCAGCTTTTACACCGAGATGGGCCTAGATTTGGTCTTTAAGTGTCATGAAGTCCAGTTCTACTTCATTCCATCTGGCATAATTAACACCAATGAGGACTCACCCTGTGAAGTCTGTAAGTCTAGGAACTCTGTCGCAACGTTGGCTTTCTTCCCAAGCAGGTGGGCTAAACTGTTGAAAAATGTCATGCCATTCTGTTGAAAAGAGACTTAATTTGAGCTGATTGCCCAAGAAGGAGAAAGATATGTTCAGAAAGTCCCTGAAAGAGAGATTTCAGGTTAGACTAAATTGTGCAATCAGCTTATTGCGTCATTGGAACTAGACATCACTTTTTTCCTGTGAATCTTTAATGTACAGTATGTTTTTGAGTAGCAGCTGACCTGATCATCACAGTGTCTCCTATAAAGATGTTTTCAGGTTTATGGCAACTCCCATCAGTACCAGACAAGTCCAGTCATAAGCTACCCCACCTGCAAATGAACCACCAATGCAGAGTTATTAGATTAGAGGCTTTAAAGCTTTTTTCTAGAGGTTAGAAAGCACCCTGGAAAGAGGTGTGTGGTGTTTCAGGTTCCTATTGTCACACTACTGCAGTGTTGTGTGCTGAGATCAAAACCCTGTGTTCATGGCTGTTTTTACAAATTAATTCTCTTTCTTCAGGTGGGAAGTGTTCAAGTCCTAAGAGCTTATGAGATAAACATACAGTTTGGAAAGGGGTTTTTGCTGGTCAATATATTGCAGGAATTGAGGCCAAAAAGCACTTCTTTCCCTTTATTGTCAAAAAAGGGAGCCTGGAAGCACTGTCTCATGTGTGAATACCTATTTTGGGGCAAGAGGAATTTCCTTTCTCCTTTCATACATCCAGTGTT
This sequence comes from Aviceda cuculoides, assembly GCA_035590195.1. Taxonomy (NCBI): domain Eukaryota; kingdom Metazoa; phylum Chordata; class Aves; order Accipitriformes; family Accipitridae; genus Aviceda; species Aviceda cuculoides. Next base: position 2,561,370 of record JAVJGG010000013.1, read on the forward strand.
GGATCCAAAACATTTGGGCTCATTAGTTGCTTATCCCAGTCAAGCCCTTGTGCTTCCACCACAATGCTCAAAAGTAACAAACAAACAAACCCCCCCCAAACCAGCAAAAAACCCCACCAAAACCAACCAACCAAAAAAACCCAACCAACCCCAAACAAAAAAAAACAACCTTCCAAAAAAACAGTGTGGAAATGGAGGATGATCCAGTACCAGCATTCATTGCATTCATTGGCGTACTACTTGGTGACACTACTGGGAAGTTGGCTTTAGTCAGTCAGTCATGCTGTTACTGCTGACTATTTTCAACTCAACTCAACTCAAAAAATAAGCAAAACCTCATTGACTGCAGAGAGTTCACAAATGACAGAAAGGACTGGTCCGAGAACACAAGGGTGCAGCGAATCCTGGATATGGTTGTAAATATTTCCAGGTACAGCCTGTCCCAGAGCCTTGCAACAAGGAAAGGTGCTGCCTGACTCTGCACTCGGGGGGTTTCTTGCCCATGGGTGAGACAGGCGTTGAGCTCTACCATCTGACTCCAACTCTTTCATAAATGGCCATTTAGAATATCCTCCCCCGCCTTGTGAAAAGGTGAGGTATTCACTGAGTTTTGCTATTTTTGTGTCTCTCTTAAAACTGTCTTGGAAGTGACACTGTGAAACAATTTTAAGCTGTTTGTAAAAACATTTCTGGTGTTCAATAGAATCTTTAAATCCATTTTGGTTTTTTGAGGTGAGTAACAGCCTCTTCCCTTCCTCACCCTCTCAACAGTTCTTAGAAATGAAACCTGCATTTAGGTTCTTTGTGGAGCTCCATTTTTCACTCATTGTTTTGGCCAACAAATTTGGCATGTCCCTCAAGAATTAGAACACACAAAAGTAACCTGGGATTGAGTTGAAGTCCTCTTAGGTGCAGAATTTGGTCCTTCTTCATCATCAAATTGGAGCTGATTGGAAATGAGGACTTCCAAACTAGGGCTGGAAAACAAAATTGCAGTGCTTGAAAAGCTGCCTGTCTCACAACGTACATTTGTAACCACAAAATGAAAGTGAACTGCACTATTTAGAAAAGGAAGCCACATGGAATTGCTCCCTATATTCACATTATTCCCAGCACACACTGCAACTTTGGAAAGCCAAGCCAGAAGTCCCCCTGTACCGTTAGCAAAGGTGCGTTCTGCTCACACAAGAACTCAGCAAGAGAAACGTGCCATTAACTTAAACGGATGAATGAATGAAGCTGTCACCTGAGATGTCCAAACATTTGGAGATCTTTAAAATAACAAAGTATTTAAAGCATGTTACATTCTGTACTTCAGATCTTCAGAACAACACAATTTTATTTTATGCTGTGCCCTGCAATCTGTCAAGCCACAAGCTTTCTTTCTGACATATTGTTTGCACGTTGCGACTCATTTTAGTGCTCTATACAGTTAAGAAATGAGGGAAGAAATCCAAAATATTCTTGCTTTCCTTCTTTTCCTGCTACAAAAATCTCAGAGTAAGTTGTCAAAAAGTGAAGGTTGGGAGGTTTTCTTAATTTAAATAAGTCAGTTTTAAAATGTTCTTAATTAGGGGATGTGCATGTTTTGTCAGCCGTAGCTGGTACAGCTTGGATAATGGTGGGCAGTTTTGACACAATCTGTACATTTTTCCTATAATTAGACAGACACACAGAACATCCTTCAGAGTAGAAAATGACTGGTAAAATACATAATTTGCTGACAGGCTTTAAAGATCTCATGTTGTCATCTGCCAACATCTATTCTGTCTGTCACATACGCTCACTGTAAAGTCCGTAAGAGAAACACATCCCTGAAAATGACCCCCCAACACATTCCTTCATGGCAGCATAGAGGATGGCCGATGCCACAGTCTTCTGTGAGTAAAGACACTGCTAGGAGCACAGCTTTAGAGACAAACTGGTGATCGACCTGGATAAGATCTTGTTTCTGGCTTAGGATCGAGACCAAATGGGATTGAAGGTTGACTGGATAAAATATTTTGAACAGATTTAAAGACTTGTAGCAAATCTATCCGTTTATTGCTCCAGTATTGAATTCACGGGTCTAGTATGGAGTTTCTGTCTGCAGTGGAAAAGAGAGGTATATGTTCTGTATGACTGTCCTCTTTTAAGAAAAGAGAGGAGCAGTTGTCCTGCGCATGGAACAATGCAGGACTGCTGAAGGTACACTGAGTAACCCCCTCACTGGTTCCACCATCTGTACTGGTGGTCTTCTGTGGTCTTTTGTCTCTTCACAGAGGAGACTGACCCATTCATTCCCAGTGGTCAGATTCATGCTGGCTGCTGGTTTGGTGTCACACTGCAGATCTGTGAGTGCGTAACAGGCGCTGTTCCTTCTCTGCAGGGATCCAACGGCAGTGTCTTGGTGGCCCCTCCTCTGCTTTCCAACACACTGTCCCACAGCTGGGTCAGTGGGTATTACCCAAATAGCCATTTGCTGCTTTTTGGGAAAATCAGCAGGGCAGAAGGATACTTCCCATTGGCACCCACAGCATCAAATTGCTACAAATGGGACACAGATGTATCAACAAAATTTTGAATTTAATCATCCACTGTGCATTAACTCTCTCAGGATCTTCACTTAACTCCAGATCTCCATCTTATTCTAAGCTCATCACATACTGCAGCACTCATCTGTTGTCTTAATTGTCTCTTAATTCAGGGAAGCTTTTGGATGATCATGAGGGCACATGGTGGTTGTGGAAATCTCCTGCTCCTTAAGTGGGAGAGAGAAGAATTAAACACTGCTTCTCTTCTGCATTTTGTGATTGGGATCAGTCACTCTGTTGCTATCCTTGTTTGAATGTATCTTGTTGAAAGGTTTTGTACAAGGCCATGGAGACTGGAAACTAAAGTAATACTGTTTGTGTACAAGGAATTAAAAAATCTACCCTCATCTATTCCATATGCTTCTTGCAAGTGTGATTTAATGCTTACTTCTTCTTGGGAAAAGAGTTTCACTTTTACGCTAAGGTCTGTCCTTCTCTGTTATATCCTGGGCAGCCTTTTCTGCATGAGTCTCTCAAATAGTTGAAAAAAATTCACAAGTTGCAACTTGTAAAATAAAGTGAGTTACAAATTTTGGTTTATGAAAATGAGTGAACCAGATCATAAAATTGCCACAGGATGAAACCCTGTTCCAAAAGAAAGTCCAAGTTTAAAAACAAATTTAAACTTGTTTTAACTTACTTTTGCTGCTAGTGTGGGATAAGTCGGCAATGCTGTGTGAAGTTAGGGTTTTCCTTAGCATGGCACAGCGTACATTTAGTATTGTTACTTCATTACTTTTGTTTCCTATTTAAAGCACAGCCTTCATGAATGGGCATTTGGAGCAGACTGCAGGCTATTGAAATTGCTTGAAAACTCAAGGAATTCTTCCAGCACATAAACTCTGAACTGTTAAAAAGAGACACGAGACCCTCTTTCCTATTTTTCATTTAGTACGTACTATGTACAGGTTGAAAAAGCTTCTTGTTGGTCTGAAAGCTGTAGTCTTTTAATCTAGTTTTCTGAGCAGGAATGTGAAACATTAACACCTTCATTGCAATAAAGTTGGGTATTGTCTTGGTTTGAAAGACAGGTGTCTGCCAAGGAAGGCAGGCGGGGCGGGGGGGGTGGGGGGGGGGCGGGGGGGGGGGGGGGGGGGGGGGGGGGGGGGGG